>CM069858.1:129579117-130179117 GCA_036172795.1 Pelodytes ibericus | reverse complement strand
AAAAACAACCTATTAGCACAATTATACCTTTCATTAACAAAATACATTCTTTGTAAATATATCTATGTGTATGATAAGGACATTGTAAAAATGTCTAGATAGTGTGCCTAAGGCCTGCTTTTGTAATGATACTATATTATTGATGCAAAGTATGTATATTGTAAATTCAACTTTAACTAATATGAAGAAGAAAAACGCAAAAATAAAACCTGTGTTAATTGCAAAAAAAAAAGCAAATATATATGTGGCACCATTAATGTATTTACTAAAAAGTGGGAGCTATTTCCATATCTATCTATCTATCTATCTATCTATCTATCTATCTATCTATCTATCTATCCGTGTATGTATGTGTGTGTGTGTGTGTGTGTGTGTAAATAGCTCCCACTTTTTTGTAAATAACATTTTCAGTTAGGGTTAGAAAGCACTGTTCTATGGAAAGTGGTTTAATTAATCAGCCAACGTCCAGTTCAGTGTAATGTTCTTTTTACAATTCCATTCATAATCTCACACTAGAAATGCCATTAGTGTGAGAACCGGAGTGCATTAACTATATTTCCAGCCTAAAAAAGTGTCTCTTGCATGAAGAGCTAATCTAATTACTGTCGATGCCTGAAGCTTCTCATATCATTGTTAGCCGCCCTCGAGGTATGCCTGTAGCCTGTTTGCTAGTGAAAAAAGTTAGACTTGGCTTTCATATATATATATACTATTTATAGAACTGTGTGCAATATAATCTATAAAAAATTGTTATTCTATTCAATCCTATAAAATAATCATTCTTATTTTCTATAATTTGTTTCTTTAATTGTTGCTATAACTAGTATATTTTTTTTGGAGTGAACAATTATAGTAATCTAGTTATTTCTAAAGGTTTATGTGACAACCTGGATGTTTAACTTCATATACTACAAAAAAAAAAAAATTAAAGAATAATGTTGAATTTTGGTAAATTTATATTCAATTGTACGGTGCATAACATAGCATAAAACTAAAATTAAATTTAGAAGTTATGGTATACTTTTACCATAAAGTATGTAATGGGGCATACAAAAACTTTTAGCATGCTGTGCTATTTAAAACAGTTAAGGAGTTTTTAAAATTTACATTTTAACCTATTCTTTCATTAAGCAGTGGAATAGTTGACACTGATAGTTGTAAATCCCATTGGTATTAAACCTCCTACTATCCTCATGTCATGTAAACTAGACGTACCTCTACATTTACTTAAAAGAAAGGACATGAAGTCATGTAGAATCCTTAGCTGTAGTAAGTATTATGAGATTAAAAGACTACTATGCATACTAGGTTCCAAGGCTGCCATGTGAGCTATTTTCTGAATATTTTAAGTAGATACAAGTGTTTCCACAACAACATCCCTCCCAACTTCTGCCCCCTAATGAATCAGGAAACCAGTAGACAGACCTTGAGAGTGTCAATGCTACTGTACATGTGGACAAATATATGACACCAAAGAGTGAAAATGAGACCACAGAATTGCAGTCCTGAATCCAGCTATCCTGCCAAGCTCTACCTCTGCCCAAAAAAGTGGGACAGAGGTTGAGCTTGGCGAAATAGTGAGATAACTTGCAAAAATAGGACTGCCTTCACAAAGAGGAATAGCTAGGAGGCAAGCAGCTTAAAGATAATTGTTAAACCCTTTTGACAGGTTACATGTCTACTTGTTTTTATTTTTATTTGTGTTCAAATACGTAATACACTGCAGTTAAGAAACATATGCCCATCTTATCTGCCCAAATAGAGCAACACATTATCTAAGTGTTATTATTTTGTTGCTTCTCAAGAACGACATCAATTTTCTTGTTTTTAGTACCTGTGTAGTTGTTTTAGTAAGCACAAACCAGTGGGCTTAGATCAAAAGTGCGATAGGTTTTTGCAGTTACACCAATACCATTTAGTGCCACCAACTGCCAGACTTGTTCTGACTTTGCCCTGGTTGCCCTGCCCACTTTTGAAAAAGTACTGCCCATTTTGCACCTTCCTTTTATTGTTAAAGATGATCGCTAACATCACTGAAAAAAGTGAAAGGAACTGATCTGCCCATCTTATTGGTCCTTATTCAAAAGGGAGATCCATAAAAGGGGATCCAGTAATAATACATTAATTTAATACTGAACATTATATTATATGTTTTTAAAACATATGTAGCCTATGAAAAACTGCACACTCACTATGGAATCACGACCAGTGCAAAACAACACAAAAGCATGCTTTGTTGCATAGACCTCACTTGGAGTATTGTATGCAATACAGATGACCACATCACAGAAGGAAATAAATATTTTGGAAATAATGCAAAAAATGGCTTCTAAAATCACTGATGGTTTAAAAGATAAAGATCAGACTAGCCCATGGTTTGAGAGAGAGAGAATTTGGAACTTTTCCATACATACAGATATACATAAACACAGTAATGGAACTGTTGCGGTCATGGCCTGCTGTATGCTAAATTATGCTAAATAATTATTAATGAAATAATTAATAAATATTTATTTAGACAAACAAGACTAACAGTACAACAATAAATTTCTTTGATTCGAGAATACAGATAAGTTATGTAAAGATGAATACCAAAAGACGTTGTGATATATATAATATACTTTATTTATACCTCTGGCGGTAAAAACAATATATCTAAAAGGATATCACAAACAAAGTTACAAACATACAACTGTTATATTCTATATAGCATTGTATTGCTTAGATATCATGTGTACTTAACTTCCATGAGGTTCAGCAAGGTTCATAGCTGTGTCCAAAATGGCTCTTGATTCCAGGTCGATAAAGGAATGATTTTGAAGGAGGTTCTACAGCAGTTACTTTCTACTTTTAGTTACAATACTAGGCATTACACTAAACCCTAGCTTCTTGGCACTTAAACTTAGCCCAAGATGAAAGCTTTACTATTAACTAGAAATAGTTTCAGACCATTTTGTTTCTTTCTGATCATTTCCTAACTGTTTTCTCTCCTCCCCCCACACAGCTATTGTCCAGTATCACATCCCCCCCTCCAATATTTACCTGGTGGAACAAAGAGTCATCACTCACTCCCATCACTCACTCCCTAGTGACACCTGTTGGTAGGAGTAATGCACTTTTACTGCTACATAGATCAGATATCAAAATGGATGCCATAGTCAGAGGTCGGGTCTATCTAAAGGGAGGTACTTCATATCATTAATATACTTATAAAGTTGCTTCTGTGACGTGATCACTAATAAATGACTTTGCAAGCCATATCCAATACAATCCACCTCTTGATTCACATCATATAGCAACAATATCTATAAATGTATCTCTCCAGAAGATAATCCCCCAAGTATGGCACTCATTTCACAGTGATACCTTGGACACACAAACATAACATATAAACAAATAAAAAGACAATATAACCCTCAACAATAATCCCCACAGAATGTCCAACTGAATCCTCCCCACACGAGGCACTCCTCCATCTTGATCCTGTCAAGACATCAATTTCAATAAAGTCACTGAAAGTGTAACTCCATATCCCCTGCTGCTTGAAGTTTCTTTAACAATCCACAATAGAAAATCAGGATCTCTTAAAATGGCCTCCAATCTATTTCAGCATCACACTTATCATTGCACTACAAATCATTTACAATAGTACATTTCCTGTCTGCATAGTAACCGCCATTAAAAACATCCTACTAATATGGTGTTACCCCAGCTCTATACTCATTTGGATGATGATCCCCTTTCACAAAGCAAACAATGTTACATTTATTACATCAACCACACATTTCACATCAGTCACAAACACACACTCACAATCCCTGAAATCGGTTTCATATATCAACATCTTATGTAATCCAATATCCCACACTAGAATCTTTGGCAATGTTGTAAAAGGGAATAATAGCTGCAAACCCATCCCCACCCACAATCAATCACTACTGGGGACAGTACTCGAATGTGCTCTCCTGAAAACTCTTTGCACCACTCTATCAACCCAGAGCCTTTAGGGTGATAGGCTAGGGACCACAATATGCTTAGTGGTAGCCCAATAACACAAGCGCTACTGTCCATAGATAACAAGTTCTTGTCTTTGGTTCTTCCATGAATTCTTTTAACAATGTTTAACAATTTAACAATTTAAAAAGGGATCACAATCTCTGCCAGGTAATTATAGGCCAGTGAGCTTGACATCTGTAGTGGGGAAACTATTTGAAGGATTGCTAAAGGTATACACTCAAGAATACATCTTGAACCAGAATATAATTAGTAAAAGTCAACATGGTTTTGTGAAAGACAGGTCTTGTCAAACAAACTTAATAACATTCTATGAAGAAGTCAGTAAAAATATAGATCTAGGTGTGGCAGTTGATGTGATCTATTTGGATTTTGCGAAAGCATTTGATACAGTTCCACACAAAAGGTTACTCTACAAATTGAGAGAAATAGGTTTGGGGGCAAATGTGTGTATGTGGATTGAAAATTGGCTAAAAGATAGAACACAAAGGGTTGTTGTAAATGGAAAATCCTCAAATTGGACAAGGGTATTAAGCGGAGTACCTCAGGGGTCTGTTTTGGGCCCTCTTCTTTTTAATTTGTTTATTAATGATCTCCCACGTTGTGCTGAGAGCCATGTCTCCGTGTTTGCGGACGACACTAAATTAGGTAAGGCAATAAAGACTAATCTTGATGTTTTTTCTTTACAGGAAGATTTGGACAGAGTGGGGGACTGGGCAGTAAAGTGGCAAATGAGGTTCAATATAGACAAATGTAAAGTTATGCATTATGGGAAAAATAATAACAAAGCAACATATACGTTAAATGGTTTTTCCCTGGGAAAAACTACTAATGAAAAGGATTTAGGAATAATTATAGACAACAAACTTGGCAACAGTGCCCAATGCCAGTCAGCAGCTGCAAGGGCCAATAAGATATTGGCATGTATAAAACGAGGTGTAGATTCACGGGAGGAGGATATCATCTTGCCTCTTTACAAATCAATGGTAAGACCTCACCTTGAATATGCAGTACAGTTCTGGGCACCAGTCCTTAAAAAGGATATTAAGGAACTAGAAAAAGTGCAAAGGAGAGCTACAAAATTAATAAGGGGTTTGGAGGATCTTAGTTATGAAGAGAGACTTAAAAAATTGAATTTATATACGTTAGAAAAAAGGCGTCTCAGAGGGGATATGATAACATTATATAAATATTTGCAGGGCCAATATAAAGAGCTCTCCAGTGACCTGTTCATTAACAGAAAGGTACAAAGAACAAGAGGTCACCCCCTCAGACTGGAAGAGCAAAGATTTCATAGACAGCAAAGGAAGGGATTCTTTACGGTTAGGACAATAAAGTTATGGAACTCCCTGCCAAGAGAGGTAGTGCTAGCAACCACAATAGATGCATTTAAAAATGGTTTGGATGTTTTTTTAGGAAAGCAGAACATACAGGGCTATTAATAATAGAATAAGCATTAATAAAAGAGCTTATTGATCCAAGGAGAAATCTGATTGCCTCTTGGAGTCAAGAAGGAATTTTTTCCCCCAGGAGGCAAAATTCTAAATAGCTTCCTTAGGGGTTTTTTGCCTTCTTTTGGATCAAAAGCTGTAATGATAGGTAGAAGGGTTGAACTTGATGGACTTGTGTCTTTTTTCAACCTAAATTACTATGTTACTATGTTACTATGTTACTATGTCTTCTTGCTGGACTAAAAGCAACACTCTTCTGGATAGTTTTCTCAAAATTACAGTAATTCAGTCCACCTCTAGGTCTTCGGCCTTCATAGTTCAACTGCCAAGTCTGCCCATCTTTTTCTTTAGGGCTACTTGGTAGGGCCAGCTCTTAATGACAGGTGGGATCAGCTTCTCATCATTTTTCACTCCTCTTCTGCAACTCATTTTGCAGGTTTGCATCTGCAGGAGAATTACAATGTACTCTGTCATTGGCAATCTTGCTTGATGTTTCTTCTTTGTCTGTATTTTCATAGTCCACCACTGTTATTGTTCTTGTACTGTGCTCAGGTAGGCAGTTCATTTCTGGACACTGATGTCTGTCCAGGCCTGTCACATGGGTCAATCAGTGCAGGGAGTGTCTCTTGGGTCTTTAGACATACTGGAGTCTTTGGGATACAATGACTCACATTCCTGTCTACTGTCTTGATGCACTACCTGGATATAAACAATTTCTTCTCCCAGGCAAAGCTAGCTTTTCAGTTCATCTCTGGTGCAAGGAGAATTAAAGAGAGGCCATTCATAATTCAATCCCAGCTTGCCACGTGTCTGCCTGTTTACCCTTCATCTGCATTGACTGTACTGGGAACCGCAGTGCTCACTGATGGCACTACTGCATCCACCTTCCGGTTGTCAACAGCCAACCCAGAGTCATCTGACACTTAAAACAGGCAAGACAAACGTGTTAATAGAGCTGACAGTGGGTTGAATATCTATCTCTGTTCTGTCCTCCAGGCTGTCGGTTCTGCACATGGCAAACCGGCATGGCTGAGGAAGAAACATCACCAGGTTTTACATGTTCCCTTAAGTTCTGTTTACTAGGGAAGCACGAAAACAAATACTCCTCACTAACATTTTCCGTACTGTCCTGTTTTAAATTTTTAATCCCTGATATCTGGCTTGTGGGCACTATAGCATCAATGGATGGAGCCGATATAATGGGAATGATTTTTCCTTCAGTTCCTGTCCCCCTTCTCCATACCCCATTCTGTTTCCTTTCATTATCCCTCCCCACCTCAGCCTGTTGGCAGCGGTCTCCAGTGGATAATAATTGGGAGGCCATATTCCTGTTAGTCTGTTTACCAGGGTATGGGGACCTAATTTGCACTCCATCTCCACCATTTGCTGGGAGTGGCTTTTCAATGAGTACACTTCTTTGTTGGTTTAAATGTGGCTTTGTCAGGGATCCATTATTACTACAAGGGTTGTAAGCAACTGTATGTACCTGCCTAGACCTGTTCACTACTGCCTTCCACCTGTTAAACATCTCTGCAGTAGGAATGCCATTTATCTCATCTCTAGGTATACCCGCCTGCAACAAGTCATTCCACATTTGCCTTCTAGTCAGCCTTGTCTGATTCCCCTCTGACTTTTGCTCTGCAAACTCCACTCTAGCCTTTCCTGCTGTACAAATATTCTTAGTCTGTTTCAGTATGTAATGCTTCAATCTCTGCTAATAAGGAGGTCACATGGTGTATTTTACCATTGTCTTTAATCCCATAGAGCAGAGATAACAGGGGAAATCTCAGATCCAGCGGTGCTGTCTTTAGAAATCTTGACCGCATGCTATCTGTAAAATCCTCCATATCAGGCCCTTCCCAATTATCCTTGGTCAATCCTGCAACACAACCCATAACCCTTACATTATTTATGGCATCTTTCATTGTTACCCAGGGGGCTGTCGGCTCAATATCTGAGTGTGATGGGTAAACTAGTAACACAGCATGGCGAACCATGTCAAACAATGAAAAGGTCCCCCTAATCTCTCTCACCCTCTGCAATACCTGCATGAGCTTTACATGCATTGTCAGCTTCCCCATACTTATGTCTTCCCTTGCATTCCACAGCACATGGTCAGCTCCTGCATCATACATTCGTAGCAACTACTCTCCCACATTTTCACCCACATGTTGCATATGTATCTTACCTAGCTCCATCAGCTCAGTTTGTGAGTAACTCTGTATCACTTCCTTCATTGCATCACATGCACCAGCTCTCAAACCATGCTCTCTATGTTGGTCACAGGGTAGTCTCCTTTTATGCTGTTGTATAATGACAGGACGGGCTTGTTGCCTGTCCAGTTCATTATCATCTTCAGAAAAGGACACATACTCATCATCAGATTGCTTAAGAATCTCTGCAGGATCCCATTTGGGGTCTGCAACCATAGCTCGCACATTGCTTACAGGCACTGGCTTTCTACATCTCTGTGTCCTCCTGCGGTTTATCTTGCTTACCACTAGCTTAGTACATTTCTCTTCTAGGGCAGTCACATGGCATGCATTGCTACGCATACATTCCTTGGTCAAAACTAGGGAATCTTTCACTTCCTGCAACTCTTTCTTAAGTGCTTGATTTTTCTGCACCTCACGGCTGAGGGCCTTCACAATTATCCACCCTGTGGTGGCAGCAGCTTTACGCTCTCTCTTTGAGTAAACCCCTAGGTCTAACCGTAATGCTTGCGCACAAAGCTCAGTACCAGCGTCAGGATATACCGGAGCTGAATATTTTATTAATACCTCAGCAATGGGTTTCCAACTACCAAATTCTGCCCATACAGGAATTGCCCCATATTTTGATCTTTCCTGCCCTGCTGCAGCTGGTGATTTCTGTTTAATTGTTTTAAACATCTTTACACATTATTACTAGCAAGGTCTATGCACTAAACACTGTACTGTAATACCGAAACAAACAAACACAAGCAAGATCTATTCAATAGAGCTTAAATACACAAGCACATGGGTTTAGAGCTCTAGAGCTTAACCCCTTGCCGACAAAGGACGTGCCAGGCACGTCCTGGGAGAATCTCCCTTAATGACAAAGGACGTGCCTGGCACGTCCTGCAGTGAATGAAGCGGTTTTCGCGATCAGCGATTGCGAAAACCGCTTTAACAGTGCTGGTCTATTGCCTCGACATCGAGTCAATAGCCAGCACCGATATTTCTATTTTGGGACCCCCACGATCGCCCCACGGAGCGATCGTGGGGAGCCATATTGACGGAGCATGCTGCTCCGTCAATATGGCTAAGTCCTCTGCCGGTCTGAGCTTCGGAAGTGAAAGTAACTTCACTTCCGTCGCTCTGAATATGCTACTTGACTGCCCCTAGTGGTAGTTTAGTAGCATTTCAATGGAAAATAATTTAAATACATATTTAATTAAATAAAAACAGGTTATTTAGCTATATTAGCCTATGGGGTTAAAATTAAATATTTTTTAGCATAAGGGATAGGGTTAAAATTAAATTAAAGTTAAAAAATATTAAGGGATATAATAAGGATTAGAGTTGGGGTTAAATTTTGTGTTAGGGTTAAATTTTGGGTTGGGGTTGGGGTCAAAAGATCAATATAGGAAAAAAACAAAAAACACTATTTTTGGTTTTTGCCCCATAACTCGCAAAAAAATACCGAAAAATATGGAAACATGCATATTTTTGAACTCGGGACAACATTTAGAAACTATTTAGACGGGGTCTTTTTTAATGATTTTATTTGTGTAAATTATATTTTAGGTCAAAGTTAGAAAAAGTGGGTTTTTTTAAATTTTTCATCATATTTTATGATTTTTTTTGTAGTAAATTATAAGATATGATGAACATAATGGTATCTAATGAAAGCCCTTCTTATGATGATAAAAACAACATATAATTTGTGTGGGTACTGTATGTGAGAAAGAAAAAAATTACAGCTAAACACAAACACCCTAGAAATGTCAAAACAGCCATTGTCACCAAGGGAAAGTCAAGGTGAAAATGTCTTGTCACTAAGGGGTTAAATACACAAATCTGTAACTTTATGCAAAGTGCACAGTAAAAACGGTATTCACTTTAATAATTGTTACTGTATCCTGCTGACTACGCCAATTGTTGCGGTCGTGGCCTACTTTATGCTAAATAATTATTCATTAAATAATTAATAAATATTTATTTAGACAAACAAGACTAACAGTACAACAATAAATTTCTTTGAATCGAGAATACAGATAAATTGTGTAAAGATGAATACCAAAAGACGTTGTGATATATATAATATACTTTATTTATACCTCTGGCGGTAAAAACAATATATCTAAAAGGATATCACAAACAAAGTTACAAACATACAACTGTTATATTCTATATAGCATTGTATTAATTAGATATCATGTGTACTTAACTTCAGAGAGGTTCAGCAAGGCACATGGCTGTGTCCAAAATGGCTCTTGATTCCAGGTCGATAAAGGAATGATTTTGAAGGAGGTTCTGCAGCAGTTACTTTCTACTTTTAGTTACAATACTAGGCATTACACTAAACCCTAGCTTCTTGGCACTTAAACTTAGCCCAAGATGAAAGCTTTACTTTTAACTAGAAATAGTTTCAGAGCTCCTTCCTCTGACCATGTTGTTTCTTTCTGGCCATTCCACATGTGTTTTCCCTCCTCCCCCTCCACAGCTATTGTCCAGTATCACCTCCCCCCTCTAGGATTTACCTGGTGGAACAAAGAGTCATCACTCACTCCCTAGTGACACTTGTTGGTAGGAGTAATGCACTTCTTACAATGCTACATAGATCAGATATCAAAATGGATGCCATAGCCAGAGGAGGGGTCTATCTAAAGGGAGGTACTTCATATCATTAATATACTTATGAAGTTGCTTCTGTGACGTGAATCACTAATAAATGACTTTGCAAGCCATATCCAATACAGGAACAGACTGGATTTAAATTAAGGAATACTTCCATGACAAAAGAACATACACTTTGATGCCATTTTCTATGCCAATATACCCATATCATAGATTGCTCAGAGAAAGCTCCTAGAAGTCTCATTTAGAGGCAGAGTTTTTGTTCTGGCATTGACGGATGTGAGATAACCTGCTGCACACACAGCGAGAACATATATAAAACTCCTAATGGACCTTAATATACATTTTTTTGGCAAAACAAGTTAAATTAGGAGGTCAGATGTTTAAAAGTAATCAGTTATATTACTCTACTGAGTAAACGTGATAATGGGCCAGTGAAGACATTTGAGGATGCATGGAATAATCCATAGGCTATCCTGTACACAAGGTCAAAAGACCAAATAAAGTGTAAGCAGCTAGACATAATTTTTATGTTTCCCGTATATGATAGAATGTTATGATGAATTTGAATAGAGAGAAAAAAATCTCAGACACAGTAACACTGGAATTGTTTTCAAACTGTTATTCACAAAAGGATGGATAAAGGGAACGCAATAAACTAGATCTTATAAAAATATGGTCATATATACTGTCACAAATATGTGCGGAGCAAGACATCTTGATATTTATATGTGTGGGTGAAAGTGACACAATCAAACAATAAAATTAATAATATTGTACTTAATAAACACAATTGAAGATCCAAAAAAAGAAGACAGAAACAAACAATAGTGCTCTCTCTTGTATCGGTTGTAAAGGCTGAATAAGTAAAGTGAATTTCAGACTCACAATGGTAGAGCAGCAAACTGCTCTTTTAAATCGTGTCTGCACAATGCATTAGAACCTTTCAATCAGGACACGTAGATGTGGTGCTGATGTAGATTAATTTAGAAATAAACAAAAATGTTTAAAAGTCTATCTGTTCCTGTCCAAATCTGAGATGAATAAATTGCGTATACGCAGAAGTAAGTTCACACTGACACATGCAGTTCAGGTTAAAATAACTTCGAGGAAATGTATTAGCATCTGGCAAAATTCAGGCTTACAAGCCCTTATAAAGGCAGAATGACATCATCATTGAATATCAGATAATAACAAATAAACATCATTAATTGGGTTAAATGTTAAGTGGCTGTGTCAATGTCCACCCATCAATATGATTAATTGGCCCAAAAACTAAGTGGTTAGCTAGGTGTCCTCCCACCGAGAGGTGGTATTGTTCTGAACACGGGTGTGGACGGATGGCTCAAGCACCATCTTTCCCAGCACGATGCTTACTCGGTGGAAGGGGGGGCTCGGGCATCATTTTGCGTAGTTAGTGATATCAGTCTCGTGGTCGGGTGCAAGGTTCTTTTATGAATAGAACATTTCATTTGGCCGGTGTTCTCATGGCCTTCAGATTATACTATGTTGCAAATGACAGGAGATTCAGTAATTCCGGGGCTAGTTATATCTTTAGAGAGAAAATACAGTCTCTATTCATTATACTAAATACTGTCATAAAATTCTGTCATGTAATGTGAACAAAATGGAGGGTCTGTCATAATATGAGGTTAAAATGGAGTTAGTACAATAATTCAATACAGGTTTCAATAAAGATTTTTAATAATTCTACATCAATCCCCCCTATGAAATGTTAGATTCTAAAAAATAATCTTTATTTGTTAATATCAGAAGACGTGTTAGCCCAAAGGCACAGAAACCCCGTGGCCGCTAGCTTGGTGTTATTGCAAAGTGCAATCCTGTCCCTTCATCTGTCCCTAGTTGGCTAACTCATCTGTCTGCTGGGCACTCGAACACTTCACTCCATGGGTATCCCGCAGTGGCTAGCCCACCACATCTCCACACGGTAGTCTTTCCCAAACAGACAGATGCTATCCCTAAGCTGGTCCCTACCTAGAATTCTTGCACTTTATCAATAAAAAGGATAGTTTGTAGCGGTATACAGGGCGAGTTGATATCTTGGAAATCTTGGTCATCAACTGTGAGATGTGTGAAAGTGGGTGCCGCTTGGTCTACAGTCTTCAAAAGAAATTTTCTCAGACAAGGGAGGACACAACAAACAAGAAGAACAAAAATAAAAAGAAAAATTAGTATTGCTATACCAATATGCATTAAAGCCTTTTGCCATCCTGTCATCCAACCAAACCATCTCTCCCAGGGATCCTTTATCCCAGAATTCCTTTTTAACTCTTCAGAGAGCTCATTCAACTTCTCTATGGCTAAGGTAACTTTACCATTAGGGCCTGTGTTTTCTGGAATGTAAGTACAACATGTCATGGTGTCAGGCAAAATTTTACATACCCCTCCTTTTTCGGCTAGAATCATGTCTAAAGCCATTCTATTCTGGAAGGACATTTGGGACGTAGCCTGCAGCTGTTCGGCTAAGCCCTGGAGGGCATCCCTGGTGTAATTAACAAAACGTTGTTGGTTGTAATAAATGTAATTTATCCAATTTAAATTCTTGTTTGCAGTGACTATGGTAAAAAGTGATTCAAACCCTGCAGCAACTTCATCTCTTGCTTTAAACTCATTGGGCACCCCCCTAGGCACCCCAATGGCATCGATATAAACATGAGGGTCAAAACTGCCTTTAACTGGGGCTTCACGCTTTACTTTGGTTGGTGTGTGTTTGGACTCATGGGTGTCGGGGTGTGTGTCAGAGATAATGTGTATAGGCATGATGGCTTTGGCCAGAGTACACTCCCCCCACCATTCTTTGTCCATTCTGGATCTTAGCTGTAAATCCCCACACAACCAGTAAATATCCCCGAAAGATCTGGTATGGAATTGTAGAAGGTTCATGGAGACAGTTCTGTAGGTGGCACAATACCCTTTAGAGAAGTTACCCACAAATTTACCAATCCCATCATAATTAGCATAACAGGTGTAATTACCTTTATAAACTGTAACACCATCTGGGGGTTTGCAATCCTTGGCTAGAAGGGGATATTCTACTGTCCATGCTTTACATATGGACTTGTTGAATTCGTAATGATAGGCAAAAAGACTCAAAACACATTCTTCTACATCTACTGGCAAGGTTAAAAGCACGGTGCCCAGGTGAGGCCGGGCACCACCACACACATAGCATGCGGTTCTGTTATGCTTATTGGCATTACATTTCATCCATTCTAACCATAGATTAACATCGTTATAACCTGTTTCAGCGGCCATGGTATCTTCAAATGTGGGGTTTGCAATGGCCATCATGTCTTTAAAGGACTGGATGTGTGGTTTCAATGGATTTGAGACCATGTGGGTGGTCCCTTGCCACTCAGAAGAGTGGCACATATCTTTAAGGTAGAAATGCCCTAATTTGTTATAGGAACCCTTTTTCCAATACATTCCCATTACATACTGGTCTGCATCTGTTGGGCTGGGATGCTCAATATTCAGGATTAATTTCATTGGTATACCTCCTCCAGGTTTTCTTAGGGTCATTCTTTGGAGAAGGGATCTACCATGATCATCTACTTTAGATAAAGCACTTTTTGGTTTGTAACCCCAGGCAGGCCCGGCATTCCATCCTGCTGCCCCCCAATGGTTACAATTGTGCCCCCATTGTTTGTCAACTACACAAACATAGGGGTCCTTTGAATGAGGGATATCTCTATAGATATTCTGAATCTGTGACGTGGGAAATGGGAATTCTACGATGTCACAGTAATCAAAAGTATAAGTAGCCACACGGGTACATGATGAATTATACCAGAAGGTGTACCCACTGGCATCTTTGGTGATGGCTACTTGTTGGGCTTTAATTAAGCTGATTAAGGAGATAATATACCAGAGGTACATGGTTGTGTGGTACCGGCTTCCTCTGGGGCAGGAACTTTCTTACAATGGGAAGCGTGGATCCAATGTGGCCTGCCGGCCAATTTGACGGAGGTTGCGGTGATCAGGAGAACCTGGAATGGTCCGTCAAATCTTGGTTCCAGGGTGTGTTTCCGCACAAATTTCTTGACTAGAACCCAATCTCCGGGAAGCAGGTTGTGAGTACCTGTATCCAAATCGGGATCTGGAATTGAAGAGAAAACTTGAGCATGTATTTTGTTCAAGGCACTTGCGAGTTCAGTTACATAGTCTACTAAAACATCAGATTGAAGCTGCAACTGTTGCGGATAATAACAACCTAGTCTGGGTGCAGTCCCAAATAGAATCTCATATGGGGATAGTGAGTGCTTCCCTCTAGGTGTGTGCCTAACACTGAATAAAGCTATTGGCAGACTTTCTGGCCAGGGCATCTTTGTTTCTTGTGACATTTTTAACATTCTGGCTTTGAGGGTGCCGTTCATGCGTTCCACTTTACCACTACTTTGTGGGTGGTAAGAGGTGTGAAAGGCTAGGGTCACTCCCAGAGCAGTCCAAATTTCTTTAGTCACTGTTGCCGTAAAGGCTGGGCCTTGGTCGCTTTCAATGACTTCTGGAAGTCCAAATCTACATACAATATCTGTAAGTAGACGTTTTGCTGTTGTCTTATATTGGCCACTGGGTAGGCTTCTGGCCAGCCTGAGAACATGTCCACTATTACTAGTGCATACTCATGAGGCCCACTCTTGGGCATTTGTATGTGATCAATTTGTATTCTCTGGAATGGATACATGGGCTTAGCCAGGTATTTCAAAGGCACTTTGGTCGGCTTTCCTGGATTGCATTTTGCGCAAATAACACAGGCCTTACAGAAGTTACTGATCAATGTTGTGATTCCGGGTGCTTCATAATACTTCTGTATGAGGGCAGCCATCAAGTCTTTTGACAGGTGTGCAGGTCCATGTGCCCATTGGGACAACTGCTGGATATAAATTTTTAGGAAGGCAGAATTTAAAGTTGTTGTAGTATATTCCGTCCTTTAGGACAGCCCCTCTCTTCTTCCATTTCTGGATTTCTTCGGGGGTAATTGCGGCTTGCTGTTCCCGCAAAATTCTTAGATCAGTAGGAAGGGTCTGTAGGGTAAAAATAGGAACTTCTTCTTGACCGGACACTTCTTCATCCACTTCCTGCAAATTTCTTGCTGCTTGCTTAGCAGCCTGATCAGCCAAATGGTTGCCCTTTGCTTCATCTGTATCCAACTTCCCATGTGCCTTGACTTTCAAGACGGCCACTTCTTCAGGGAGTAGGAGGGCATCCATTAGTTCCTTGATTGCAGAGCTGTGTTTGACTGGTGTACCGGCAATGGTAAGAAATCCTCTCGTCTTCCAAATGAGGCCGAAGTCATGTGCCACACCCAGGGCATATCTTGAATCTGTATAGATGTTGGCACGTTTTCCTTCGGAGATTTTGCATGCTGAAGACAGGGCTTGTAATTCAGCTTCTTGTGCAGACATTGCTGGCGGTAGAGATGATGATTTGATAACTTCATCTGTTGTGGTCACGGCATATTCTGTGTGGTATTTTCCTTCTTCATCAGCATACCTTGAACCATCCACAAACAGAGTGAAGTCAGGATTTGTTAATGGATTCTCATGTACAGTTGGAAGATGTATTGTTTCCATTTTCATTTGTTCAAAACAGTCATGAAGTGTCTCTGGGTCATAGTTATTCACTATGACCAGGTCTTGGAATTCATTTTCCAGGAAATGGCGTGGCCATGCTTCAAGAAGGTCAGTTGTTGGGTACTTGACAATGCCATTTTCCTGTAGCTTTGATTCATCCATGGTGGCCCATAGTTTTGCCATGGGCCCAAGATCATTCCATGATTTTGTTTTCAACTTGGTAACAGGGACATGTGGAATAGCAGTATCCCAATGACGGTACAAGTAATTGAGTTCTGGGGGTAGTTGGATCAGGACCATGCTATTGCCTTCAGAATCACAATAGAAGTCTTGGGCAGTGAGTTTCACCTCCACCCAGTGGTAGAGTTCATCTTCATAGCAAGGTTCAGGAGTGATGTTTGGCTTGTACCATGTGGTACAGAAGGCATATCCTGGACCCTCACAGAGAGGTGTTTGTTCTTTATAAAAGGTTAAATCAGGATGCATTCTCTTGATGGTCCCAGTGAGAAGAAAAACATAGGTTTCATCCATGATAAACCCTTAGTGGATACCCCCCTCAGGGAGTGGAAGAAGAGTGGATGGATTAAGAACTTGACATCTGTGTATGGTAATGTTGTCAGGCAGCAGGAGATGACACTGTAAACGTAGGTGTCTAGCGGTAGACACATGCTTGAGCTGAACTTGGTTGATGATGGCAGAGATGTCATGAGGGGCCAATACAACCAAGGGGTGGCCAAGGACCAGGTCTGCAGTTCTTTCAATAAGTTCCCTTGCAGCAAAAACAGCTCTAAGACATGAAGGGGTCCCTCTGGCCACGATATCCAGCTGGCAGGAGAAAAATCCAATAGGCCTCTGGCGGCCTCTTAAATCATTTGTTTGGGTAAGTACTCCTGTAGCATGGCCTTGTCTTTCAGAGACAAATAATTTGAAAGGCTTGGTATAGTCTGGCAGGGCCAGAGCAGGAGCAGATGCAATGGCACGTTTTAGAGTATGAAAATTGTCCAGTGCTTTATTGGTCAGGCAAAATGGGTCTGACTTGAGTGCATCATAGAGTGGTTGCATAAGCAGAGAGGCTTCTGGGATCCATGCTCTGCAATAGGAAATGAGGCCTAAGAAGGCATGTAGAGATTTTGAGGTCTTTGGAGGTGGAATATCCAGTACGGCTCTTACTCGGTCCCGCGTGAGATGTCTGGTACCTTGAGATAGGCAATGACCAAGGAAGAGTACTGTGGATTGACAGAATTGCAGCTTGAGACGTGAAGCTTTGCATCCTTGTTCTGCCAGATAGCAGAGGAGACTAATTGAACAGTCTTCAGTTGTAGGTATGTCATCTCCACAGAGTAATAAATCATCCACATACTGGAGGAGTACAACCTCTGGATGGTCTGTTTGCCATGGTTCAAGGATGGAGCACATGGCTTTTGCACATGGCTTTTGCAAATTGACTTGGAGAGTTTTGTGCCCCTTGAGGCATGACAGTCCATGTATACTGTTGCATTTCATGAGTGAAGGCAAACAGATATTGGCAAATAGGATCCAGTGGAACACTGAAGAAGGCATTAGCCAGGTCAATGACTGTGAAGTATTTTGCAGATGGTGGGACGCCAGAGAGCAGAGTGTGAGGGTTTGGCACAATAGGGGTGTCCAGGACAGTTGCTTCATTGACAGCACGGAGATCCTGAACCATTCTGTACTTCTCTGGTTCACCTTTTGGAGTTTTCTTCTTCACAGGAAATAATGGAGTGTTGCACTTTGATACACATTTTACAAGAGCACCCTTCTCCAAGAGTGCTTTGATTTGAATTGAAATAGCTGCAGCTTGAGTTGGTTTTAAAGGATATTGTGGTTTCCTTGGTAATTTTGCTCCTGGAATGAGCTTTACCACCACAGGCGGGAATTCTTAGGTGACCTATGTCCTCTGGGCCTGAGGACCATAATTTGGCAGGTACCTTTGTTTTTAGTATATCAGGAAAATTGGACCTCTGTTCCTTTGCTTCCCCACGGGGTTCTTCTAAATGCAGCATTAGAGGTAGGGAGCACAAGGCTGAGGTGTCTGATTCGGATAGAGGAGTAGACAATTCCACTTGTCCATCTGGGGTGAAGGTGATAGATGCCTGCAGGTGTGAGAGGACATCAGCGCCTAACAGGTTAATTGGGCATGTGGAAGATCTCCTAGGAGTCTGGGCAGATTCCAGACCTCTAGCAACTAAGATTAAGGTATCTAGAGAGACTACCTTATATTCAGGGCGTGCAGCAATGATTCCCTTGCGTATAGAGTCTTTTACACCTTGGACAAATGCACCTGACAGCATTTGTGAATGAATCTTGTCAGTAAGGTCAAAACACAAATCTGTAAACATTTGAAACAGTCTTGCATGAAACCTTTCCACTGATTCTCCTTTTTCTTGTATAATATCAGTAAGGAAGCGTGGAAAGGAGCTGCATTAGGGTTAAGGGAGTAAGTGGCGGCCATGTTGGATGTGGGCACATCCGGGGCAGACTGGGCCGGACTGGGCATGGCCGGGGTCTGAGGAGTGGCTTGGAAAAAGGGGTAGGGGTAATTTGGATAGGGCAAGGACATGGGGTATGGTAAGGGGTATGGCCAGGCCAACTGGGTGGGGGCTAGGGCGGAAACAGGGGAGGGCAGGACAGCTGGATAAGGATTAGGGGAGGAGGTGGGAACCTGGACTGTGGGAGGGGTGAGTAACGGAGAAGACAGAGAAGGATTAGTAGATATGGGTGTAGGAGGAGTAGCCGGAGCGGGTGTAGTAGGATTGGCAATAGCAAGGGAGGAGGGGTTAGTAAACTGGGTGGATGCAGATGGGATGGTAGAATTATCAACAGAGAGAGAGCGTAGAGAAGGAATGGTGCATGTAACATTTAGATTAGACACAGAAGGTAGTGCAGGGATGGATGAGGATGATGGGAATGTTAGGGATGATGAAGGGGAGAATAAAGATCCATCAGAATTCAGGACCGGGCAAACAGGGGAAGTGACGGGATAGGTATTGGGAGGGTCGGGAGTGGGGAACATGGTCAGCTGGCTATCGCTTGTTGCTGACTGAACCTTGAGAATGGACATCCCCTGGGCATCATCTTGGGGCGTTGGCTGAGGGGATGCCCCAGTAACACAATTCTTGTGATATACATACAGTTTTACACCTCTATGATTTATCTCTTCTTCAACCCAACCTTCCTGCTGAATAGCCTTCGCTACTCTGTACCATGCTTCAGTAGTACGCAATAAATCATTATCTGTAAGCTTGCCTTTCTTCTCTGTCAGTAATCTACACCAGCTTTCCGGTTGTAATCTACCACATGAAGGCACAGCAATTTTACACACTTTAGCAATCTCTTCACCCTCTCTATCTTCAACTAAGTCACACGCGAGCCAGCCCCTACTGGGCTTACTCGCTTCCTGTCCCATATCCCCCTATACAAAGCGTCCCAAGTATAGGTAAAGGAAAATGAAACAGAACGTCTACAGTGCTCGACTGCCACTAGGAAGGGTGGGTCCCTCCTAAGTGCGTCTTCCCAAAACGTAGACCAGTCACTGAATCCGTGTACCCTAGGTGGTAGCCACGGATTGGAGCGGGGTGAGAAGTGTGTGACCAATCACTTCTCTCACAAAGAGAAATAAAAATAAATAATACAGAAAATAGAATAAAGATAAAAAGTGAAAGTAGAGACAGACCCAGGAGTTTGAATGACTCCCAATTAAGACAACATTTAAGACAACATTTCAATTGAAATACAGTGCATGCAACACAGTTCAAATAAATTCAACAGTAATCCCTTTCCTTTACTCTTGTGGCCAAAGCCACCTCCCTCAACCTCGTAGTGTCCCCGCTCGGAGAACGATTTTCGTAAATCTCACTACCAGCGGCCGCGGAAAACAACTAACACCGGCCCGAGATCCGCCAGCCTCCCTCGTTACAGCAGTCCACTAAGTGTGGCCACCTCTATCCTCACTCCCGTAGTGCCCCTATGGACCCACCCATAAGTCTCACTACCCGTGGTGCATGAAGACAGCAATGCCTGCTCGAATCCACCACCACAAAAATAAAATTCGGGAATGCCACCAGCTTCAGCGCTTCGAAACTGGAGGGTACCACCCTCTGCAAGCAGAGCAAGGTGCACAATGAAGCGGCTAGCTAGGCTATCAAAGTGACACCACGGGGGAATCCCCAGGAAGCAATGAGTCTACACCCCTCCACAGATTCCCCACCCTCTCTTTTTCCTTACTACTGTTAGCTAGACAGCACCTAAAAGAGAGAAAACAGGCAACGAGGACCCCCCAGGACAACTTCCACAGGTCCACCCCCCTTTTTCCATACAGTCTGGGCCACGTGACTCCTAAAAGGGGTAAAACAGGCAACAGAAGACCCCCAGGCAACCTCCCACGGGTCCACCCCCCTTTTTCCAAAAAGAGGGAAAGAACAAAACTAACTAAACATAAACCACTAACATACACAGGCAACAGATAGACTAAATGCAGGTAAACAAATGAGTAACAAGACACCGGGCAAGATATTACCTGTCTTTGATGCCCTCCCGGGAAGCAGTCACAGACACGTGGACGGGTCAATCAAAGGGGCTGGAACATACCGGTGGCTCCTGCAGAAGTCTCTACCGTGTAATCAGAGGTGATCAGTCTCCCTTCCTTCCCCCCCGATTCCTCCGTCCAACAGCGTCTTCCTTAGGACGGCTTACCGGCCAGAGGCCATAGCCCGGTGCCCCACGTTGGGCGCCAAATTGATGTAGATTAATTTAGAAATAAACAAAAATGTTTAAAAGTCTATCTGTTCCTGTCCAAATCTGAGATGAATAAATTGCGTATACGCAGAAGTAAGTTCACACTGACACATGCAGTTCAGGTTAAAATAACTTCGAGGAAATTTATTAGCATCTGGCAAAATTCAGGCTTACAAGCCCTTATAAAGGCAGAATGACATCATCATTGAATATCAGATAATAACAAATAAACATCATTAATTGGGTTAAATGTTAAGTGGCTGTGTCAATGTCCACCCATCAATATGATTAATTGGCCCAAAAACTAAGTGGTTAGCTAGGTGTCCTCCCACCGAGAGGTGGTATTGTTCTGAACACGGGTGTGGACGGATGGCTCAAGCACCATCTTTCCCAGCACGATGCTTACTCGGTGGAAGGGGGGGCTCGGGCATCATTTTGCGTAGTTAGTGATATCAGTCTCGTGGTCGGGTGCAAGGTTCTTTTATGAATAGAACATTTCATTTGGCCGGTGTTCTCATGGCCTTCAGATTATACTATGTTGCAAATGGCAGGAGATTCAGTAATTCCGGGGCTAGTTATATCTTTAGAGAGAAAATACAGTCTCTATTCATTATACTAAATACTGTCAGAAAATTCTGTCATGTAATGTGAACAAAATGGAGGGTCTGTCATAATATGAGGTATATATATATATATATATATCATTGATTGTATATGTCTCAGGTTTTCTTTTCTTGGTCAAGACTACATGTTCTATTTTAAAAATGTTGCCATAGTGATAAAAAAAAACTGCTTGTAAAAACAAAGCTAGGAGTTGAAATCAAAATAATTAGCTGGGAGTTTCCATAGCAACATCATTTCTTATATATTCTGTTCATTTGCCAAACTGTAGTTTCTATTCTTAATATTAACCCCAATAACAGAGCACAGTTCAGGTAAATTTACTTTTTGCTATGAAAAATGAAACTCATCTTAAAATTATGTATACATGAAACTGTGCAAAAATCTTTAAAAAGTACAAAGAAAAAGAGTGACCAAAATGTTTCTAAAAAAAAAAAAGATACGTGGCTTTTCAAGGAGTTGTTTAATCAATATAAAAGTACATCCCTATATTTTAAGACTTTATTCATTTGACCAATATTTTTGGGTGTCCTACCCAAAGTGCAGGTGAAAACAAATTAGCATTGTATACAGCAACATCATGAGCATAGAATAAGTTAAAATGCCTAAAATATGAATATTTACGACTGTAATAGCATAGGGTAAATAAATTGCAAATGTAATGCAAAAAAATCAGGAATTCAAAGCAAAAGTTGGAAAACAAATTCCCACACTTGCCTATGTTTACAACTCAACTAAAGTACCACTCTGACTTGAAAATTACCTTACATTTTCATGCATATTAAAGTCCATATTTATATTCTACATATGTTTATGTACTTAGAAATATCAGGTTGGCACCTTTTACTGACCCTCCTACTTTCTAAAGGAGAATATAGAATACAAGTGTGTCCAGAAGGAACAGCATTATTAATAAAGGAGAGGATTTGAACACATATAAATTATACATTCAGCATGGTCGCATGTAAGAGTTATATGTGTCACCCTTGGAAAGTTCATATTGCATAAAATATTAATCCAAAAAAGACATGAGCTTCAATGAATAGAAACTGCTTGAATATGGAGAGTATAGAAAAAATATATTTTCATTATGCAAAAAAAGTAAAAACAATCCTGGGTTTGTAGAAATTCATGATAATATCAAGTATAAGAAAATTTGAATGTCACATCCACACCACCTTACACATTTTGTACCAAAAATGAGGTTACTTAATCATAGGCTAGACAGTGATCGGACGTAGTGGTTTAAATAAATTCCACTTGATTGCAAAAAAAGGAAACCACCTACTCCCTGCCACTGAATACCCAATTAATCAGAAAAGTAAATGAAACCTAAAATCATAAGAACAAATTGGATAGTGTAATTAAAAACACATGGATATAGACAAACTGCTCAAACTAATGAATATAATTCTATACAGTATTTGACAAGAAACATTGTATTGGAGAACCCCTCCACATATTGAAAAACAGAATTAGTACCTCACTTTAGGTACAAAACGTGTAAGGTAATGTGGATATGACTTTAATATCTGATCATACTTGATATTGCTTTGATTCCCTACAATTATCCCAGTATTGCTTTCACCTTTTGGATAATAAAAATAAGATTTCACTACGGTCTCCTTGTTCAAGCAGTTTATAACCACGGAAATACTCATGTATACTTGTGGGGTTCCACAAGTATTCAAATTTGAATTTGTCAATTTTACAATCTGGAATGACAATATTTCATACATCTTTAATACCATATCTACCTTCATATTGAATGTAAACTTTTACTAGCCCACATACCCAGTGCCAGCATTGTCAGCAATTGGACACCTTTCTTGTTGTGCCAAATAGGGGCACTAGGGTGGATGCCAATACATTAGTTTGTGAGCCCTGTCCCAGGAGTCAAATGTTGTCTGAATAATTGTAGTTGTGATGTTCGAACATGTCTAGCGTATCATGTATGGCACTCTGTTATGTATTAGGTGACTGCAGTAGTATAATTTCTAGGCCCACTGAAGTTAAGCTGGTGTCATCTTTAATACATGCATCAGTTGGGGGGCTATGTAATATTTGTACATGTCCAGTAGCCCTAGCCCACCCTTATCTCTTGGTAACATTAAGATTTTCCTGTTTAGCTTGGCTCATCTGGATCTCCATATAATAGAGTTAAAATGTTTTTGATTTGGGTAAATACATACATGGGAAAAACTAGTGGCATTAACTAGCATATACAATATTTGGATTATATTCATCATGTCGACCAGATATACTCTCCCTATCACTGAGATGGGCAATTAGTTCCATTTGAGGACTTATTCCAAAGTATTTTATTTGACTGGTCCAGATTAATTTATTCAGGGGCAACTCTTTTAATTTTGAGTTTATATCTAAAGCCAGTATATTGGATATTTCACAATAAATGCTCAAGCCTGAGCATAGGTGTCATATGGGCCAATAACCCTTACACTTCTTTCCAGACACTCTTTCGAGTTTCCTAAAAATAACAGCAGGATATCAGCTTTTAGTTTTTTTAGTCCCTCTTATTTTGATATTGTGGCATCTCTCATTACAACTTTTACAGTATCCCAGGGTGCTAAAGGTTTTTTTTTTTTTAATACTCTGATAGCATTAGATTCATTTTGATATGGTCTGAAATTTCTCTATATTTGAGCCACTTGGGCTGGAGCTTCCATTGGATCAGTTGTACAGTAGTCTGCATGTTTATTACTATCAATAATGGAGCACGATCAGATAGAACCCTAGGTCAGTATTCAATAGCTTCTACATAGGGAAGCAAGTTAGATGTAACCATGCCCAAGTTTATTGATTGTGATTGATGAGTAGCCAAGTAGCCTGAGTTCTCACACCTTGGTTAAAATGTCTCCATGCTTCAATTAGGTGCAATGTAAAAATATGATTGTTTAGTTCTTTAGTTTTGCCTCTCTTGGTGTGCTTGTCCAAATCGGGGTGCATGACCATGTTAAAGTCACCCATGCACACTACCTCAGCCTGCTGGTGCAGAGCCAGGTAGTTGCAGCAACGTTTCAGCATAGGTCTGTCAAACAGTGGGGGAATATACACATTCATGACAATATACTCTTTGTTCAATAATTTATGAACCAGCAGCCAAGGTAAATTTTCACATCTAGTAGATCAAAACGGGCCTGCTTGTGGATCAGTATTGAGAAAACATAGTACAATGTATGATAATAGTTTCTTGCCCATTAAACAGTCTGGTCTTGTTGCAGATGGATAATGTGAGTGTACGTGGGTCCAGGAAAAATCTGAGTGAAGGAGAGAGTAAAAAATAAAAGCAATAAAATAAAACACATGGAAAAATGTGGGAGGATATTGAAATCAACTAGAGAGTGACCAAAGGTAGTGAAGAAGTAGTTAATACTGAAACACAGAAATGTAAAGGTGATATATTTCAAGTTGCATAAACCAGAGGGCAATGTTATACAAATATTGAAGAGACATGAGCATAAAGTAAAAATTTAGATGTTTTCTGGCTGTATACCTCAGGAACATGTATGGGACAGTCTTGTCTTGTTGCAGAGGGATGATATGAGTGTATGGTAGTCCAGGATAGATCTCAGGAACTTGCATGGGACAGTCAGTCCGGTCTTGTTAGGGATGATGTGCATGTATGTGGGTCACTGTAGAGCTTTTATTTGTGGCTTTGGCATAGTCCTCCACTGAGCATATATGCTTTTATGTCTCCCCTGTATGTTCACGAAGTTCTGGAAATCCTGTCAGATCAGATTTAAGTCAGCTTGAACGTCCCCTATTTTCTGGGTGAGAGTCTTTTGACAGCCGTTATGGCTTTCATAATATATTGCAGTTGGGGTTCCAATACTGGGGAGATTGACAAAACACTTTCAGAGTTGTCAGACATGGTGAATTGTTACCGCAAAAATTATTTTATGGACAATTGTTTCTTTTTCGCAGGTGGTCCACTTCCAGATTTCCCATATTCTGGTGCAGCAGAACACATTATGGGTGTAACGATTCACCCATGTGCAGCCGTATCTAAGCTGGATCCAATACCAGGGAGATTGACAAAACACTTTCAGAGTTGTCAGACATGGTGGATTGTTACCGCACATATTCTTTGATGGACAATTGTTTATTTTTCGCAGGTGGTCCACTTCCAGATTTCCCCATATTCTGGTGCAGCAGAACACATTAATGGTGTAATGATTCACCCATGTGCAGGCGTATCTAAGCTGGATCCAGCCCTTTCTAATATTCCAGCCCTGTCTTAGTAATCCTGTCTAGTGTTCCACCCTTTTCTAGTATTTCAGCATTGTCTGGTATTTCAGTTCTGTCTAGTTTCTCAGCCCTGTCTAGTATTCCAGCCTTGTCATAGTATAGCTCTTTCTTTGAGTCCTGTTTAGTTTTGTATTGTCTTAGAATCCTTTTTTTCTCTGCTTCTTATCTACCTGTTGTTCCATTGCGGGTTTTCTTTGTCTCCACCTTTGCTTTCCCGTTCTATACCCATTTCTGTTCAGTGGTTTAGATTCCAAAGTGTGCTGCCCTGCAGTCTCCAGTCTTTAGTCTGTGAGGCTCAGTCTTTAGGTTTGCTTTGTCTTTGTGTGTATGTGCAATGTAAACCTTTAGATACTACTCTGTATTCAGTTATTTTCTGCCACTGTTCCTTTTCTGCTTTTGATCTGCTTAGTCTGTCTCATGGTAAACTCTGTTATAGCTTGCAACATCCTGCTTTTTTGTTTAGTTTTGTTCCATGCCTGCTCCAGGATTTTTGCAGGGTCTCTTTAGTTCCTGCCTTGATATACTGGATACAGCACTGTCTCCACAGGGCCTTGGTATGTGGCAAACCTGTGACAAACCTGGAGGCCTAATCTAGTGAGGAAGTGCAGTTACCCACCACCAGGTCTTATACTATATCTCCACCCTGGCACAGTAGCTTCTGAACTCAGGCACTCAGGGTCCCATGCCACCATGGCCCTGTAACAATGGGGGTCTGCCCTAACACTGTAGGTGTCCAATCTGGTGAATCTCAACATATTTAAGAGCAGGATACTTGTTGTCAGAGCTCCTGCTATGTGTGTCCTCTCATTTCAACACCATCATGTGACCCACCCTCTATATTATATTTAACTACAGTAAGCTACAAAAAAAACCATACATTTATTCTGTATACTCAAGCTGCATTTTATTTTCTTCCACATTGGTAAAATTATATCCCTGGAGACACATCTTAGCGACAGGATGTCACTTGACACACAGTGCTTTGACAGACTCAAAGCTTGAGGGACTGGAGCATCGAACCATCACACTGAGCTACCCAAGATGTGCTCAATGTTGGCACAGCTTTACGTGTGGGTACCACTTCCAATCTCATGCAGCCTTACCTCTATGTCCAGTGGGCCACTTTTGGCCACTGGTCCACAAGTAGTATGACCCTTGAGTAACATATAAAAAACCTTTATTTGTTAATATGCCCCAAAGCAAGGGCACAATATATAGGGAGTTGAATTAAATGATAGCATAATATTTTAGGAGCTTACATAATTAATTTCTGTCATGCAAGCTCAAAAGCACATAAAAGTATATTTTTGTTAAATTACCGCTGAAAGGAGTTCAGTCTTAGTTTATCATGTACAGCATAACTGCTCAGACTATGTAGCAAGATACTTAATCATGATTTTCAAGTCAAAAGCTATTATCACAAGACATCAAATTTCTTTTTTTTATCATTGTATAATTTTCAACTATTTTATTAATTCACGATATCAGGAAAACAAAAGACATTCTGAACACCTACAAATACAAAATTCAATGAATACAAATTGCTGATTTACATTGTTTTAATGCTTTTTAATTTTGATCCAGTAGCAAATGCATTGATAAAACAAATATATATTTGCAATGACTTTGAAAACAAAGTTCTAGCGCCAAACATACTTGATAATATAAGAGAGATTAAACATGTATAACGTTTTTATTTTGTTAAGTGCCTCTGGGGACAAATAAGTTAAGGGACTGGCTGGTGCCCAAAATGTATCTTTCAAATGTTAATGCATATTAGATTACATTTAAGGTACATATGTTCTACCACAAAGTCTGGAAACCCAGCAGTTCCCATCGAGTGAACTGCGCATGCATGTGAACACTCAAATCATACATTCTGTGATTGCACAAATAAGTAGACTCAACTGACACACTGAGTGATCACACGTGAGGAAGTTACTAAATAAAACATAACTGATACATGCTCAGTGCCTACACACAATCAGTGTGGCAGTAGCTGTAGGATATGATGCAGGAGAAGGCTTGATTATAATATTAAACATTAGATTTATGGATGATTAAGGCAATGGGAATATCACTTAACACATAATAATGATGAACAAATAACACAAGACAAGAATGTTGGGTAGAAGACCGTCGCTCTTTAATGGGGTTTAAATAAAAAAACAATATATATTTCTTCACTTAAACCATATAACATTCATTAAGTAATACAATGCCCCAAGTCATCCCCCATTGGCCAGACTTTGCATACAATATATAGTTACTTTCAGTCCAGCTCCCTTTAAATGGTCAGGTGACCCTTACCCCCCTAAAAGAAACCGTGACTGCAGAAATAAACATAAATATGCAAAATGGGAGGAGGGTGACAATGCCTAACAGCTCTCTTGCTGAGTTGTACTATAAATGTAGCCGCAACTGCCATTGAGTCATCCCTAATTAAAGGTATGGACCCAGCGCATGCTACCACTAACCTCCTGCACCAATCCCACCCCCCCTTGCACCTGTAAATTAATGAATCCCCAAAAACCTGTCTACACCCAAAAAGCTTGTGCATCCTTCAGGCATTAGTCTCTTCCTTGCACCAAAGTGAGTTTGGGGACTAGACTGTCCATTTAAACTATATGATACTATTCTTGCATTATATCCTAAGTTGACTTTGGATAATACCCCTTAGTAAAAATTATTGTTTATGTTATTTAATACTTCTAGTGCAAAGAAGCCATGTAATTAATTGTGGAGAGCTTATTGCGATAAAATATGGCTAATTTTTTGTATTTTGATGCAGTCATTTTCTGGACACTTTTTAAATTTTTTTCATGTGAAATTAACAAATATAAAATACATCAAATTATAAAGTGGTTAAAAAATAATAATATATTCTTGACCATTTTTGATACATTACAACGGTGGCAACGCATTGACATTATAGGTTAATGTGTTTGTTTTTTTACCACATCTGTCTGTCTCTCTTCCTTCCCATGTCTGTCCCTCTCCTCTACCTTCCCATGTCTATCTTTTTCCTTTCACTTTCCATGTCTGTCTCTCTCCTCTTTCTTCCTCCCAGAATGGTGCTCAGATATTGTTGGTTGTCCTCTTGTGTACAGTGAGTTCCTGAACTCTATCTCTGGTATCTATTTCTGCTGACCCATCTGTGACCTGGATTAACCCTTTGCCTGCTGCCTTCCTTTTGACCGTGTTTGGGACCTGGATTAACCCTTTGCCTGCCTTTTGACACTTTTTGTGACCTGGATTAACCCTTTGTCTGACAACTTTTTTCCTGTAAGTCTATGCCTCCATCCTGAGTTCCTTCCACGCTGCTCCACTAGCAGGATCTCTACACTTGTGGCAGCAGCTGCCTTAGAAATCTTTCTTTCCAACTGTCTTTTGTTGTCAGAAAATATTAAACATAACAGTAGAACATTGCTAATGGTACACTATCAATTATCATCTATGCATGTTATCCAATTTACACATATATATCTGTCTTATTTTACATATATGTATGCATATATTGATGTGCATATATACATTTAAACACACACTATGTACATGTGTTAACACAGATATACAGTTTTACTGATACACAAACATTAAAATGCCCTGCTACTTTGGACTTCATGTCCCATGGCATTCATTTGTACATGTTAATTGCTGCTGATTGCTCATACTCTCTTCAGCTGACATGTTCTGCACAGTTAAAGTTTTATGCACATACCCTTGAAGGTTCCACACACGCTCAGAATTTGGGTAACATAGGCAAAATTCATCCATTTCAGTTCTCCAGATTTGTTGACACAAATATTTTTATATACAATTATAATAAATGAATGTTATATATTAAAATAATATATTTACATGAATATTTTCATTTTTAAATTTTAATAAAAATATTTTATATTATTTTATTTTCATTTACATTATTATTATGTATGTATGTAATGATTTTTGCTTACAGGCAATTTTGCGAATACTTCATCAATTTCAGCTATAGTCAAAGTTCTTCCATCGACCTATATGGAAGGAATTCATATAGTGGAGGTCCTCCTGAAAAGGCCCCAAAACGAGCCAAAGTCCTCCCCTTAGAAGTCTATAGGGAGGACCAAAGCTACCACCTTGTTTCGGTACATTTTGGCCAATTTTGGTGAAGGGAGATACTGGCATGCAATAGGCTATTATATATGAATAGCGGACATATTCGGTGGCACATCAGGCTACATAAGTTGCAACAATGTGATAAAAATTCCTCTGCAATTTAGAATCAACTGTTCTATATTTCCGTCAAGACTAATATACTGAAGATATATAAAATATCTAGCAGTCTCAAAACAAGTTCATTAATATTTTTCAGAGTGTAATGAAGTGTCCAAAACAGTGTTTTATCGTGTTGCTTCATTAAAGGGGACATTTCTGTGGTATCAACTAGCTATTAGAAATGTGACATTTTGGGTGTTATGATTAAAATGCCAGGATCATGCAATAACAGATATGCTATAGAAGCATCTTTATCTGTATCAGAGCTTTATTTTTTTAATTAAGGCAAATAATGGCAGATAGCGCTCTTAAATATGAAATAGAAAAAGTGAAATGAGAAATAAAAAATACCCGTCAATCAACTGTCAAATAGCAAAAATAAAATGCAAATATATTCATACCTTATTGCTTTTCAAGAACATAAATCAGTTGATGTTCTATGGAGGGATTTAGAAAAGATGGATAACTGAGAATATACATTAGAATTTAGGTTAAACACATACATATGTTATGTTATAAATCTAGAAGATAAATTAACTATGTTTTAAATTATGTTTTATGAGAATAAATTACATTTTATTATATGGAAAAATTCATAGCAACAAGCATTTCAATGTTTACCTCTTTATCATCATATATAAAAATGGCAATATCTGCTTATAAATTACCTATAATTTTGTTAAACAGATAAGCACTTTTTAAATATGTATTGACTATTCAGTACATATAAGTTTATACTTATATTGCACCGCTACAATAAAGGACCCGGGGAGATAGCACAGATAAGCAGACAGGGGCAAATGTATGAATGTGGGTATGGATGCTTCTGATTGGTTGCTGTATGTGTGTGGGGCATGTTTAAGGTATGAGTGAACATCAGTGCCACTTGATATCCTACAGTATCCTCCCTTCTTTTATTGAATAGTTCCTTGTCAAGACAGGTGGGTGGTATGTTGTTGCCAATCAGGTCGGGAGTAGAGTTGAGCGAACACCTGGATGTTTGGGTTCGGCGGGTTCAGCCGAACTTCGAAAAAAAGTCTGGGTTCGGGCTCGACCTTGACCCCGAACCAGAACCCCATTGAAGTTAAAACAGTATTTTACATAGAAGTGAGTGAGAGCTATGGTAAGAGTACATGTAACAAAATGTTATGGTAAAACTATAACAATGTTGCAATAGGAAAAAACGTAGCTATTTATATCTAAATAGCTACTTTTCCCATACTCTTACCGTGGCTCTATCACTTCTTTGTAAGTTTAAATGACAGCGAGCAGCCAGTGTCTGCTCGCTGTCATAAAACTAAATATAAATCCATATGGGGGTCAATAGGACCCCCATAGTGATAAAAAGGAGGTTAAACCCTCCACAATGAGTAGGGGAATATCGCCTAAATTTAAATTTTAAACTACTAGTGACTGTTGCTGCCCAGTCACTAGTAAAATAAGGGGCGACCTGGCCAAGAAAAGCCACAAAAGCCAACCAATCAAAGTGCTCTGACAGTCTCTCCATTTACCTGTCGCAGCACTCTGATTGGTTGGTTTGAAATCCAACTAATCAGAGTGCTCTGTGTCATTTTACACAGCATGGGAAAGTTCTTTGGCATTTTCACACACTATTTAAAATGGCTAGCACTCTGATTGGTTGGTTTAACCAACCAATCAGGGTGCTCTGAGCTTAATTGCTGCAGAGCTCAGTTTACGCGGGGCCCTCCATGGGCGAAGATGGATTATTTTTTCACCAGTGGACTATTATTTTTTGTGCTCCTTTTTTTTTTTTTAACAGTTGCGGCGTGTATTATGGTTTTTTATTTGGCTTTTTTTGAGGCTGAAGAAAGAAAAAAGAAGACATCAAATGGTAAGTATGAAATTGTTATTTTTTTTTACAGGTTAGTAAACCTGTCACTAGCCCCTAGTCACTCCCCCCCAATAAAAAAAATGCCTACCTACCCCCCCCTTAATGTTATTAGGGTGAGGGGGTGAAGGTAGGCATTTTTTTATTGGGCGGGGAGTGACTAGGGGTTGGGCACCCTTAGTCAGTTTATTTGTGGTCCCCACCCACCGCTCATGGGTGGGGACTGGGGGGGGGGACACTAGGTCCCCTCCTAATTATTATTATAGGGTCCCCACCCACTGGTAATGGGTGGGGACCTGGGGGGGACATTAGGTCCCCCCTAACATTATTAGGGTCCCCACCCACGGGCAATGGGTGGGGACTGGGGGGGGGCACTTTTGTGTTTCCCACCATGGGGGAACGGGCCAGGTCCCCCTTATTTGACTAGTGACTGGGCAGCAATAGCCGCCCAGTCACTAGTAGTTTAAAATTTAAATTTAGGCGATATGCCCCTACTCCAGCATGCCGTGAGTAGGGGCATTGGGGAGGGTTTAACCTCCTTTTATCAATATGGGGGTCCTTTTGACTTTGCGGTTCGGGTTCGCTCAACTCTAGTCGGGAGACAGATACAGTTAGAGAGATGATGTGAACAATGTTCAGGTCTCAACCTTCCCTGACTTTTATTTGGTAAACTTCTAAGTTCCCAAATTGGATGTACCCACTGAGCTCGAAGCCTGCTAGTGTAGCATTATAAGGTAACAGGAATTTGGTGGACGAGGAGGGAGGTGAGAACCGTTTTGCCATAGAGATATGGTCAGTTAGATTGGCAAGGACATTTAATTTAGTTATATACTGTATGGTACTATGTGTTAAATTATGTGTTAATTTATATATATGTTATTTAATTAAACTATGTTTAACATAGTAGTTACATATAGTAGTTGCATATATATATACAGTGGGGCAAAAAAGTATTTAGTAAGCCACCAATTGTGCAAGTTCTGCCACTTAAAAAGATGAGAGAGGCCTGTAATTTTCATCATAGGTACACTTCAACTATGAGAGACAGAATGTGGGGAATCCAGGAAATCACATTGTAGGACTTTTAATGAATTAATTGGTAAATTCCTCAGTAAAATAAGTATTTGGTCACCTACAAACAAGCAAGATTTCTGGCTCTCACAGACCTGAAACTTCTTCTTTAAGAGGCTCCTCTGTCCTCCACTCGTTACCTGTATTAATGGCACCTGTTTGAACTTGTTATCAGTATAAAAGACACCTGTCCACAACCTCAGTCACACTCCAAACTCCACTATGGCCAAGGTCAAAGAGCTGTCGAAGGACACCAGAAACAAAATTGTAGACCTGCACCAGGCTGGGAAGACTGAATCTGTAATAGGCAAGCAGCTTGGTGTGAAGAAATCAACTGTGGGAGCAATTATTAGAAAATGGAAGACATACAAGACCACTGATAATCTCCCTCGACCTAGAGCTCCACGAAAGATCTCACCCCGTGGGGTCAAAATGATCACAAGAACGGTGAGCAAAAATCCCAGAACCACATGGGGGGACATAGTGAATGACCCGCAGAGAGCTGGGTCCAAAGTAACAAAGGCTACCATCAGTAACACACTACGCCGCCAGGTACTCAAATCCTGCAGTGCCAGACGTGTCCCCCTGCTTAAGCCAGTACATGTCCGGGCCCGTCTGAATTTTGCTACAGAGCATTTGGATGATCCAGAAGAGGATTGGGAGAATGTCATATGGTCAGATGAAACCAAAGTAGAACTTTTTGGTAAAAACTCAACTCGTCGTGTTTGGAGGAGAAAGAATGCTGAGTTGCATCCAAAGAACACCATACCTACTGTGAAGCAGGGGGGTAAAAACATCATGTTTTGAGGGTGTTTTTCTGCAAAGGGGCCATGTATCATGAGATTTTGAGTGAAAACCTCCTTCCATCAGCAAGGGCATTGAAGATGAAACATGGCTGGGTCTTTCAGCATGACAATGATCCCAAACACACCGCCCGGGCAACGAAGGAGTGGCTTCGTAAGAAGCATTTCAAGGTCCTGCAGTGGCCTAGCCAGTCTCCAGATCTCAACCCATAGAAAATCTTTGGAGGGAGTTGAAAGTCCGTGTTGCCCAGCGACAGCCCCAAAACATCATTGCTCTAGAAGAGATCTGCATGGAGGAATGGGCCAAAATACCAGCAACAGTGTGTGAAAACCGTGTGAAGACTTACAGAAAACGTTTGACCTCTGTCATTGCCAACAAAGGGTATATAACAAAGTATTGAGATGAACTTTTGTTATTGACCAAATACTTATTTTCCACCATAATTTGCAAATAAATTCTTTAAAAATAAGACAATGGGATTTTCTGGATTTTTTTTCTCATTTTGATACCATCCATGCATAGATTTGTTGGGTCATTTAGGGGCTTAAAGGCCACATTTTGAAGGTGCGCATTTCCAACTTGGAATTTTGATGTGTAGTCAGCCTGCGACCCCATGTTTCATTTGTGACTTTTTTTGAAACCAGACATTTTTTTGTGGTTTTTATTTACAAACATTGGTATTCAGACATGAATTTACAGATTTTGGTATGTTTCACTGCCAAATAACACCCCAATATGTGTTCAGCAACTTCTCCTGAGTACAGGGATACCGCCCATGCATATGTTTGTCTGCTTGTTCGGGGGTTAAAAGGCCACATTTGAGAGGTGTGCTTTTTGGTTTTCCAACTTGAAATTATCACATGCAGACAACCTTCGGCCATGTCCCATTTGGGACCTATTTGAAGCCAGCTAGTGTATTTTATCCCATCAACCCATATATTTTCTAAAAGTACACTCCCTAGGCTATTTCAAATGGGGATATTTTAACACTTTCCATGCATTAATTCTACCACCAGCCTTTGTCAAAGTTTGTAGAAGTAATTTTTTTGTGTTTTTTTCACAAACATTGTACTTCAGACATAAATTCACAGATTTTGGTACGTGTCACTGCCAAATAACACCCCAATATGTGTTGAGCAACTTCTCCTGAGTACAGGGATAACACCCATGCATAGGTTTGTCTGCTTCTTTGGAGGTTAAAGGGCCACATTTGAGAGGTGCGCTTTTTGGTTTTCCAACTTAAAATTTTGACATGCAGACAACCTGCGCCCATGTCCTATTTGGGACATATTTGAAGTCAGCTAGTGTATTTTACCCCATCAACCCATATATTTATTAAAAGTAGGCAGTCTAGGCAATTTCAAATGGTGGTATTTTAACACTTTCCATGCACTAATTCTACCACCAGCCTTTGCCAAAGTTGGTGGTAGTAATTTTTTGTATGGTTTTTATTCACATACATTGGTATTCAGACATGAATTTACAGATTTTGGTATGTTTCACTGCCAAACAACAACACAATATGTGTTCAACAACATCTCCTGAGTAGAGGGATACCATCCATGCATAGATTTGTTGGGTTGTTTGGGGGCTAATAGGCCACATTTTGAAGGTGCACATTTCCAACTTGGAATTTTGACGGGTAGTCAGCCTGCACCCCCATGTTTTATTTGTGACTTTGAAACCAGACAGTGTGTTTTACCCAAAAAAAGCATATATTTTGTAAAAGTAGACCCCCTAGGCTATTTTAAATGGTGGTATTTTAACACTTTCCATGCACCAATTCAAACACCAGCCTTTGTCAAAGTTTGTGGTAGTAATTTTATTGTGTATTTTTTCCCACATAAATTGTACTTTAGACACACATTCAGAGATGTTGGTATGTGTCACTGCCAAACAATACCCCAATATGTGTTCAGCAACATCTCCTGAGCACAGGGATACCACCCATGCATAGGTTTGTTAGCTTGTTTTGAGGTTAAAAGGCCACATTTGAGATGTGTGCTTTTTGATTTTCCAACTTGGAATTTTGACATGTAGGGCAAGGAAGGGGTTAATAGCTCTTATACAAGCTTTTGTAGTACTGCACAAAAAAACTAACCCCTAAAAATGCACAGACAAGAGAAAATGTTCTGCTGTGCAGTGATCAGTGGCAGGGAAGAGGTTAATACAAAGTGTATGGCTTTTATCAAAGCCCTTGGGTCTCACAATTTTGTAACATTTTATTTAATTTATTACAATTAAAAACATATTATACAGATCTGTCTCTCTCCCTTAAAACTCAAGTGAGGAGAGGAAAGCAGATCCATATGGGTCAGAACAATATTTACCAATAGTGATCTGACGAATGGTGATGCTCATTTGAGCAATTACCAAACCGTCTTTACCACTGATCGGCTGTTACTGATCGCTATACACCCGTTCAGACAGATTCAAAAGGAATACACATAATCCCCTAGTGGTTAAAATGAACCCATAGCTAGTGACAAACAAAATGACGATAGCAACAAAAAATCCTTCTGCAACCAGATTGCTCCATATACACTGCTTAGGCAGTGACCATATGCGTTGCTTAGGCAGTGATATATGGCAAGCAAGGGGTTAATAGCTCTTAAAAGAGCCTTTGATATACTGTAATAAATTACAGTAAAAAAATGAACCCCTAAAAAATGCACAGGCAGCAAAAAATGTGCTGCTGTGGAAGATCACTGCGTACACAGCGATCAGTGGCAGGAAAGGGGTTAAACGCTGGAAATGGCTTTTATAAAAGCCCTTGGGTCTCAATTTTAAAAAAAATATATATTATAAATACAAACTTCCATTATACAGCTCTGTCTGTCTCCCTCACTAAAACTCAAGTGAGGAGAGAGAGGCAGATCTACACGGGTCGGATCAATATTTACAACAAATATTGATCTGACCGGGCGAATTGTGATGCTCATGTTTGCAATCACCAAACCGACCTTTTCCACTGATCAGCTGTTACTGATCACTATACATGCGATCAGAGAGCTAAAAAAAAAATTGACGTTAAACATAACCCCTAACGGGTACAATTAACCCGAAGCGGGTGTAATAAAAAAGTAAAAAATAAAAATAAAAAATGCTTCTGCAGCAAGATTGCTGCTTTTGCGCCAGATCGCTGCTTAGGCAGTGATCTACAGCAAGTAAGGGATTAATAGCTCTTAAAAGAGCCTTTGTTATAATGTAATGAATTACAGTAAGAAAAATTAACCCCTAAAAAATGCACAGATAGTAAAACATGTGCTGCTGTGTATGATCACTGCGTACATAGCGATCTATGGCAGCGAAGGGGTTGTACACTTGAAATGGCTTTTATAAAAACCCTTGATTTGTAAAATTTTATTAAATATTTAATTGTATTATTTTATTTTATTTCTTTACATTATCTGATATGTCTCTCTCCCTTACTAAAACTAGTAAGGAGAGGGAGGCAGATCAATACTTGTCAAAGGCAATATTTACAAATATTGCCTTTGACTGTATGATAAGTGCTCATCAGAGCACTTATCATACATGCCTGCACACAGATCACACAGATCTGCTGTGCAGGCATCGATTGGCTCCCCCTAGAGCATCGGAAGTGAAATACATTCACTTCCGATGCTCTTGCCAGTAGAAGGGAAGTGCTGCCTATACAGGCAGCATTCCCTTCTACTGAGCTGATGGGGTCGCTCAGGAGAGCCATCACCATCGGTTCTGGGGGAGCATCATGGTGTTGCTAAAATTGCCTAGCTAGCGAGGCACTTTAGCAACACCGGAGATGCTTAGAAAGCGAACGATCGTTCGCTTCCTAAGCACATGTGTGCAGGCGGCGCAGCCATTTTTAAAAGGCTGCTACGATCACTCCGGGGAGTGATCGTAGCGCGCCCCTGCACTTTTTTTTTATGTTGCACAATGCCTCTACCTAGAGGCATTGTAGCAACACTGATAGAGTAAATAAAGCGACCGCTGGTCGCTTTCTTTACTCTATTTAGTGCATGACGTGCCAGGCACGTCAGCTGTCGGCAAGTCCTCGATTTGCCATGACGTGCCTGGCACGTCAGCTGTCACTAAGGGGTTAATTGAACGCAATAACAGTTGGTATTCACTAAACATTTAAAATTTCAAAAGTTCAATTCTGCGGCAAGTTGTACTGAAAAAAATCAGGTGCAATAAAATCATTACCGTACCTGGTAAGTTAATGTATGTTCTTTAATGGGTTTAAAAACCCTGTCTAAGAAAATGAAGTGACCGATAATTACTGCATAGTTCATTTTGTGCCCCATTAAATATCAGGGGCAGGGACATGAACCTATTCCTCCTAATGCTAGTGTCAGGGGCTTTCCATAATGCCCACAGACTTTTAATAATGAATTGTGCATGGAGCTGGCACAGTGCTCCCAGTAGCTTTATAATGTATGTGACCAGTTCTCCTGTTCCCCTAATAAATTAATGTGGCCAGGGTTTGGCTATAGTTATGTCCCCTTTTTAGTTAATGGGAGAATTTTGTAGAGATTTCAAATGCCTAAAGAGGAATCTGATTGGCTGATTCCCTGTTTCAAAGCCAGACATATAATAGGCTAATAGAGTGGGCCTGGACACTTGAGCAGCCCCATAAATAAGGTGGGCCGGAGGCCCCTGGTCTTTTTAATTACATGGGGGTGCTAGGAGCAGTCCCTGGCTTCATTTAATTATGGAGGCCGGGAGCACTTTGGGCAGCACTGGCATTTGATTTCCTAGGTGGTATTTTGCCCAGCCCCACCCCATTACTAGTAGGGGTTTGGAAGCATCTTGTGCAGCTCCTGGGCCCTGTAGTAAAGAGGGTGCACACACAACAAACTGTGCGTTAATTATCACATAATTAACTGGATTCCATACCTGTTAATTTGCCTCATAAATTTTTTTTTTTTTAATTATAGTAATGGGTATAATAATGATTTCATCTCACCCGGTAAATAATGGAGTCAATATATTTTAATGGGGTGAGGTTTTTCAACTCAAGACTGGTGAGTGGGTGGCGAGTTTAACCTCACTCCATTCATGTTGCATTCCTTCACCACATCTTAAACTCAAAAAAATGCTCATTAAATAGCATTTTGTGAGGTTGTGATAGGGGCATACATCGAAAACAGAAATTGTCAGAGTTTCACATTCAAAATTAACTTACTTACCAATAGATTTATCATAGATAAACATCGGCAAAAACATCCAATGTTTTGTATATCATGTTCACACCATTTCCTCATTAGGTGGAAACTTTCAGATGATAGACTCAGCAAGGAAAAGCTCAAGTAAATGAAATCACAATCTTTTTCAAAATGCTGAATTAGTATCATGATAAAGTCTGAATTAACCACATATTTTCAGCAGAACACCACACCAATGACATTCCAATTTTTAAAACGTCCTTAACCCCTTGCCGACAAAGGACGTGTCAGGCACGTCCTGGGAGAAACTCCCTTAACGACAAAGGACGTGCCTGGCACGTCCTGCATTGAATGAAGCGGTTTTCGCGATCAACGATCGCGAAAACAGCTTTAACAGTGCTGGTCTATTGCCTCGACATCGAGGCAATAGCCAGCACCGAAATTTCTATTTCGGGACCCCCACGATCGCCCCACGGAGCGATCGTGGGGAGCCATATTGACGGAGCATGCTGCTCCGTCAATATGGCTAAGTCCTCTGCCGGTCTGAGCTTCGGAAGTGAAAGTAACTTCACTTCCGTCGCTCTGAATATGCTACTTGAAAAAAACAAAAAACCCTATTTTTGGTTTTTGCCCCATAACTCGCAAAAAAATACCGAAAAATATGGAAACATGCATATTTTTGAACTCGGGAGAACATTTAGAAACTATTGTAAATTATATTTTAGGTCAAAGTTAGAAAAAGTGTGTTTTTTTGTAGTAAATTATAAGATATGATGAACATAATGGTATCTAATGTAAGCCCTTCTTATGACGATAAAAACAACATATAATTTGTGTGGGTACTGTATGTGAGAAAGAAAAGAATTACAGCTAAACACAAACACCCTAGAAATGTCAAAACAGCCATTGTCACCAAGGGAAAGTCAAGGTGAAAATGTCTTGTCACTAAGGGGTTAAAGAGATTATATGAGGCAGATTTAAAAACAAGGAATTCATTTTTTCAAAGTAATTTTTATTATCTGATAACTATACACTGGCAGGATGTTTTTTAATGAGGGTTATGCATAAAGAGCAAATATTCTCTATTATGCAAGATTAATTTGATTATTTAAAACGGAAATTATAACATTTCTCCTTTTCTGCTTTCTTGATATGCAATACAAATATGCCATCCGAGCCAAACAAATGGTTGACTCTCACGAGATCTTACATATCTAACCTCATCATGCAACGAAGTCGCGATGACGCAATTGGGGGCGGATCCCGGAAATGAAGAACGCAACTCTGAAGATAAAAGACTTTTGTTTTGAATACAGCAACCACACGCCAGGAGGAAGCCTATAGACAGGCGAAACGTGTAGCGTGGGAGCTGTATTTACCGATCTAAGCCATTGGAGGCTTCACTCTGGACTTTTGTACTTTTATTCTTTATTTTTTATTTGTTTTTAATATTTGTTCCCGTTTATTGCATCTCTGGATCCCCATACTTGGTCCACCTTTTGGGATTTCTGTTTTGCTGTTACTCCTAAGCTACTTATGTACCCATATTAACATTTTGTATTTTGCAATTACTCACCTCGTACTTTCTTCTTCATAATGTACGCTATGGGAGACTGGATGAGGAGGAGGAGATGACGTTTATGCATCTATATTGATGGGCTCTACTCTGTCAAAGTTTTGTGAGTGGAATAATTTACATTGTTCTGCACCTTGATTTAGATCCAAACTGTGCTGTACTATCTCTTTTTTGTATCTCTTTCTTTTATATGTATATTTACTTTGAGATCTTCAGGACCAATTACCATCATGCCTACAACTGGCTACCCTTTAAGGCAATTATTAATTTTCCTTTTTTTCACTGTATACTTGGTGGGGGTATAGAGTGCACATACCACATTTTTTTGCTTTACTTCAAATTTCTTCTTTACTTTTTCTAAGTGTGGATGCAGAGAACCACATAGGTTGTTGCTGCTCTATTTAAGATTCAGCACTAGAATTTATCTCTCCCCTTTTTTTTTTGCCATTTGAATTGCTCATTATGTGGGTTGCAAAGTGGGAGCAAGGTCTTTTTACCAGCAGAGTGCCTAGGGGTTCTATACTTGGTCTCATTCTCTTTTATATCCTTATTAGTAATCTTGCAGAAGATCTTGATGGTTAAAAGATCTTAACATGTACACCATGGAACAAAGAAGAGACAAGGTAAAGGAGGAGAGTCTATTTTAAAGAAGAAAGACTACCAAAATTAAAGGAGACAGCCTTAATTCAGAAGGGCAAAGGAGTAAAATGCTTACTTTACCGTACTACTACTTTTCTTAGATAGCAGTGGATGCATGGAATAGCTTTCCAGTAGAAGGGGTGGAGGCTGCAGAGGAATTTAAACATCCATGGGATAAGCAGAGGACTGTCCTAGATATCAGATAGGACAAGTGAAAAATAAATCAGAATACAAAAATATGGGTTGGACTGAATGGGCTTTGTGGTTCTTATCTGTAAACATGTTCTTATATGTGAGGAGAGAATTATGTTTTATGGCTATAATTTTGTCACCATTAAATTGTAATCATTAATGAAATCTCTTTACACCATTGCCCACTACAAAAAAAAATAGTAATTATAATAATTAATATTTTTCTATTATTAATGATATTACTGTTATTATTAAATGTCAGCTGTATTCACAAATCATATTATCTGACACTAACTCTGCATGGCATTATTTTTAATTGTCTTCTAGAGTGCTTTGCATCTAACAATTGTCTCATTTAAGATGACAGTACTGATAAAGTCAAGTCCTCACAACTGTATATATTAATGATTCATGAGTTGATTTTCCTCATACTTGATTGTGCACACTGTACTTAATAATTTAAGTTTGTCATTTTTATTGTGTATAAAACTGCTCTCCTTTTCATGGAAGATTTCTCAATAAGTATGCAATTATATACTTGATGTGTCTCATTATTTCTGTCTTGCTAAGCAATCGTTGATTTTTTTTTTTTTTATAACATGGAGCCAGGGGCATTTCTACAGCCCCTGTACCTGTGCAAACAGGGAAGCCATGGGCATTTCAGCATCCACTGGAGCCATGTTAAGCAGCCCATGGTCCTGGTATTCTATTGGTGGGAGCTAAGGTTATTTCAGCAGCCACACAATTTGATTGGGGGGATGGGAGGATGGCCAGGCTATTTTAAGAGCAGGGGGCAGTAGAGGGCCAAAAGTGACTATTACACCCCACATTTCCTAAAATTAAATTTACCTTTTTGGAGGAAAACAGTGTTTTTTTAAAAATAAACTGGTGAGTTTGTATAGTGGTATAGTGTATACTCACCAGGTTTGTCTCTGCACAATGTATAGCTAAATTGGTGAGATGAAATGTTCATCTAACCTCAACTCAACTGCAACTCACCTATTATTAAATAGCGCTCAGCGAGTTGTGTTAGCCTAATCAAAAATCCACAGTCATCGGTGCATTTTTCTGAACGGAGGAATGACAATGATATACTCTACAATAGTTTAATCATTCATTGTCTACAGATAACGATTACAAAACAAGTTCCATATTTAATGACCACAGCTCCACTTTTCTTACATAAAATGAAATTATGTAGATCCTTTTTTAAGTTTTAGTAATGTTTAAATAAAAAGAAATAGATCTTATAATGTATGTTCATTTGCTTAAACTAGTAGTTTTATTGGTACTGGCTACATGCAATGATTCTGTTTCTCTTTTAAGGAGTTAAAGTGAAAGTATAAAAAGCTTATGCTTTACTAATGTAAGCAAACTTTATAAGGCTTTTTGCCACCTGTCTAGAGTAAACCCATTGTGTATCTTTGCAGATATATACACGGGTTTACTCTGAGCACTACCTCTCAGCTGAGGCAGAGCTCATCAGACATGACAATGTCAGTGCTCAGCCTATCACGACTTTCTCCATGTGTCTGACTGAGGTCTATTGGAGCTCCGGTTTCACATGCCACCGACAGAGGAGACCAGTATCTGATAGCCATGCCTCAGCTGAGAGGCAGAGCTCAGAGTAAACCCACGTATATCTAGAGATAATTAAGTCCACTCTGTAGGTGACTTGGAAATTAAGGTTTCTCTCTGTACTGCCAGCGTCAGTCGCAGCCCTAAAGCTTCCAAGGGACTTAAAAAGTACATGCCAGTTTATCTTCATACTATGGCACAGATGAAAAAAAAAGCTGTCTGTCTTTAATGTGTTTGAATTGCAGAAACCCTATGCATAGAAATAGGGGTTATTTATAAATATCAATTATTGGGTAAAGTTTTAAAAATGGAGCTATCATATAACTGCTGATCACTGAGGTGATTGCTCCACTTTTAGACGGTTGTCCCATAAATCTTCTTCAGACATAATACCTGATTGTCTTGCCTGTTGTGCAAACTTTATCTTACTGATGACAAAGCAATTTTATTATAAAATAGAGCAAATGGCTATTATAGAAATATACATTCATTTAGTTTTAACTTGGCTAAACACATTTTAAATTAAATATACAAGTGTATTGAAAGATGTGTGCATTGTGCTATTTATTCATTTCTAAAAACATGAACTTATCTGTGAAGAACTTCATAATTCAAATAATAATTATTGTAAGATGTTGAAATCTACAATACAAATGGAAGAGTGAACAATGCCAGTCATGCTTAGTGGATCTTTTGTGGATTATTTTAGCCATTTTATTTTTCAATTAATGCTGTACTGGAAAGTGCACAAAGCAATTAAATTTGATTGGGTTTCAAACTATAAAAATTCTCCTGTTCTTATGTATTAACACTGGATGAGTTGACATGTAAATAACCTGTGAAGTATTAGTGTTACTGCTTGAGTAATTTTGTAATTTTTAATTATGTAAAACAAACAACTTGTACACCAATTTTTAAGACATTGGAAGAACAGATGTGTTGATATTGAAAAGGGCAAGTATGGAACAGTCATAGATATATTTAAAAACAGATGGAACAGTACAAGTTACTGTTTTGTGGACACTAGCTGGACCGTAGGATTATGTCATAAGTCTAATATTTTACACAATTTATCTTTCTTAAAATGTTTGTAATGTCAAACACCTTACGGAAAAAAAACATAAAAAAACAATCTTAAGAAGTACATTCATGAACACTGAAAAATATGTCTATATTTCTGTTTTTTTACAAAGAGCCACCTTTGCCTTAAGAACAATGTCATCCATGATGCATGCATTAAGTATTTCCTTCTGGCTTTAAATACTGACTCTTTTCAACTTAATTCTGCAGCTGTCTACCTCAGTCACAATATTCAAAAGTGAGTATCTGAAAACTCAAATTACCAGATGATTTCACTTCATCAAGCTATATTTTGTCAGATCCCCAGTGCACTGTTACTGCTAACATCTTGTTTAATGCTCTTTTCCCTTGTATTGGTCTCCCTCCCCCCCCAAGTTCATATGCAACTTCTCTTACCAAATGATACAAAAATTGTTGGCACTAAAAAAACAAGTGTTAAAGCAGCTTCAGCAGGTTGGCATGGAGATTGTTTGTGGCAAGTAAAAATGGCTGATGTGGCAACCATAATTGTAAATCGTACCTTTGACCACTTTTGAATACTACGTGCTATTGGAAAGGACAGTTTTGGAAAGATATTAATTGTTTTGAAGAACCTTATCTCCAGCAAGTCATTTTGAGGCTTTCATTGCACCATTTATTTGTGCATTACCTATCAGAATTTCTATATGTTTCATTCTTTAGACATACTTCACAATTGTTTGTATATTCTCTTTTCCATATGCTGTTCTACACTGCCCATTTTTGTTGTCATTCAGTTGCAAGAAAAAGTATGTGAACCCTTTGGAATGATGTGGATTTCTGCACAAATTGGTCATAAAATGTGATCTGATCTTCATCTAAGTCACAACAATAGACAATCACACTCTGCATAAACTAATAACACACAAAGAATGAAATGTTGCCATGTTTTTATTGAACACACCATGTAAACATTCACAGTGCAGGTGGAAAAAGTATGTGAACCCTTGGATTTAATAACTGGTTGAACCACCTTTGGCAGAAATAACTTCAACCAAAGTTTCCTGTAGTTGCAGATCAGATGTGCACAATGGTCAGGAGTAATTCTTTACCATTCCTCTTTACAGAACTGTTTCAGTTCAGCAATATTCTTGGGATGTCTGGTGTGAATCACTTTCTTGAGGTCATGCCACAGCATCTCAATCGGGTTGATGTCAGGACTCTGACTGGGCCACTTCAGAAGGCGTATTTTCTTCTGTTTAAGCCATTCTGTTGTTGATTTACTTCTATGCTTTGGGTCGTTGTCCTGTTGCAACACCCATCTTCTGTTGAGCTTCAGCTGGTGGACAGATGGCCTTAAGTTCTCCTGCAAAATGTCTTGATAAACTTGGGAATTCATTTTTCCTTCGATGATAGCAATCCGTCCAGGCCCTGACGCAGCAAAGCAGCCCCAAATCATGATGCCCCCGCCACCATACTTCACAGTTGGGATGAGGTTTTGATGTTGGTGTGCTGTGCCTCTTTTTCTCCACACATAGTGTTGTGTGTTTCTTCCAAACAACTCAACTTTGGTTTCATATGTCCACAGAATATTTTGCCAGTACTCCTGTGGAACATCCAGGTGCTCTTGTGAAAACTGTAAACGTACAGCAATGTTTTGTTTAGACAGCAGTGGCTTCCTCTGTTGTTTCCTCCCATGAAATCCATTCTTGTTTAGTGTTTAACGTATCGTAGATTCGCTAACAGGGATGTTAGCATATGCCAGTGACTTTTGTAAGTCTTTAGCTGACACTCTAGGATTCTTCTTCACCTCATTGAGCAGTCTGCGCTGTGCTCTTGCAGTCATCTTTACAGGACGGCCACTCCTAGAGAGAGTAGCATCAGTGCTGAACTTTCTCCATTTATAGACAATTTGTCTTACTGATGAACAGCAAGGCTTTTGGAGATACTTTTATAACCCTTTCCAGCTTTATGCAAGTCAACAATTCTTAATCGTAGGTCTTCTGAGAGCTCTTTTGTGCGAGGCATCATTCACATCAGGCAATGCTTCTTGTGAAAAGCAAACCCAGAACTGGTGTGTGTTTTTTTTATAGGACAGGGCAGCTGTAACCAACACCTCCAATATCATCTCATTGATTGGACTCCAGTTGGCTGACACCTCACTCCAATTAGCTCTTGGAGATGTCATCAGTCTAGGGGTTCACATACTTTTTCCACCTGCACTGTGAATGTTTACATGGTGTGTTCAATAAAAACATGGTAACATTTCCTTCTTTGTGTGTTATTAGTTTAAGCAGACTGTGATTGTCTATTGTTGTGACTTAGATGAAGACCAGATCACATTTTATGACCAATTTGTGCAGAAATCCATATCATTCCAAAGGGTTCAGCTACTTTTTCTTGCAACTGTATATCATCCAGTGGTGTATCTTGGTTTTGTGCTACCCTGGGCAGACTAAATTCAAGCATGGATGCTATTCATTACAATTGAGGTGTCGATGATGTGCAACGAACATCTCACTAACGTAGCTCAGGAAAAAAACCTAGTGAGTTCCTCCAAGTGATCTCAATTAACACTACATAATACAAAGCTAAATCTTTGAAAACTGAAGAAATTTTGATCTCAACTCACTGCACCTGAACCTCACTTTTAGTGAATAGCTCCTGAAGTGACTGGCCACTTTTATATTATATAAATATTTAGAAGTACATTTTGGAGGAAACATGCAGTATAAGGATTCACATTTCATTATATAAAATACATATACAAGGTTGTTGCACATTAACAGGCTCATGTTTATATAGAACAGTGATGGAAAGAGACCTTTGAGCCCAAGTGCCTAGTTTTATGCAATGAACGATGTTAGTGATCTCACAGCGCCAGTTCTCCCTATATTATGATGTGTATCCCATTTTTATTCCAGACTCTCTTGCCATTACTTCCCCCCTTCTCCCTGTTTATGTTTTTTTTTTCATTTAGTTTCTCCATTTCAGTGTCTCCATATGCTCCACATCCTTTCATATATTTGATGATGGTGACAATGCAGTTGAATGCTATATGTTACCTCAGTGGCTCCTGAATGCCAGAGGTAGCACATGTATCATAGGTTCGCCATCACTGATATGGAAAAATCATTATTCTGAAACATATGCCCCTCCTAAGTAAGCATGGTTATTTCAAATTGATACATAATAATTCTGGCACATGCAAAACAGTATTTGTACACTGTAAAAAAAAAAACACAGATTTTTGTTTGTCCACTTAGAAACTAGTAAGAAATTAGCTTTTCATTTTGTAATTATGTTCCTCCTAAATTACTGACCTCTTAATCTAATTGAGCAAATCTTCAGTATGTAGAGTATTAATAATATCAGGTGTTTGTCTGTTTTACATTTCAAAAAAGCATTATGAGTAATGTTAAATACTGGTGTTATAAAATCTGCTCCCTCCTAAACAGCAATTAAAAATGTAAAATAAATATTATAAAATAAATGAGCAAATGTGGCACATTTCATAAGTCTGAAATAAATCAGAATATGCTACTTTTAATCAGGTCTGTAAATGTTTTAACATCATGAGAAGCCCTTGATCCGCTTAATTGCAATAATTATGGAGCTTTTTTTTGTTGTTGTTCAATGCCTCAGGTTATTTTCTTGTGCTAATTTTCATTAGCATTAATGATTAAGCACAAAGTTTATACACTTAATATATTTTTTAAACTGTGTATACATTTGAAACATATTGTATATAATTAATGTATTTCCATAGAAACCAGAACATGATAAGTACATTGTTTCTCTCTGTAAAGCAGTAGTTTACTACCTATGCATTGTGCTTTGCATTCTGCGGGGGGAATATATTTAAAAAACAATTGTGACACTAAGTTATATTATATTTAATTATATTATTTTAATGATATTATCATAGTCTTTGATATTAGTCTTAGATATTTTTTGTAAATTTGTAGTACTCCATCTTTTATCACTGTATGTTTGTCGGAGAGGCGTTGAAGGGGACATGCACCTTTGATGTTTCTGAGCGCTTGTGTAAATGTTGAGTGATTTTTGAATTAATTGTAGCACCTGAAAATACATTTTTTTCTATGTATTTATATAGAAACAACAATTTATGTGCTGCTTAGTACAAAGCACAGAAGGGTGCTATATACAACGTAAGATGAACAAAGACAGATTAGGTAGTGAGCTGTGATCGCAACTAAAAAGGTCAAAGGAGAAGGTAGTGGTAGTAACAGTGCTTAAGGAGAGTAGTTAGGTGGTTTTGGTCAGAGGATAATTAATGGGTGTTCTAGGGGGATGAATAGTAAGCTTCCTTAAAAAGAGGAGTTTTGAGGGACTTTTTAAGGACCAAGAATGAGGAAGAGAGCTAGATGCTCTGCGGAAGTGAGTTCATAGAAAGGGGGCAGATCAGGCAAAGTCTCATAGGTGTGTATGAGAAGAGGGGATGAGTTTGGATGAGAACATAGCAGTTGTGCATTCTAGTAATGTAAGGAGGGATTTGTAGATGAAAAAAAAATACATACACAATATATATATATATCTTTTTTCATTTTATCTTGTAGCAGACAGGAATCCAGTGGAGGGCTTAGCAGAACATTGCATCAAACATAGAGAGATGAGTGATAAAGATGAGCCTGGCAGCTGCATTTTGAATACTTTACATGGCACAAAGATAAACCAAAAGAAGAAAAGTCAGGGGAGCAGTACAGTAGTCGAGATGAGAGATCATAAGTTAGTGCACTGTATTTTGGTGGCCATGTGAGGAATGAGCGAATTCATGCAATGTTCCTTTAAAAAAAAATGACAGGATTTGGCCAGAAAGATGAAGGAGAGAGCTAAGTCAAGGACAACCTCGGCTCCAAAAAATGATGAACCATACAGCAGTCAATCAAGTGAGGTGTTTATTTTCACCAAAGTGGCAATGTTTCCATTCAAGTCTTTGTTAAGCCATCTTTGCTATGTGGTACATTGTTTTTTGGAGTTATTGTATGGAATATGGTTGTGTCCTCTACCAAGCACCATTTAAATTGATAACTCACCTTATTTGTTTTTAAAAGACAACTTCAAGACATTGGGCTCATTTAGTGGGTAAAATTATAGTGTTTTCGACAGTAATGGTGAAGTCAGGCTCAAGGACAAAGATCAAGTGAGAGAAGATTATCACCTCCATTTTAGAAAGCTAATGTTTGATGTTTTGATCAGAAATCCAGTTCTGGACAGGGGACATGACAGAAAGAGAGAGATCAGGGGAGAAGAGGTAGATCTGAATGTCATCATCAAACTAGTGTAGTGTTTTTCTTTGTCAAAGAAAATATTAAACATACTCAATGATAATAATATAGTAAATAATAGTACTTACAGTATACAGGTATTATTATGTCTGTATAAATAGAGAATTATGTTTTGTCAATGTGCAATGACCTGTCAGTAGTATTTTTTCAATCTGTTCCTTTTCCTGGTCTATAATTTATTGAACTGAATGCTCACATAATACCTATGTAATTTTGCAGTTGGGTTTGACTGGCTCCTGCTTTGACTGGCTCCAAAGCGCTGACAGTTGGCTCTCCTTTGCAACACATTCCATTCCCAAACTTAAGTAATGTGGATGATGCCGATTGAACATTGCTTTATTTCTTGCAATCTAATAAGGTGAAATGCATTTCACAAATTACTGTGTCACATCAGGCTATCTCAATGACTTGTTCCCTGTAAAGTAATAGTATGTATGTCCCAAATCCTAAAGGCTGTCATTGCTTTTTGCAAACCTTATCAGAAACATGCCAACCTGTAATCGATTGTGCAAAAGGAAGTAATGGCATGTCTGGCACACAGTGTTGGGGCAAGGGTCCATCTGACCACTGATACCTGGTCTGCAAAGCATGGTCAGGGCAGGTATATCACCTACACTGCGCATTGGGTAAACCTGCTGACGGCTGCCAAGCATGGAATGCGTGGCTCTGCAGAGGAGTTGGTGACACCGCCACAACTTGCAGGCAGGCCTGCTGCCACCTCCTCTACTCCTCCTACTCCATCCTCTTCCATAACCTCCTCGGCTGAGTCCTCTTCTGCTGCTGAGTCTTGCTCCACATCAACGGCAACCCCCCAGCTCCCCAGGTACCATTCCACATCCCGGATATGGCAGTGTCACGCCGTCTTGGGGTTGACTTCCCTGAAAGCAGAGAGTCACACCGGACCAGCACTCCTGTCCGCCCTGAACGCACAGGTGGATCAGTGGCTGACTCCGCACCAACTTGAGATCGGCAAAGTGGTTTGTGACAACGGAAGAAATTTGTTGGCGGCATCAAATTTGGGCAAGTTGACACATGTGCCGTGCATGGCACATGTGTGTAATCTGATCGTACAACGCTTTGTACATAAGTACCCAGGCTTACAGGACGTCTTGAAGCAGGCCAGGAAGGTGTGTGGCCATTTCAGGCGTTCCTACACGGCCATGACGCACTTTTCAGATATCCAGCGGCGAAACAACATGCCAGTGAGGCACTTGATTTGCGACAGCCCGACAATTTGGAATTCAACACTCCTAATGTTCGACCGCCTGCTCCAACAAGAAAAAGACGTTAACGACTATTTGTATGACCGGGGTGCTAGGACAGCCTCTGTGGAGCTGGGAATTTTTTTGCCACGTTACTGGACGCTCATGCGCAATGCCTGTAGGCTCATGCGTCCTTTTGAGGAGGTGACAAACCTAGTCAGTCGCACCGAAGGCACCATCAGCGACATCATACCATTTGTTTTCTTCCTGGAGCGTGCCCTGCGAAGAGTGCTGGATCAGGCCGTAGATGAGCGTGAAGAGGAAGAGGAAGAGTTGTGGTCACCATCACCACCAGAAACAGCCTTATCAGCATCGCTTGCTGGACCTGCGGCAATGCTGGAAGAGGATTGTGAGGAAGAGGAGTCAGAGGAGGAATGTGGCTTTGAGGAGGAGGAGGAAGACCAACCACAACAGGCATTCCAGGGTGCTCGTTGTCACCTATCTGGTACCCGTGGTGTTGTACGTGGCTGGGGGGAAGAACATACCTTCAGTGAGATCACTGAGGACAAGGAACGGGACATGAGTAGCTTGGCATCCAACCTTGTGCAAATGGGGTCTTTCATGCTGTCGTGCCTGTTAAGGGACCCTCTTAAAAAAAGGCTGAAGGAGAACGACCTGTACTGGGTGTCCACGCTACTAGTTCCCCGGTATAAGCACAAAGTGCCTGAAATGTTACCGAATTACGCAAGTCGGAAAGGATGCAGCAGTTCCAAAATAAATTAAAAAGTATGCTTTACACAGCGTATAAGGGTGATGTCACAGCACAACGGGAATCTAACAGGGGAAGAGGTGAAAGTAATCCTCCTCCTCCCACGACCACGCCGGCAAGGACAGGACGCTTTACAGACGTGTTGTTGAAGGAGGACATGCGGAGCTTTTTAAGTCCTACGCATCGCCACAGCCCTTCGGGGTCCACCCTCAGAGAACAACTCGACCGACAGGTAGCAGACTACCTCGCCTTAACTGCAGATATCGACACTCTGAGGAACGATGAACCCCTTGACTACTGGGTGTGCAGGCTTGACCTGTGTCCTGAGCTATCCCAATTTGTGATAGAACTGCTGGCCTGCCCTGCTTCAAGTGTCCTGTTTGCGGTGCGTTAAACGGGGAGTTTGGTCTGTCACTGTGAAGCGGGCGTAACCCTTACACTACCTGTTCGATACAACATCATACCTGATGTTTTAAAGCATGTTATTCCAAACAATTTAGGAATGTTAGGTGATTTATGCCCTTTATGGATTAAAACCAGACTCTGCATCAACTATGTGATTTTCCATGGGAGTTTTGCCATGGATCCCCCTCCGGCATGCCACAGTCCAGGTGTTAGTCCCCTTGAAACAACTTTTCCATCACTATTGTGGCCAGAAAGAGTCCCTGTGGGTTTTAAAATTTGCCTGCCTATTGAAGTCTATGGCGGTTCGCCCGGTTCGCCCGTTCGCGAACATTTGCGGAAATTCGCGTTCGCCATTCGCGAACGGAAACTTTTTTGTTCGCGACATCTCTATTTGCTTTTTATCTGAAGTGTTGTGGCACTGTTTTTCCCCTTTGTATGCAACCTCTTCATGGAGTGGTGGGAACATAAATTTATTTTTGGTGATAATAATTTGCTTAGGGACAAGGTGGTATGGTATGGATGATTTACTGATGACCTACTGGAAATATGCCAAGGTGATAAAGAACAGAATTTTGTAAATTTGTAAAATAATTATTGTAATTTTGTTTTTATTTCAACATTTGAATAGACCAGAATTGTATATCTGGATTTGACATTAGAAGGTATGCATATTCCATACTACCAAACTAACTAGTATTAGTATTCCATACTAACTCTTTCAAAATTTGGCTGTCAGGTCACTACTGTCCAATGTTTAGCAAATAAACTCACTATCTCATGATCATAGAGAAAACAGGACCATGCAGTCCGTTTTTAAAGATATATACTGTATCGTCTTGGCTGATCCTCAGGGGAGAACATTTTGGCCCAAGGGTGAAAAAAGTTTGGTAGCCCATTGAGCAACTTTATCAGCCCATTTGTTCTCATCATGGATAGACACAAATAGACAGGCAAGACAGATATCTTGACATAAAAGGTACAGAGATTGACAGACAGACATTACAATTATATATATAGAAAGTGCTGCATACTAGGGCATTGAGTCAGAATAGAGAGCAGCTGGAGGGAGGTTGCCCCCATGTCCCTCTAGCTAAACCTGCCCTCTTGATCCTTAACTAAAAAAACTGAACTTTTCCTGTGGAAAGCTATAGTTAATCAATAACTGTAGTTATATGCCATAGAAACAACTAAATGAAATCTGGATAGTAAAACCCTCCATATTACTTGATTATCCTATATGACCAAAATATTCAGTACCTCACTTATATAGTTCAAGTTGATCCTGCTTTTGAAGTAATAATTACTTGATGACTGACAGACTACATTTCCATTCTTAATCTGGTGTTAAAATTCAGTTCTTGTGAATTATCCCATAAATGTCCATTTAATGAAAATCTATCTAATGAATATGTATTGGGCAGATTCACTTGCACGATAGCCAGTGTAACTAAATGGTAAATTAATCTGCTGTAAATTTTTCTCAATTATTTGATTTTACCCCAGTGGAGTTAGAAATTAACATGTTGAAAAATGAATTATATTTGCCAACTGGTAAAAATATGAGCTGATTGAAGTCGACCATTTATTGATTGCTTTGGGGGGGAGGGGGGGTACGTTGATTTTATGAATACAAATAACAATACAATTTTTTCTATATTCTGGTGATTTCCTTTCTATCCTTTATTAGAAGAACCTTAATTCATTTTAATGTTTCTATTAACTTAAAGTGTAATGTTAATTTCATGTTGACTTAACTAATGGAATATTGATTTTTCAAATGAGCAATGTGGTATGAAACTAGAAACTAATTTTGATATACCTGCACTTTGGCTATCTTACAATATCTTCAAGATCACAAATTACATTACTATTACTTGATGTCAAAAGAGGCATGTTACCCATATTGTGATTGCATAGTCATTATACATTTAATATATTTCAATTATTAAATGAAGAGAATGCACAGAACTAGGAATACATTTTAAACAGACACAAGAATCTGTAATGCAACAAATTTTGCTTAAAGCATACATTAAATACATTAATTTGAAAGCATGACATTAAAGAAATAATGACTGTATGGAGTCTGACCGATAAAACTGAACACACTGAAGTCTATTTAGAAATATCCAGTCAATCGTTTGATATTCAACACTATTCACCTGTCTTCTTTTCCATTCGCCTGTTTGAGCTTCTCCCTATTTTAAGAAATTGGGATCCTGAAGAGAACACTGAAAATTTGAAAATTGGAGTACAGAGACAACTGACAAGGTGAATACCAGGATTAGCCTGTCTGCCTGTGAGGCATGGTGGCATCTGCCCCTTGGATGCTCTGCTCTATGTTTTAGAAGATTACTGCTCCAATAATCCAGGCATAAGACACCATGTGCATGAACCTGGCTCTGTGCTATGGATTAATGCAGTGTTCTGTTTGGGTCTGCACTGATTGTGAGTTTTTCCTTTCGTTACATGAACATTTATTTATATAGCGCCAACAATTTATGTAATGCTAGGTACAGAGCATAGTAGGGAACTACATACTACGTTAATGCAAACTATAACAAACAGATACATAAGGGAGAAAACTCTGCTTGCAAGCTTACAACTGAGAGAAAATGGGATACATGAATCACATAAGGGAGCGAAGAAGTCAGAGGGACTTTGGGGGTTGGCACTAGGTGGGTTTGGCCAAAGATTAATTATGTGTGTTTCACCTAGATTAGTTGTAAAATACCTGATACTAACGGAGATTGAAGAAAGCAAGACCTAGGAGAGATTAGCTATAGGTAAATTAACCAGTATTTTAGAGGGATGGGAAGTAAGCTTCTTTAAAGAGATGAGTTTTGAGGGACTTTTTAAAGTTTGAGAAGGAGGGAGAGAGCTGGATGCTCTGCAGAAGGGAGTTCCAGAAAGAGGGGGCAGCTCAGAAAAATGTTGCAAGAATTAGTGGGAAGAGGTGATGAGATTGGAGGAACGCTTTAGCCTCTTTGAGGAGCACAGAGGTTGTGCAGGGAAGTATCAGTTAATGAGTGAGGCAATGTACAGAGGGGCAGAAGACTGAAGGGCTGTATAGGTTAAAGATAGTTTTTTTATAATGTTGTCATAGAGGAGATGGGGAGCCAGTGGCAGACAATGCAGACAGGAGCCACCGAGTTGGACTGACGAGTGAGAAAGATGAGTCTGGCAGCTGTGCTTTGAATAGTTTTCAGGGGAAAAAGACCAGCCAGAAGAAGTCAAGGTGAGAGATTTTTGGTGTGTCTGCACTGAGGAACAAGTGAATGCATGCAATGTTCCTTAGGTGCAGACGACAGGATTTGGATAAAGACTGCATATGGGGTACAAAGGAGAGAGTCAAAAGTGACCTAAAGACATCGGAAAGGGTCAGTGGGTACGATTGCAGCATTTTTAACAGTAACTGTGAAGCAAGGTGTAGGGACAGAGTTTGAGGGATGGAAGATGATCAACTCCATTTTGGAAAGATTAAGTTTCAAGTAGGGATCAGACATCCAAGTGGAGATGGCCAACAGACAATCAACTACACGTGACACAACAAAAGGGGTGAGGTCAGCGCAGGAGAGATAGATCTGAGTATCGTCCACGTACAAGTGGTGATGTAATCTAAAATACCTGATGAGTTCTCCCAGGGAGGTTATATTATAATTATACAGAGATCATGTAAAGCCTATGTGCTGACAAAGTTGCTAAATCAAAGTAAACTTGTGGTAAACTTATGTGTGCTCAGTCCTAAGAGTAATGGTTTCCACCCACTCAGAAAGTCCTGTGCTATCACTGCCACACATTTGGTCTTGATCCAGTAAGCCCTGTTAAATCTTAAAGCACCTAAAATTTGCAGTTCAACTCCAACACCATAACGAGCATAGTAACTTTAGCATCCTAATGGGCAAATTGGCTGGGGCATCTTAATGGCACAATGTTACTGGCATCTGAATGGCGCAATGTTACTGGCATCTGAATAGCACAATATTACTGGAATCTGAATGCCACAATATTACTGGCATCTGAATGGTGCAATAATACTGTAATCTGAATGGCACAATAATTATGGCATCTTAATGGCACAATATTACTGGCATCTTAACTTAAACCTGTTGTCTTAATTTCATGTTCCCCTGCCCAGGGTATCTAAAGAGGGGAGGAGTTCTGAATATTGAATATAAATTTGCTTTATGACCTTACACCAACAGAGGCCATCGAGCCCAAGTTATTTAGTATTCGGCCATATCCCTAGAAAAGTACCTGTGAAATATCTCTCAGCTGCCGCCTGCGTGTCTATTTGTGTCCTAATTTCGTTCCAGGGGGGTGTTTCTACTTTCCTCCAGTATCTAGCAAGACATATTTTGAAAGCAGAAAGTATATTAATAAGCAACCATCTGTCAGATCTATCTCTAGTTGGTAATTCCAGATGGAACAGGGAGATCTGGGGTGTTAACACCTTGACCATCGGGAGCAGAACCTGTAGCACCCGGATCAGCATTTACCTATATTCTTTCAAAGCTTCGTGTTCCCACCATATATGGAAGTGCAAACCCTGTGTTTTTAGACATCTCCAGCAGTGGTTGCTTCCGCCTGGTGTAAATCTTATTAACCGGGTAGGGACCAAATACCATCTGTGTGATAGTTTAAAGTATTGTTCTTGAATATTAATGCAGTGTGTTGCCTTTCTAGTGTCATTCCATGCCTCGCACCAGTCTTTATAGGTGTTATTAAATCCAATCTCGTTCTCCCACTTGATTAATGCCCCTGGTTTTTCCCCATAAGTAAAGGAGTCAATTAACTTTATGGTCTTTGAGACTGGGTTTTTAAATGGTGGATTGTAGAGGAAAGCTTCCAGCTGAAGTTGGTCCTCTGGCGTTTGTTTCTTTAGAAAATTTGTCATCCTTAAGTAGCTAAAGATTTGATTTGGGGTAAGGTTAAATCTTTGTAATATGTCTGAAAACTGCATTAAACCTTCCTCATTATATAAGTCGCCTATTGTCTCGGATCCCACTAGGTGCCATCCTGTTAGATTCAAATCCTGGATGCATAATGAGATGGTTTGAAGCGGGGCCATTTTAGACAATATATTAGGGATAGAGTTAGCTTTTTTAAGTCTAAAATATGTCTGCATATTATCGTTTATTAATATAGATGTAATATTCAATTTTTTTAAATATCATAGGAGGGAGCCATCTGATTAAGGATATCTATCCAGGGGGATTGGTTGTTCTCTCCTGTTTCCAGGCGTTTATATGTGCCATTTGGCAACTCTGAGAAATGTTCTTTAAACCTGGGTATCCCAGACCCCCCTTCTGTAGAGATTGTTTTAAACTAACTGCTGGTATTCTTGGTTTTTTAGTTCCCCAAACAAACCCTGAGAACAAAAGATCAAAGTCTTTGATGATTCCAGATGGAACTGTGTATGGTATTACTCTAAATAAGTAGAGCAGTTTTGGGAGGATGTATGCTTTTAAGATATTTATGAGTCCGAACCAGGATAGTTCTACTTTTGCCCATCTCTTAGTTTCTTTCTGTAGTTCTAGTAAGAGGACAATGTAGTTCTTTGGGACGATTTGATCAATTTGAGATGGTAATCTCACAACCAAGTATTCGATATTATCCACCCCTGTATTTAAGTCAAGATCATGCAAAAGATTTTGTTGAGTAGAATCCAGAAAAAGAGAAATAATCTGTGTTTTGGGTATGTTTATACTATAGTTAGATACTGTGCTGTATAATTCAATAGCTTCTAATACGGCGGGAACTGAGTTTTCCGGTGAAGACAATGTTAACAATACATCATCCGCGTATAGTGTGATCAGGTGTTCCTGCTGTCCTATCTGTATGCCCCTAACCCTAGTGGATCTCCTCAAGTATTCCGCCAGAGGCTCGATTGTTAATGCGTATAAGAGAGGAGCTAGTGGGCAGTACCTTTTTTGATCTGGAATAGGTCAGAAGGCAGGGAAGGACCCACTATCCTTGCCTGTGGGGTAGTGTAGAGGGCCATTATAAGATCTAAAAAGATACCCTTTATACCGAAGGACTGGAGGGTTGCTAGCATAAATCTCCAGTCAACCCTATCAAAGGCTTTTTCTGCATCCAAAGCCATAATTACCGTTGGGGATTTCTTATGATGTATCACTTCAAGTATTCCACAGACCCTTCAGATATTGTCCACACCAGACCTCTCAGGAATAAATCCTGATTGATCCGGACGGACAAGATCCGGGACTACACCCTTCAGTCTGTTAGACAAAATCTTAGAGTAGATCTTAACGTCCAAATTAATTAAAGATATCGGTTTATAATTGGCTACCAACGTTGGATCTTTACCTGGCTTTGGGATCGGATATATAGAAGCCTCCAGCATTTCCTTGGGAAATCCATTAGTTGGAGAGATTGAGTTAAACAGTCTACCCAACACTGGAGCTATTATTGGGCTTAGAGTTTGATAAAACATTGTTGAGAATCCATCTGGCCTCAGGGCCTTGCCCTTTTTTAGGTCTCTAATACTTTGAACTATCTCCTCCGTAGACAGCGGGAGGTTCAGGAGAGCCAGTTTCTTGTTTGACAGCTTTGGGAGACTTAAGGAATCTAGATAATTCCCAACTTCTATTTTTGAGGAATTCATCTGTGGCTGGTTATATAGAGATTCGTAATACTTCCTAAACGCATTCGCTATCTGTTTTGGTGATATACAAATCTCATCTTTATCTATTATTTTTTTTTATCCTATTTCCTGCATTCTGTGTTTTTATTTTGTTACCCCGTTACCCCGTTCCTACCCCGTTATTAGTATAGTACCATTTGCATTTTAAACATGATAGCATAGTCTCCGTATTTTCTCTAAGTCTTCCTACTATCTGTTTTTGGATCTCCTGAACTTTCCTCGTGCTCTCAATGTTTGGGTTCAGTCTATTATCTCTCTCCAGCTGTGCTAATATTGCATACAGTTCTGGGAGTTCTCTACCGCTCTGTTTTTTGAGCCATGCTCCTTTCTTAATTAGATATCCTCTCAGTACACATTTCATTGCACACCATAATGTTTTCTCAGAGGTATCGGTGTTATCATTCAGTTCCAAAAACAACTTAGGCTGTTCCAGCAGCTCCTTTCTACTTTCGGGGGATTTTAGTATGTTTTCATTGAGCCTCCATTTATTGCGTATTCTATATGCGTGATCTGTTTTAATGGACAAAAAGATAGGGGCATGATCTGACCATGTGATGGGTCCGATGCTGGAGGATGTACATCTGTCCAACACGGGGCCCATCACAAAGAAGTAATCTATTCTTGAATATGATAGATGTACTTTAGAAAAAAAGGTATAATCTCTTTCATTTGTATGTTGTACTCGCCATACGTCGTACAGGTTATGCTTATGCAAGCAGGCAGAGAAAACCTCTGCTCTGTTTCTCAATCGAAAGTCATATTTCCCTGTCCTTGAAGTTTCCCTATCCAATTCGGGGCTGAGTATTGCGTTAATGTCACCCCCCATTACTATCATGCCCCTACCTATCCTATCTATGGCTGACATGGTCGAATTGATCAATCTCGTTGGTTCTTCTGACGGTGCATAAAAGTTGACCAATGGATAAATAGCATTGTTTATTTTGCAAATCAGGATTACTCTCCTTGCTTCTTGGTCGACCTCATGATGTAAGTATTCAAATTTAATTTTAGACGAAATAATAATAGCAACACCTCTTTTTTTCTGTGTGGGAAGAGAAGATGTGTATAAGGTCTGATATTTTTGATATCTCCAAATTAGCCCCTGCTGTTGTATCCAGTGAGTTTCTTGGATAAAGGCAACATCCACTTGTTCCTTCTCCAACAACCCAAGCAGAAAGGATCGTTTATGAGGGGAGTTAAAACCCTGGGCATTAAGTGACATTATCTTAAGAGACATCTAGATCTTTAACTTTCAAAATGGGTCCCATCCCAACACCCCCCCACCTCCCGCATACTCCCCCCGACCAGCATCAATCATCCCAGTCATTCGCAGCCATTCACACATCATCTTCACTTTCCTAACCAAGTGGAGGAGCAAATAACTCCACTGCGGGGGAAAGAAAACCAATTTGTCAAGTCCCTGTTCCATCAGGGATACCGCGGTCCGGGTTCCAGCCGGGAACATTACAGTCCATAAATAATATTTATCTAGCTGATAGAATGATTCTAATACTTTGGAGAGAGCGTATGGAAAGGACCATGCCTCATAAAAAGGCCGTTCCTAAACTTAAATCCGGGAGGGAGTGAGAGAAGAAAGAGAGAGAGAAAGAAAGAGAAGAAGGAGAGGAGGAGAAAGAAAAGGAAAAAAAAAAAAGGGAAAAGCAACTTACTTGATATTTAGTATTGCTTACTATGAATAATTTCCAATTTTTAAATCTTTTTCCTATTATATCCTAAAAGGAGTGTTCTTACTCTGTGTTAGTACTAAATATTACTCAATCTGTTTATAACCATCTCTATTTACATATTATTATATTCTTAAGTCTAAATTTCTTTTATAATCTTTGTGGATCCTCATTCCATCATATTTATCCTAATTTGTATCTTCCTAGTTTACTAGTATACTTATTCCATCGTGCTTAATTATAATATTCAATTCATATTATACATCTACAGTTTACCCTTAATAAGTGTCCATCTTAGTGACATGAGTGTCCCTCCCTTATTAGTGTCTTTATTCAATCGTGCTTAGATATAGTAATCAGTTCACCTTAACGTCTACGATTACCCTCAATAAATATCCGTCTTAGTGACGGATGTGTCCCTCCCTTACTAGTGTTCTTGCTCAGTTGTGCTTAATTGTTGTAATCAATTCAGACTAATATCTACATTTTACCCTTAATACATATCCATCTTAGTGTCCCTCCCTTATACCTTCCTCCTTCTCCCCTCCCCCCCTCCCCACCCTCTCTCCCCTAATCTCCAAAAAATTACTCTCTCTCCCTCGCTCGTGGTCCCCACTCCTTTAATCTGTTACCAAACATCACTGACTTCTTAATGACACGATAATAATGGCATCTGGATGGCAAACTATTACTGGCTCATGAATGGCACAATAATACTGGCATCTTAATGGCAAAATATTACTGGCATCTGAATTACACAATATTACTGGCATCTTAATAACACAATAATACTGGTATCTTAATTGCACAATATTACTGGCGTCTTAATGGGCAAATTGGATTGGAGCATCTCAATGGCACAATATTACTGGCATATGAATGGCACAATATTACTGTCATATGAATGGCACAATATTACTGGCATCTGAATGGCACCATAATTATGGCATCTTAATGGTGCAATAATACTGTCATTTTAATGGCACAGTATTACTTGCATCTTAATGGCACAATAATACTGGCATCTTAATGGCACAATATTACTGGCATCTTAATAGCACAATAATACTGGCATCTTAATTGCACAATATTACTGGCGTCTTAATGGGCAAATTGGATGGGGCATCTGAATGGCACAATATTACTGGATATGAATGGCACAATAATTATGGCATCTTAATGGTGCAATAATACTGTCATTTTAATGGCACAATATTACTGGCATCTTAATGGTGCAATAATACTGGCATCTTAATGGCTCAGTATTACTGGCATCTTACTGGCACAATCATACTGGTATCTTAATGGCACAATATTACTGGCATCTTAATGGCACAAAAATACTGGCATATTACTGGCACAATATTACTGGCATCTTGATGGGCAAACTGGCTGGGGCATCTTAATGGCATAATATTACTGGCATCTTAATGGCACAGTATTACTGGCATCTTACTGGCACAATAATACTGGTATCTTAATGGCACAATATTACTGGCATCTTAATGGCACAATAATACTGGCAATTTGATGGCAGAATATTACTGGCATCTGAATGGCCCAATATTACTGGCATATAAGGCAAATTGTCTGGCTTATTTTAACAGGAAAATAATACTGGTATATTATTATTGTGTGTGACATAATTTGTGGGTCTCCTGTATGTGGCATATTTAATGGGCCATCTGACTGGCATTACTAAGGAATCTGTTTGGAATGGTATTGGAGGAAATCCAGGGGGGTGACACCATGACTTACCGCACCGGGTGACACCAACCCTAGTGACGCCTCTGGGTCTTGTGATGTTCTATTGTTGATTCAATATGTCAGGATTCTAAAGAAAAACTTTGAGGAAATTCTTTCCAACGTTACAAGAAAAAAACTTTTCCAAAAATCAAACTGATAGTTTATTAACTATTACATTAAAGATATAAGCGTGTCTGTCTTTATCAGCTTAAGTTCTTTGATAATCTTTACTTGTTATTTTAAGAAAAAAGGCTCACAATCCGGCTCCACTCCACACAATCCAACACATGAAGGGTGGGTGCTTCCAAAACCGAACGTTCGGTTTATAGACTTTCGGCTTATGGAATACATATAATCCTATTGCTATTCTATAAACCGAAGGTTCGGTTTATAGAATAGCAATAGGATTACATGTATTCCATAAGCTGAAAGTCTAGAAACTGAACGTTCGGTTTATAGACTTTCGGCTTATGGAATACATGTAATACTATGGGCTTTCTATAAACCGAACTAGAGTTCCCATTCATAAAAATGTGTGAATGGGGACTCTGTTTCGGTTTATAGAAAGCTAAGAAGTTGAACAAATGAACGAATGGTTTATTATAAACGAAAATCATTCGTCCATTCATGCTATAGTATTGGCATTACTATAAACCGAAATAGAGTCGGTTTATAGAATGCCAATAGACTTACATGCATTCCATAAACCGAAAGTCGTTCATTATGTCGGTTTATGGAATGCAGTGTACTATGCTATTGTATTCTATAAACCGACTCTATTTCGGCTTATAGAATGGCAATAGTACTACGAATGGACGAATGAACAAATGATTTTCGTTTATTAACCATTCGTTCATTCGGTTTTCGTTAGCTTAGCATTTTCGTTATTCGTTTTTCAAACGAATGAACGAAAATGCTATTTTCGGACAAAAATGCATTCGTCCGAAAACGAATGCACATGTCTAATTTAGAGTAGTTAATCTTTAAGTTAGTTAGCCGTCCGTAGTCAGTGAAATGTTTCATCAAATTTGGCAAAGCTATCGTAGGGTTAGAAATGGCAAACAACATGTCGTCTGCGTAGTCCGATATCTTTACATGTGTGTTTTTCAGTTCAAGCCCTTTGACAGACATCCAATCTGATTGCATTTAAAAAAGGTTCAAGAGTAAGAGCAAAAAGCAACAGAGACAGGGCGCGCCCTTGTCTCGTGCCATTAGTTATACTAAATGCTTTAGAAAGGGAGCCTTTGATATCACTCTGATATGGGAGGTCAGACCAGTATATAAAGAGGTTATCCATGTTCTCATATGTTCCCCTAGTCCCACTTTCTCAAGAATCATTGACATAAATTGCCAATCTGCACGATCAAAATCCTTTTCGGCATCAGTGGAAAGTAACATCAATTTAAGTTGATGTGATTTGGCTAGCTGTATTATATTCAAAGTCTTAGCTGTGTTATCACAGGCTTCTCATCCTGGGATAAATCCAGTTTGGTCTGTATGGATCAAATGGGGTAGCAGGTTTTTAAGCCTATTTGCAAGGATTTTAGCAAAGATTTTTAAATCTAGATTAAGCAGGGATATTGGACGATAGCTAGCACAAGAGTCCACTGGCTTACCCTCCTTTGGGATAACTAAGATTGTGGCCTCTAGGCTTTGGGTGGGGAGTCAAGACCCTCTAATAGTGAGTTAAGCGTAGACGTTAAATAGACGTAGACGTTAAATGGGGAATCAGTTGATCCTTAAAAATATGGTAGTAGGTCAGTTTGAATCCATTGGGGCCCTGACTTTTACCTCTCAGTAGGTGTTTCAGTATTCCTTTCCCTCACCTCTACCTTTGGCCTCTCCCAGTGGACCAACTTTCCAACCCACACTGTCGGTCACTCACTAAATCTTGTGCCATCTCTAACTTTTCCCATTCACCTTTCCCCCTGTCTGACCACCCCCTTCTTACCTTCTATCCCACTATACCTCAGTCGACTACTGCACGTCTCCCCCCGGCCGAATTCAATAGACTGCTATCTAACTCCATCCTCCCGCCACTTACCACTGCTCTTCAAACCTCCCTCCCCTCCTTGGAATCCACCTCATGTCCAGAGAAAGTAGCTAACTCTTATAACAGTATCCTCACCTCAGCCCTTGACAACATTGCCCCTGTTGTTGCCAAACGTGCCTGCAGACCCAACCAACAACCGTGGCACACTGAGCAAACACGATACCTCCAAAAATGTACTCACACGTCTGAGCGGAATTTTAGGAAATCACGTTGCAAGGAGGATTTCCTTCATTACAAATTCATGCTGTGCTCCTACAACTCTGCTCTCGCTCAGTCCAAGCAACACTACTTCTCTACCTTAATATCCACCGACTCATCGAATCCCAAACGTCTATTCTCAACATTTAATGCTCTCCTCTGCCCTCCTGCTCCTCCGCCCTGCTCCGCTCTGACGGCCCAAGACCTTGCCTCTCACTTCAAGAACAAAATCGACGCTATCAGGAGTAACTTCACCTCCCGTGACTTGCTTCAACTACCTCCTGCCTCGGTCCCATCCCCTAAACCCACTCTGAATATCTTCTCCCCTGTAGCTGAGAAAGAGGTTGATGATCTGCTCTCCTCCTCGAAATCTACTACTTGTGCGCTTGATCCCATCCCATCTCACCTTGTATCCTCTCTTTCCCCTCTACTTTGTCCAACTCTAACCCATCTCATCAACCTCTCCCTGTTCTCTGGAATAGTACCGTCAACCTTCAAGCAAGCCCAAATCATACCTGTTCTGAAAAAATCTTCCCTCGACCCTACTCTTCCGTCTAACTACCGTCCTATATCACTTCTCCCCTTCGTGTCTAAGTTGCTGGAGAAAATGGTGCACTCGCGACTGACAGACTTTCTGACTCACAATAACCTACTTGACCATTTTCAATCTGGCTTTAGACCCTTACACTCTACTGAAACAGCACTTACTAGAGTATCAAATTACCTCCTTGCTGCCAAATCTAAAGGCCACTTCTTGGTGATGATTCTCTTAGATCTCTCTGCTGCCTTTGACACCGTTGACCACCGCCTCCTTCTGAATACATTATCCTCTCTTGGCTTAAGTGGTGTGGCACTCTCTTGGATCGAGTCGTACTTATCTGAGCGCTCCTATTCAGTGTCGTTTGCTGGAGCGACATCGTCGCCTGTTCCGCTCTCTGTTGGTGTTCCGCAAGGATCGGTCCTTGGCCCGCTGTTGTTTTCCCTCTACACTACCTCTCTGGGAGAACACATCCGCTCTTTTGGCTTTCACTACCACTTGTACGCGGATGATACTCAGCTCTACCTCTCCTCCCATGACCTCACTCCCTCTCTAGTGTCACGTGTAGCTGAGTGTCTGTCAGCCATCTCCGCTTGGATGTCTGATCGCTACCTGAAACTTAACCTCTCCAAAACAGAACTCATTATCCTCCCTCCCTCAACCGCTGTCCCTACACCTGGGTTCACGGTCAGCGTTTATAATGCTACGATCGTACCGGCTGACCGTGTTCGATGTCTTGGGGTCACTTTTGACTCTGCTCTCTCCTTCGTTCCTCAAATCCAGTCCTTGGCCAGATCCTGTCCGCTGCACCTAAGGAACATTGCACGCATTCGCCCGTTCCTCAGCATAGAGACCGCCAAAATTCTAGTGCACTCGCTTGTGATGTCTCGCCTAGACTACTGTAACGGTCTTCTGACTGGACTACCTCTGGTTCGTCTGGCTCCCCAACAGTCTATCCAAAATACGGCTGCCCGACTAATCTTTCTTGCACGTCGGTCTGATTCGGCGGCTCCTCTCTGCAACGCCCTCCACTGGCTTCTCGTCTGCTCGAGGATAAAATTAAAAATTCTGTCTTTAACCTACAAAGCCCTCCACTCCTCTGCTCCTACGTACATTTCCTCCCTTGTTAACCGTTACTTCCCTGCACGACCTTTGCGCTCCTCAAAGGGGTTAACACTCTCTTCTAATCTCATCACCACTTCTCACTCGCAAGTCCAAGATTTCGCCCGAGCTGCCCCCTCTCTCTGGAACTCCCTTCCCCGGAGCATCCAGCTCTCTCCCTCCTTTTCAAACTTTAAAAAGTCCCTCAAAACTCATTTATTTAGAGAGACTTATTACCCAACCCACTAGTTACCAGTCACTTTGCCTCTAGCCGATCCCACCTAGCTGGAACACACACTCCCTCTTTGACCTATCCCACCTAATGCCTCCCATTCACTCTACTGTTACTACAACTTCAATCCCTCTGACCTCTTCAATCCCTTAATTGTGTCATGGACCCCATTCCCTCTAGATTGTAAGCTTACGAGCAGGGTTCTCTACCTCATGTACCAGTCTGTACTAGTTTGTCTAAATTAGTATGTAGTTCCTTTCTATGCTCTTTACCAAGCGCTTCGAGAATTGGTGGCGCTGTACAAATAAATGTTGATGTAATGTAATGTAATGTATTCCCTGTATTTCCCCTTGTGTGATAGGATTTTCTATCAATTGTGCCTGCTATGTGGTGAGGGACACTGGCATGTGTGTGGAGAGATATTATCTAATTTGAGGTATCCTGTCCTGTTGTGGGTGAGCCTTGTCTGTGTGGATGTTGTATAGGTCAGAGTAATACTCTTGAAAACAGTTGGCTATTTGGTCAACTCCATGTGGGTCCTTTCCATTTTATCAGTCATTTTAGGAATATATGTGGCCGATTTTTGCTGTTTTAGGGCTCTAGCTAAAATTTTCCCACACTTGTTACCTTATTCCTGATACCTCCTTTTGAGGTATAAATCCGCTCTACGTGTTTTCTCTAGCATTAACTTGTTCAGCACATTTCTGAGGTCTGTTAGTTTAAGTAGGTCTTCTTCCTTGAGGGAGCCTTTGTGAGTTGTCTCTGCCGCTGCAATTTGTGCGAGGAGACTTGTTATTTGTAATTCGATTTGTTTTTTGGCTCTAGAGCCAACTTGTATCGGGTGGCCTCGAATTACGGCTTTGTGGGCTTCCCACTTGACTGGGGGAGGATTACCGCCTGAGGGATTGTCTTGAAAAAACTGATTTATCTTGTCCGTAATGAGATTGCGAGTTTCTTGGAGTCCTGGATAATGGGTAAAGATGGTTGTGAAACAAACAAATAGTCTATGCGTCTGTATGTTTTATGTGACGATGAATAATACGTGAAGTCTTTGAGCGTCGGGTGTTGTGTGCGCCAGACATCTAAAAGCTATCTTTTGTGAAGTACTTTTCTAATTCTTTTCAAAAGGTGTTGTGGGACTGAGGATTTGTTCGATGAACATTTAAGTCACCTCCCATTATACAGGTGCCCATAGTGAAATCATCCAACTTACATAAAACATTCAATATAAATACATCTTGTTTCACATTCGGGGTATAGATATTAGCAAATGTAACAGTGTTGTTAGCAACCATTCCTTTAATAAAGACAAATCTACCTTTCGGGTCAGAGAGAGTCTCAGAGATCTGTATCGGAAAAGGAATTGGCCAGTGCAATTGCTACCCCATTATGTTTACCAATAGGAGAGTTCGCTAGGTATATTCTAGAGTATCTGGAGTAATTAAAAGAGGGCATTTTTCCGATCGCAAAATGGGTTTCCTGTAAAAAGGCAACCTCTAGGGAAGATCTCCGAAGCTCCCTCCATAGCTGAGATCTTTTCTCAGGTTTATTTAGACCTATGACATTTATGGATCTCACTCGGAAAATAGGGGGGGAATTATTCTACATTGGTGGTCTGACTTTTATCCTAGAGGGGCCTGATATATTGAAAAATGAGAGGGTTTCAGAGAAAAATCTACCTTAACAGATCAAGGTATACAGAGGGAGTAACCCAGAGTAAAGTGCTTATGGCCAGCCAAGAATAGTGCTGTGAGGGGGTAAGTTATGGACCAAGACCAGGTTGAGGAGAGGTGGGAGGGTATGATGGTTGTGTTGAACAGAGATAGTAGAGGAGGGTAGGAGGGGGGGATAAGGGGTAATCCACTAAGAGATAGTAGAGGGGTGGTTTTAGGGGGGGGGATAAGGGGTAATCCACTAAGAACTAGTGGATCTGTGGTTAAACAACCCTAGTGCCTGCTCTGGATATTCCCCATAAATTACGCACCGGTGCCTGAGCAACAGAATTGCACCTAGTTAATTGGGGTAGGTGTTGACCTCCAACACGAGCAGGACGGGTTACAGATGGAATACAAGGATCCAATGGGTGCTATACGCATTACTACTGTGTTAACAATTAAAGGTAGTTTTGAACATGGTCTTTTCCTTTTAGAGAACAACAATATAGCCATGAAAATATAGCTAGACACAGTGCAAATATAAGAAGTGCAAACATAACGTGCAGCCAACAAGGACAACCTAAAACAAATATAACTAGGCCGTGTTTGTGAGTCACTGAGATTGCTGGAGCTCTCCTCTACTCTCAGTGAGGAAGCCCTCAGCTGAGGCGATCTCAAATGGGCATTAAAGGGGGCTGTGTGGGTATTGACAGAAATACGATTTCCAAAGACAGTTTGGGAAGAGGTGGTATTTTGTGGTGTGAGCATTGGATCTTGCCAGGTATAGTTATACAGAGTAAAATATGCACTCAAGGTTGAGGCTAGTCAGCAGGAAAGCTTAAGAGAGTACCATAGGTAAAAGAACCAGCCTGTGTGCCCCAAACTGTACTTATCTGTTTGAATGTCGTCTCCGATATGGAAAAACCTTTCAGTCTCTGCTCCCCAGCGAATAATAAAAGCGTCAATGACACAAGCCCGGTATAGTTATATGGAGCAAAATATACACTCAAGTTTGAGGCACGTCTGCAGGTAAGTTTAGGGGTGCAAAGAGAAAGAGGGGGTTTCTCTGGCGCACAATGTAAAATAAACAAAAAATGCTTAAAGATATAAATATATTAATGATGTATGTAGGCACTAGATACAGATATTGATAAAATATTAATACAATATTCAAGTGTATCTACATAAAGGGGAACAGTGTTTGTAATCAAGATACACAACCCAATAAAATGTTTTAGTGCAATATAAAATGCAAAAATATAACGTGCAAAAATTAACCTCAATTTTTTATACTATAAACATCAGATGACCTGACCTGCAGGAAAAACAAAATTCAGAAAACAATCTGGTGCCGGGTTTCGCAGCTTATTTTGTTTGCCCATGTCAATTTGACGCTATTAGGTTTCGCGTTGATAGCAGCTCATCAGTGGGAGCTCAGCAGTGCACGTCCATCTCGCTCGGTGGTCCCCCAACATTTATTTAGTTTATTAGTTTTTGTTTCTATGTTATTATTTTTCTATTTTATAAAAATGTTTTTGCTTTTGTTTCTGCTTCCAAATGAAAACTCAACTGATTTCAGGTGATTTGTTAAAAGAGTTTTTGTGATATTGGTTTTCTAACATTGCTTAATATGTTTTCAACTTTTAATTTCATATTAAAATCTGCAATACTGAAGTAACACGAAAATGTACTCTTTACATATTTCTATGTCTAATTATTTTTATTTTAGTGTGTGCTACTTACATCAAAGTGGCAATTTTGGCAATGATTATTTGATCCAACATTTTTTAATTTAGAGGAATTATATACTAGAGTAATCTGTGCTATAGTCATACATACTACAGAAACTAATTTTATTATCATGCAATGCACTCATTGAGACCACTGAACTTTTGGTTTTAATCTAGGTCTTTAATTAGGGTTAACTGTATTTTTTAGGGGACATTTATACATATTGCCAAAACATGTAACATGTAACTTCACACATTTTGTTACAGGTATTTATTATTTATAACTGCACAAAGTAAATGAAGGTCAAGTAGTAAGTGGAATTTCAACCAAGAAAATTATTTGAAAGCGCAATGTAATATCCACAATATAACATATATGGTTTTTATAATAATACCAGAAGCTATAAATGTCACTTTAAAATGTGCAAATTTGCTTTAAACTACTTCTAATTAGCAATAGATAATGTATACATAAAGAAGTCCATAATACAATAATACTAAATAGGTTGTTTTCCAAATATAATTTGAGTAATGCTGCTGAAACAGTATGCATTAATTTTTCTAATTAAAAATATAAAATTGCATGCGTTTACTTAATTGGAATGGAACTAACATGCTAAACAAGTGTTTTTTGTATGCAAAATACGAAATAGGTTAATAAATTATCATACTGCATGTTTCCACTGAGCAGGAGATGAAAAAAGTGTGTTCAAAAATGTCAACAAAATAAAATATATTTCCCTCTGCTATTCCATTTCTGCCACAGACATATCAGATATGTCATTTCAAATGTAGTGCAAGAAATTTAAAACATTTGTTAAATATCGATCTTCTAAAAATACAAAATGTTATACACTACTGGGTTGGATCTCCCATTCACACGGATCTTGCAATGTAGAATTTTAAATCTTTTCAAAAGTCTACACCATGAGATCAAACATCCTCAAAATAATGCTACATCCTTGCTGTAGCTGTGGGTAAGTTACACATAACATCACATATTGATTCCCCTGTGCCCCTGTAAAGTTTTGTACATGCAGGGTATTACTCAATTCATTAAGTTTTGCAAACATATCACGGAAGAAATGAGAGCCTTTCGCAAAGACACGACTCATGTGTAATAACATCTAAACAAAAACAAGGTAGAACTACTGTAAGTTTTTCTTATTAAACTGTGCTACATTATATATCATTGCAGATTTGTATCTGTATAGCTATAATAATGCCTGTTTGTCTTTACAGTTTATGTACAATAATCCATGATTGACATAAGTCTGTTTCCACGGATATATTTCGTTTTGATAATTTAATATGCTAAAGAAAGGATAGTGTTTCACCAAAAAAACGATAAATTAAATACAATAAATACCCATGGGATGCAAACGCTGCCACTTGTAGGACTCAGAGTGTCACATAGGGAACATAAAAAGAAATATATATAGTGTAACAACGTTTTTTAAAAACACTGTGCTGAAAAATATATATGTGGAGCGCACTCACAAACATCCAGATAAAATAGGTGTTTAGAGATGATAAACCTCAAATGGAAAACTTCAGTTTAATCTGAGGGGATGGGGGTGAAACACAAAAGAACACATAGAGCAGTAAAGTCACTTTAAAATAATGGTCTGTGCGTAAAGATCCATAGATAAAAAGCATCCTTATAATAAAAAATGTTCCACGGGGGCGATCTGGTAGTGGTTCCAGTCCAGTTTAAGATATTGGTCCAAGGGTCTCAACGCGTTTCTCCGGGGTAGTAATTTTGAGTCCCGGCTTCCTCAGGAGTACCAGTGATTTAATTTAATATAACATTATATTCTGCATGTCTTTTAAGCTGTACAAAGCTTGTCTTGAACATGAATACATGTTTTATAACATATGTCTACATCTTCCAATTTGTGGGCAAAATGACTGTGAACAAGTGAGGTTATCCAACATTTTTTCCAATGAATGGGTTCTATGAAACTTAAATTTGAATTACAACACTGATCAAAAGCAGAAAACTTGTTACTGAGGAAGGATTAATATCCGAGCTCAACTGCCCTGTGTTACCACATGCCCTCTGCCTGATTCACACGAAGAAGAGGAATTCTGCATCTGTGAAAATTGCTACATATTTGGCTTACTGGCACATAGTTCTCAGACTCTGACAATGTGTCCGAAAAATGCTACATCACCCATCAGGTGAGACAGATGCCATTTTTGTCTTACTTTCTAAATTTAAACCTTTTTTCAACCTTTTTTCAAGTTTTTTCCTTTTTTTGGCATTATTTCATTATATTTTTTTACTATTGGGATCTTTCATTATTTGTGATGATTTGTTTACTTCCATTATGCAGAACCCTCTTCAATTACGGATGGTCATTATTGCAAGAGGCATTTTTTTTTCTTTTTTGTATTTTGTTTTAACATTTAACATGACTGCTGTTTAATTTATGAAGATTCTTATATAACCACACTTTGTGTTTTCTTGTATTTTTCTTTGTATGTTATGTGCTTTTTCCCCTTTTGTCTTTCATCCTTTTGACTTTTTTTACTTGAGCTACACTTTTTTGCCCTTGTTACATTTTCATTATTTTGTTGCTTGCTGTCATTTTTTGTTATCGCTTTTCTTACTTATTTAATTTTTTTCTCACTCCAACTTTGTGTTTGTTCTTTTCTCTTCCTCTCCCATTTTGGAACCACTAACCCACCTTTATTTATTTATTTTTCTTTAATCTATACATCTCTCCATATTATTCTGCCTTTTTTTTGACTGTTGAAATTTATATATCTGCATGTACATTTTCAGTGTGTATGTCTGCTTTCTATGTAAATTTTGGATTTTCACTGATATGCCCCCCAGGAGAGAGCATATAAGCAGCACCTTGTGTTTGCACGTGACATTACCTGAAAGATCCCCCTCTTACCAGTAACTTTCACCATGTGGTTTTTTTTTTCAGAAATTTTTTTCTTTTGCTTTGTTTGCTGTTTACACACAGACGATCAAAATTGTGTATGCATTTGCATTAATTTTAAAAATAAGTAGATTTAACCAGATCAGTGTGTTCTGTGTGTTAACAATAATTTTGAGTACAAAATACAACAATAATAAGGTTGATGAAATGTGGACATTATTACAAATCCATTAATCACATTCATTAGAATAGCAGAATGGACTTGTACATAATCCTGAAATAGACGAGTATGGAAAAAAACACACTTGATGATAGCAGATTGGTAGTGCAGACTTCATGCTAATGTATTTGTCATATTTCCAATGTACTCCTACGCTCATCTGCTTTTTATACTAAATTGGAAATACTATGCAACACATCATGTCACTTAAAGTACATATATATATTTTTTTTTAAACTGACATATTGCTTTTTTAAATGTATCATTTAATAGAATTGGGTTCAGTTTCTCCTTCAAATTTTAATAGAATAAAGATATGTTATAAAGTAGAAACATTTAAAGGAACTCATTGTTTTTCACTTGCGATTCTAATATAGAAGCAAAAGTGAACAGTTAGTTTCCCTAGTGTGAGGATAAACTGGCATGTGTTTTTGATAGTAGATAGTCCTCCATGGGAAGCAGGTGTGGTGATGTGACAAACTGTTGTCAATGCTTTTAGTTAAACCTCTCCTGTACAGCATTTGTGTTTTGCTATGTTAATGAGGGCACACCTCCATTGACCTCACAAGCCATTCAATATACCTGTTGAATGAACAATCTGTATTCAGTCTCTCCCTGTTTTGCCTGCCTCCTGGATGCATGGGGCAATCTGTAATGGGTTATGATGGGTCTTTTGTTTGAAAACTAGGATTAAGGTTAAGGTCTTGGGAGAGTGTGGTATTGTGTGTTGGACTGTCACTAATTATTGTATGCTACTGTGTTTTTGTCTCTTATTAAATATCTGTAGATGGGCTGAACTATATATTTTTTTATTAATCTGGTGTTACACCACTACAGCAGGCAGTGTCTGGTCGGTGACTGGCTCTTTCTGTTAGTGCCATTGGATTTATTATGTCCCAGCAGCATACTTCATTGCTGTGGTGGAATGGGCGATGTTAGCAATCATTGTTTGTTGCTGTAATGTCTCAATGTGTAAGCATTAAGCAATGCCAACATTTGAAGGCACCCACGATGACTCCACAGAGTGAACGCAAGCGGCATATTAGAGAGCAGCATGCTTCTCCAATATGGCGCTGCCCTCTTGTGGACAAGAACTTTGGAAGAAATAATTTCTCACTTCTGTCACTATGTTTCTGTTACTAGACTGCCCCATGAGGCAGTCAGCAACGTTACAATGCAAAAAATTTTAAATTAGCCTTACACCTAGGGTTAGGGTTAGCATAAGGGTTAGGGTTTGTGTTAACATTTAGGTTTGGGTTAGAGTTAGGGTTAGATTTAGGGTTATAGTTGGTATTTGGATCAAAAGGTCACTGCGCTAGAAAATGTTCAGGAAACAAAAAACACTTATTTGGGAAGTATATTAACTAATCCACAGAGTTTCTATGGGATCCTTTCCTTGATTAAATAACTGTCTCCCCCATACCTATTCTGCATAATAGCATGTAAAACTTGTATATGTCCAGCACAGCACTGCATGACCCGGCAAACTTAAAGGGACTGTACACATACCTACCACTTGTCCTGCTTTGCACTGGACAGTCTCTATTTGCAGGGTTTGTCCCACCGAGCTCCACCTCTGTCCCTTTTTTCAGTTCAGAGGTAGAATTTGGCTGGAGAGCAGGATTCAGGACCATAATCAATTGGTCCTGATTGCATTCGTGAGTGTCTGGGCACCAGAGCATGTCTACCGCACTGATCGCCTGCTGTTATTTCTCATGCTTAACTCAATTTACCAAGCCATCAGTGTGAACTTGTACCACAGGGATTCTCAGGAAGCTCTACATCTATTTAAACCTTAAGCCAGTAAAATCTAGGTAAGCAGGTGGGGTGAAAACATCCAGAACGAATGCTGGTGACCTCTGATTCCAGAAGTTTCTGATCCTTTTAATGTGAAGTTGAAATGTATAAGAGCAAAAGCAGTTCAACCATGAAGTAGTAGGCCACAGAATATAACAGAATGGGGCTAGGTCTGCTTTTTCACTGAAGTATAATCTTTATTCCACAGCCCACAGTGACATTTTAGACAATTCCATGCTTCTACTTTTGTGCAACAGTTTAGCAAAATACTTTTTCAAGTTCAGCATTACAGTGATTAAGCCACAGTGCACACGCAGATTTTTTTTTTTTTTAAGTCATTGTGGAAAAACTTGATTTATTTCTAAATTTCCATATCACAATAATGAAATTCAGCTGTAGACTGAGTTCTATATAAAGTAAGAAATAACCATGCACCAAATATGAACACATGGAACAGCATACATGTAAGTGTCATACCTAATACCTACCTAATACTCCTAGATGTAAGTCCTTCATAAGCCTAATTCCACACTGACCTAATTACCACCCTAACCCTTATGCCAAAACACTAATGATGACATCAATACCAAATAATCTGAGTGGCCTGCATAACATGAACATGGAGGAAGTGGTATTTCGATGGTTAGTCAGGCCTCATCACCTTTCCCTATTGCCCTATTTAATTCAACCATCTCGTCTTTTGTTACCCTCTTCCTACCTCTTCAGAACTTCATAGCCTCCTCTTCTGCTGTGGAGGTGCTTGTGGTATTTCCGGTGGCAGAAACAGAGGTCAGCAACACCATCTTTTTTGAAGCCTGTAGCTACAGGGAAGCTGCAGGCTTCCCTGTAGCTGGCAGAATTTCGTGCTGCATGTTCAGATCACCAATTTTAGAATCAGACTCTTTTTCCACCTCCCTAATCAATTGATTGGTGGGAGATTTTTTTATTTAAGCTTCTTAATCTGATTCCTTCTTGCCTGCTATAAGAGTTTCTTCACAGTTTCTCTTCATTTTTGCACTTATTCTGTGATACCACTGTTTTGATCATTGGCTTGTCTCTGACATGTCCAGTATTCTTCATATTTAACTTTGGCTTGTCTGACTCTGTTGACCTCTCCTGTCCTCGACTACGTCTCATTGTATTATTTCATTGCTGGTTCTCCATCCCTGGCTTGGATGTAGAACTAGCATTGTTATCTGCAATTCTTTTCTTACCATATCCAGAATCGTGTTTTCATCTGTATGGCTTGAAATTCCATGTTCACATCCTGTTGTCTGGGAGGTGGTTGAGGTATGGTATCAAGGCACCTCCTTCTGTGGTTACACTCTTTTGGTTGGAAGGAAATAAATACCTGCAATGTTCCAAAATCTAATTAAAAGCATCACAAAAGTGTGGACAATATCATGTTAACACCCATTATTTTAGAATGAGATGTTCATCAAGGTGTTCACATACTTTGTACATTTCAGTGTATTTTACTTTTATGATTATCTAGTATGATTTTTAATAAACTTGTGACTTAGTTCTTAGGTCTAATTCATTTTTCAAATTGAATTTTATAAAACTTCTGTTTCAATTACGTTACTTTGCAATGCTATTTATTATTATGATCATTATTATTACACTGTTATTTTAGCATGGCACTTGGATCACCAGTCAGTTGAGTGCTTGCAGTTTTGGATATCATCAAATATACTAATATAAGATTGTTTGCTATAATTATTCTAAGCAGAATATATGATTCAAGAAATAAGCCAGTTTAAAATAATTAAGGCTACATTCAAGATTGTAATGTGCAAATCATTTTTGTTTCATTTGTGCCTGTGTTGCACTCTGAGAATGATCTTGAAGTGGGACCAACCAGTCTCACTGTTAACCCTTTAATTGCTTATTATTAATTTACATTGACATATTAAAATACATATTTCCCGTTAAGGTTTATGTTTTTGTATCTTTATGAAACTGAGATACAAAAACATATTAGGCTATCCCGTTTGTGCATGCATTTTTAAAACGTAATGTTAAGATGACATGCTTACTGCAATAAAGAGTTAACATATTATCATATCCTATCAGTGTGGTACGTCTCAGCATGAGCAGAGCTGCACTTGCAAAACCATTGTCATCTATGAGACAACCTGTAGTTTTAAATGACTAGGTTGTCAGTTTTTTAGCTTTTTGCATTTGCTTTTTCTGCTTTAGTGAATAGTAACAATTACATTGCAAACAGTGTGTTATTTCGAAGGGATTTTTGACAGGAATTGTTGTGTTAGATATATTGCAACCTTGAATTAATTTCCCTCATTATTTTTAGACTAACTCTAAAATCCTTACATCTCCTCCATCCTAAATGATTAATATTTCAACTCAATAACAAAATGAGTGTGGTTCAGTGTGATCGTTCTTTAAATAAACAGTTGGAATAACCAACATCACAAAATAACTTTATTATTTAATAATAAGACAAGTTTCAATTCCAGACCCCTCACTGCGGAAGGGAAAGGTAAATAGATAAACAGATCCTATTCCATTAACATGTTGGCTAATTTCACTGAAAATTAAATGATGATTGGTGATTTTGTGATTTAAAATAAATATATGTAAATGCTGACAAAAATACAGAATCTTACCAGAGAATTATATATAGATGTTTGTATGTATGTATGTATGTATGTATGTATGTATGTATGTATGTATGTATGTATATTTATATATTACCTGTGTCTTGAAATTGCTTGAAATAATTTAATGGAGACCATTTTATTATTTCAGTACTGATGTTTTGTTTCGCATTTATTTTTAATTGCACTACACTGTACCATATAATATTTTATATACCATACACGAAAAGGGCATATAGTATATGGAAAATCTTGCAAAGGCTAATGCATATTATTTTAGTCACTTTTTCTAACCTTGCAGCATGAAATTAAAATATATATTTGTAACAGTTATCCACAAATACTAGCCCAGTGCTTCACAATTACTCTTTTACCCCAGTGCTAAACAAACATTTGGCAAGAGGTTGTCATGGCAACTACAAATATGCCTAATAGTAACTAGGTTTCCTCTACTAATTATTTGCAGAAGTTAGCGTTAACCTCTATCATAGAAGAGAGAGACAATCAGATGTGATTGACCTCAGTTATATGTGAAAACCAGAGCATGCAAGCTCTCCTATCAGCACTGCCTTTTTGAGCTGAATGTACATTTAAATATATCTGCAGGGTCTAGGACCAAGCTTTCCTTGTGGCAACTTCATCATGGACGTTACAGCGCTGACAGTTCAGAGTGGTCATTTCATCGCTTAACTGTCAGCGCCAAAGCATCACCCTAGCTCATAGCTTCTAACCCAAATACTAACCCTAAAAGTAATCCCTAACCCAATACTAACTCTAAAAGTAACCCATAACACTACAATTAACCCCTAACCCTAAAATTAATCATAACACTAACCCTAAAATTTACCAGAAAACTAACCTTAAGTTTAGCACTCTGTGAGGAATTGGCCACAGTGAATTCTCAGCAGGTGAAAGTCCTGCAATGAAACTAACATGAGGAAAGCCTGGCAAAGAAAATCACACAATGAAACTGCATGAGGAAAGCACGGTGAAGAACAATCCCCAGTGGTGGAAAAAAAAACCCTGTAAAGATTAGCATGGGCATACGGGGCAGCTGCCCAGTGCCCATTCATTCAAGGGGGCCCAAACAGCTACCCCGTGGGCCCCCGCTGTCTGTGTGACTGCCTCACACAGAGCCAGTCATCAGTCTGCATCCATCCAGTATGCAGCGTGCATATAGGAAACACTGTGGAGGAGACTGCCTGGGATGAGCAGCATCCAGGGAAGTACTTGGGAATGGGGGGAGGAGGAGGGATTTTTTAATTGGCACATAAATGAGCAAATTATCAGTGGGCTATCAACGAGCAAATAACACTGGCAAATGAATGGCAAAATAATACTTGCATATTAATGTCAAAATAAAACAAAGAGGAGATGGCCAGGTGAGTAATGGTAAAGGGATGAGTAGGATGGTGGTGTATTAATGGATAAATTGTCTGTGGCATATCAATGGGCACATTTTCTGGCATATTAATGGGTAAATTATGGCATATTAATGGGCAGGCTAATAGTGGCCTATTAATGGGAAATTGGCTGTGGCATATTAATTGGCAATCTGGCTGTGGCATATTAATGGGAACATTGTCTGTGGCATATTAATTGGCAATCTGGCTGGGAAACATTAATGGGGGAAAAGGCTGTGGAATATTAATTGGCAATCTGGATGTCTGGCTGTGGCATGTTAATGGGCAGACTAATAGTGGAATAATAGGAAAATTTCCTGTGGCATATTAATAGCCAGTCTAACAGTGGCATATTAATGAGCAAATAGGCTGTGAACAAAGTAATACTGTGGCATGTTCTGTGGAGCAAAATAACATGTACTATAGGGGAAAGTGACATCGTGGCATGTTCTGCAGGGGCAGTTCAGTGGGACAAAGTGACACCATGGCATGTTCTGATGGGCAAATTGACACTGTGGAATGCCAAATTGTGTGGGTGCAATATGAGTACAAGCCAAGTGCTGTGGGGACTGTATAGTGCTGTGTTCAGTCATTTGGGTGGAATGTGGGTGCAGAGGAACGTAATAAAAAAAAGAAATGAACAATTTTTTAATTGAATATATTAAAAAGTTAATATAAGTATAAATGCAGCTAGCTATATACATATATTTGGGGTCCACCTCAAGCTTTTGAAAATGCTGAAAAAATATTTAAATGGTTTTTTTGTGGTCAGAAAAGTAATACTACTTTGCTGAGAGGGTAGTGGGTCCATGGAATAGTCTAACAGCATAAGTGGCAGAGGTTAATACAGTAAAGGAGTTTAAGCATTAATGGGATAGGCATAAGGCTACCCTAGATATAAGATTAGGCCAGGCACTAATTAAAATATTACTTTACTGAGAGGGTGGTGGATGAATGGAATAGTTTTCCTGAAGAAATGGTAGAGGTTTATACATGAAGGAGTTTAAGCATGCATGGGATAAGCATAATGTTATCCTTGATATAAGATAAGGCCAGGGACTGATGGAAGTATTACTTTCTGAGAGGGTAGTGTATGCATGGAATAGCCTTCAAGTAGAAATGGTAGAGGTTAATACAGTGGAGGCCAGAAACTTAGTATTACTTTACTGACAGGGTAGTGGATGCATGGAATAACCTTCCAGCAGAAGTGGTAGAGGTAAACACAGTGAAAGGGTTTAAGCATGCATGGGATTGGCATAAAGCTTAAACCTAGAAATTATATAAGGTTAGACACAAGAAAGTATTACTTCATTACTAGGTTCATACTAATGTATGTTTTATGGTGTAGACACAGCTCTCTGACTGAAGCACATCTGCACAAGGTCTTAATTTATTTCATGTAAAAGTGATAAAATGCACTTGCCTGATGTAGATGTAGAATGTGTCTGTTGTATACCAAGGATGCATGGTAATGATGGTGGGAACTTGGTGATATAATCAACACTGTGACAAGAAGGTGGACTTACAGTATGCTAATTATGTAAAGTGGGTAGAGCTTTTGAAAGTAGGTGTGGTCAATTTTAAAGCAAGTAATTCCTAGATTTTAGTATATGACGGAAGTCATGATTAATAAAGACACGGAGGTGAGTATTATGCATATCTCATTCGTTAATTCCCTCAGCAGCAAAGTAGAGTGTAATACCAAGATATTCACGTACCGTGTTTCAGTAGTGGAGCCCCAGTTGCAGAAGTGACAGCCCTTGCCAGGTATCACAATACCGGAAAAAGTATAGGTACCAGTAGTAATAACTGGCACGAGCGTCTGATGAAGACGAGGAGGGGCACAGGTGCCTATATCCGAGTGGTGAGGACAAAATCCAATATGGGGGGGAGAAAAAAGGAAATCCAAAACAAGCAGGGTCAGGAGCACAGAGAGCAGGTAGGTCAGAGAACAAGCCGAATCAGGGAGTCCAGAGGGTAGAATAATCCAGAGATACAAGCCGGGTTGAGAGCCATAAGTCAGGGGAGTCCAAATAACGAGCAGGGTCAAAAATCAGAATAAACAATCACCAAACTCTGAAGAAAGCTCAAAGCAATACTTAAACAGTTTTGAATAGCGCACGCTGCCGTTTTAAAGGGCCGTAGCCCCGCCCCCATGACATGTGAGATGCGCGTCCCGCTATTCGTCTCCATAGCGACGATCGTGAATGGAATGCCACTGAGTTCTTGCGGGCGCGCGCGATGCTGGCTGTGGGCGCGCGCGATGCTGGCTGCAAGCGCGGGCCCGCAAGAACTCAGTGGCATTCCATTCACTAGTACTAGACTAGGGTCCCGATGGCTGGGGATGCGGGAGGCAGAGGATCTGCTACGTGGGACCCGTTTGGTACCAGAGTCAGGACGGGAATGGGCACCAAGGGCAGAGCGGACCTGACATAGAGTTAACAGAAAGAATTGAACCAATCAGAATGTATCATAGTAAAACCCTCCCCTCCCTAAATAAAGGTCTGCATTCTCAAACACTTCCTCTTTCTTTGTAGAAGTAACACCAATCCATACGATAAGACAAATAATATTCCATAAATCCAATTCAGAAAGTCATAACCAAATCATGAACGAGAAAGATAGGAATCCAGGAACTTCATCCCTCACCAGCACCAGATCATATCATTGTGCTAAAATAGAGAAGAAAAGGTATATGGTAATATCTCATATGGCACTAAATTCATACTGACAATAGTATAAACGATTATGATAAATACATATGCTATAATCTAAAATTAATAAAGACACGGAGGCTCCTATTATGCAAGTTTAAAGTCTGGCAACAACAACAGAAGTAAATGTCAACACCAGCTTCCTTAAGGACCAATTTAACCCATCTAGCTAATGAAGTGGAAGACACAAGAAAATGAGGTCTGCATAGTGCCAGAAAAAAATCAGAATAAGCTGAATCCATAAACCCATCAGTCTTGGATGCATAGTTCTTAAGTCATGCAACCAGACACAGCTGAATGTTATGGGGAAATGATGGGTAAAAAACCGTAGTCAGTAATGTCTTGGTACTTCTAGAGATCTTAAAAGAAACACACGTTGGAGTTAAAACCAGCTCTGAGAGATCCAGCACCAGAACATCCGACACACGCTTACAAGAAAGTAGACAGCACAAAGTGACCAAATTAGCTGACAGCTGTTGTAACTACAAGTCTCCATTAGAGAGCTACAATTCGAAGAGAGCGTGTGGGCTAGTGTTGTAAGAATGCATTGGTCACTAGAGCCTCCGGATCAGGTCTCCAGCTGAAGAAAATGAGAATTCAGACATGACGCAAACAAATCATCATCCAGAAGGAACCAAAAGGTCCAGAAGTTGGTGGAATACAGATGGTTGTAGGCGCCAGTCACTTGGGTCCCAGAGATAGTATTGAACAGTCCCATAACTCACCTACAAGACTGCACACAGCAAAATTCCCAGTGAGGAGCTCTAAGCAGTTTATATGTAATGCAGTCTCTGTCTGGGACCATTTCTCTCCCATAGAAGTATTTCTGCATTGATTGCCCCAGCCAAGAGAGCTTATGTCCAAATCTATGAATAAGACTGGAGCGGAGCCGAAAATCACCCTGCCTTTCCAAGTGTCAACGTGAAAAAGTCACCAGTATCTTGTGATCATATGACAGTCCATCTAGAAGGTAACGGTTTCGAAGGCAGTGAGGTAGTACAGGGGGCCCGAAAAGATGGCCTGGATAAAGGCAGAAAGCTGGCCAGATGTGGTATCGTAATTGCAAGGCGTTGAAGGAGCTTCCTGATCTTTTTCTTGCTCAGTTTGATTTTGGCCATTAAAAGGTGTAAAGAACCTTGAATTGAGATTATAGTGAACCCCAAAAATTCTATAATTTGTGTTGGGGACAGATTTGTCCCAGTTTATAAGAAAACCCAGTTCTTGGAGAAGGGATAGACACCATGATAAGTGAAATGTCTTGAGACACTCAGTAGGTCATCTAAATATATGATTATACCACCATTCTCCATAAATGACCAACTACAGGCTTCAGCAATTTTGTGAAGCACCAAGGGGCTGAAGAGAAACCAAAAGGAATGCATGAAAAAGCCCAAACCTGCTCACCCTATCTGAACTGTAGGAATTGCTGATGCTCCGATGGGACTGTTAAAGATCCTGGAGCATCCTGGAGATCCAATTTCACCATCCAATCTCCTAGAAGGAACAGATCCCTGAGATAGTGGATATCTTCCATTTTGAAATGGTGATAAGTTATAAAGGCATTTAGGGGTTTTAAATTGATAACCGGGCGTACACCGCCTTCCTTTTTGGGTACCAGAAATATATTGCTCAGGAAACCTTAGAGTGGGAATGGAGCGGGGGTTATATATCCTTTTTCCCGGAGGTTGGAAATTTCTCGTTATATATCAGAATGAGGTCCTCAGGAGAAAACCGAATGGGTTAAGGGTATTTGGTTTGGTATGGGGTTGAAGTGAATTCATTGCAATAACCTGCTATTGTATGGAGAACCCATGTGATCTGTTGTGAACCCATGGATCTGAAAGTGTCTGAGTCTGACCCGTACCCCTGGTTGGGAAGAACGGTCTGTTAATGGAGTACTTACCATATGGGCATCCTCCCATAAAATATCCCCAGATGGAGTGGCCACATTCCCTGCCCAGCCCAAAATCTTAGGGCTGAATACTTTTTTTCAAATTAGTTTGGGCCTTGTCCAGGGCAGTGAATGTGGACACGCAAGACCCCAGGTCTTTGACGAAAAGTAACCTTTTAGCCTTGGGACTGGGCTCAGTAATAGCCATACTGGTAAGTTTGGGCTTAATTTTTCATAAAAATAGCCTTTCGGCGTTTGGTCACCAATGCCGTATTGGCATTACCTATAGGGCAGACAATATGTTGGACCCGCCCCTTCATGGTATCCAGGTCAATGTCTGGGTTATTACAGACAAGGTCCGGCACTGTTGGTCGGGGACACTCTGCACGCAACTTGTTTCTAGTCACTTTATCAAGGGGTTTACATATTCTGTGGGCCAAGTAGTTACTAATATGTTCTGATGGGAAACACTTGGAGGACCGAGGGTGTAAGAGCATGTCAGGGTCAAACATCGGCTCACCTTACATGTCTAATAAGACAGAGGTATCCAAGCTTTTACCAGTGACCTCAGGGGCAGATGGAGTGTGATCCCTTACCAGGGTACCATCCTCAAATGAAGTTCATGTCAGAGTCCAAGTCTTTCGTCTTCTTCCACGATCTCGCAAATTTAGCCCAGCTTTGGGATCTCTTGTGTGGCAAAACCACATTTCCTGGGGCAGGATAAACCTTGATGGTCAATAAAGTTTTGGAGGAAGGTGTAGAGATTTGTTTCAACTTGTTAGAAACCTTGTAACAGGGCAGTGAAGGGGAGACCATTGTACACTGGGTGGTTAAATCCTTTTGGGGGGCAGGATTTTGCGATGCCAATAAGATAGAGGAAATTAACTGGGCTATAGTCAAAGACATTAAGCACATGACAGATTTCATTGCTTGAGTCACTGACTTCCCCATAGTGGCATCAAGCAGGGTGTGGAATTCCTCAGAATTAATATATTCCCCATTAAAGTTATCCCCTTTATCAGTGGTGCCAGAGGTATTGGGCCTGTTAGAGGGTGAGGCCCTGTCAAAATCCAGATCATGAGAGGACATGATACACAATCAAGTACAATAGGAGTATGTAGTGAAATTGACAGGAGGCAGCAGAAGTCAATGGAGCACCAAAGTAGCAGAAAAAACAAGCAGCAGGGCAGTTTCATGTCAGATGGGGTAAAAATGGCAAAACAACTCCCAAGGGACAGTGGGAGTGGTTAACTAGCTGAACAGAGATGAATTCAGACAAAAACTAGGCTAAATTCTGATAAACGTGGTTGCAGCTCCAATAAAATGGATGTGTGAAAACGGAGAAGTCTACAACAAAATGGCCGCATGCGCAACAGCTGAAATGCGTAAGTAAGCCGAAAACATACAAAATATGACAAAAGCAATGAAATACAGGTGAAAGAACAGTGAAAATTGGCAGTAACATTGGAAACAGTGGAGAAGGGACATAAAAACAGAGGGAAGGGGACACAACCGACCCCAGAAGAGTAAAAACAAATTAGAAAGTTAAATGTTAAATGTATTGTATAACCAATTGGCAGTATAAAGATACAACACATTTAAACAAAATATTGTACTTATCTCTGAGGGAAGTTGCAACGAAAGAAGAAGTGTGTGAGAATATATTCTGATTGGTTCAATTTTTTTCTGTTAACTCTTATTTGCTGCTGAGGGAATTAAAGAAGGAGATGCATAATAGAACCCCAGACTGATTATTCCCTTCTTGTTTTATACTGATATCACCTATGTCTGGGGTGTCTATAACAGCATATAACTATTGTGCCTGTTTAGCACCAGTTTGAGCTAGGCTGACCTAACAGTGACTTTTATTTGTCACCTCATAATTCTTTGATGTGTTCATTATGCACTTTATCTTGTTTTTCACTAGATTTTTTAATAATTAAGAGACTAATAAAGTTTTTTTTGGTTTAAAATCAATTATGCAAAATACTGATGTTGATTTCTAAAAACAACTAATACAGGTTGGCAGTACAGCATGATAGCCAACCAAAACCAGTACTGTCTGGCACAAAGCAGAACATTTGGGAGGCATATAAGTGGCATTTCTGGGGTGGAGTTGCATGGTGGGGTCAGGGGGCAACAGGGCAATTTTTACACCTGGGCCCGGTGGTTTATAGTTACGCCTCTGTCCCATTCCGACATCTGCAAATCCAGGCTTACTAAAGTGAAGGGATATTGATTTTGTAAATAATGCTTCCTCTGAATACCAAAAGTTTTTTTTTTAAATGTTTAGTGCCCCAGTAAGGTACCTAGCAACTTGATCTTGAAAGCTTGCAATCAAACTCTCAGTTAGCCAATAAATGGTATAAATGTAACTCTACTAGTTTCCTGTTTTCCACGGCTAACGTAATACAACTCTGTACCCCTTTAAAAAACAGAGATCACTTGTGTTCAAATGAAAGTAAAACTGTTTAATGTTCGTAATACATCCACATGTATCCACACAAATATGTGCTCCATGTGAAACCTATATAAGTTAATTCCATGAATTGTGAAGTTGTTTATAGTTAAGAGTTTGTGATATAGCAGTTTTACATATAGCTAAGATGGAGCAAAGTATAGTATGTGGCTAATATTATTGTCAACGAATCTTATTATTGACAGATGTGTAATTTGTTTTGTTATTGAACTTTTGTAAAGATTGCCTAAATACTCTGAAGAATGAAGCTAGGTTATCATCCATATTCCTTATGCCACCTTGTGGATAAATATACAATGACAAACTAAAACATTAAAACTCCTTTTGAAAAACTGTACAGTACAGTACATTAAAATAGAGAATTATGACCTTTTTTGGCCAAAACAGTAGTTATATTTTACATGCATACTTAACATTACAATATGTTTAATGATATTATTTGAAGAAGCTAACCTGTTTTAATTCCTGTATAAATATATATATATATATATATATATATATATATATATATATATATATATATATATATACTTAGCCTTCTAAAATAAGCTGATTTATTCTTACAGAAAATGTAAAGTATCATTTATGACAAATATATTTAACTTGCAGATGGGCACAATGAAAATATAATCACACATTAGAGAATTGCATTTGGAATTGTTTTATATCGCTAACAGAAAGTCTAAAATTGATTACAATTGGAATTAGTAATTTGGCAATGACTCTCACAAACAGAATATTTGCATGAATTGATTTAACATGAACATATGCTCATTTAATTTCCTGTACATCATTGTTTTTGTGTTCTGGGAAGTTTAGAGAGATTACAATATATTGCACTAAATTGGTTTGTCAGCATAACAAATGAGATGCTGTTTAATTTAATTTTAAATGCATAATCATTCTGCTTCATTCTGTGATTTGGGGTTGTTTTAAAAAAAACTTTCTGTGCCTAATCTGCATAGATTCACTTTTTGAAATCTTAACCAGATAAAAAGAGATCAGGTGGTGTATGCTACAGAAATATTTTTTGTTGTTGCTGCCAAAAAACAAATGTAAGTTACATAAAGCATGCGAATCCCGGTAGTATCTCACAATTGTGCAGTGAACCTAAATGGACAATTTTTCATTGTTTTTGTAAATTCTTTATTTTAAAAATGTAGATATTTATAAAAAGTTATAAATATAACATATAATACAAAATACATGACAAATAAATGAAAAAGATCAGGTGGTGTATGATGCAGAAATATTTTTTGTTGATGCTGTAAAAAAGCAAATGTAAGTTACATAAAGCATGCGTATCCTGGTAGAATCTCACAATTGTGCAGTGAACTTAAATGGACAATTTTTCATTGTTTTTGTAAATTATTTATTTTTAAAATGTATAGTTATTCATGAAAAATAATAATATAACAAAATATAATACAAAATAAATGACATAAAATAAAGTAATACAGGGCCAAAACGTAAAGTTAATATACATTAAAAGACAATATTTATAATACTTATAATAAGGATATAATAAAGAGTTGTTATCAAGCTGAGAGTACATGTTTAGTTTATACTGTGCCAAAATGATCATTTGTTATCATATGATATAAATGGCTATTAAATTATCAATTTCTATTGCAGCCTAAACTTTATTCTTAATATTTTCTAAGTTGGAGTCTCAGGTTTATTAGATGAAGTTGCTATGCATTGTCTAGTTACTAGGGCTATTCTTGTTATACATCTGTTTTCATATTTTGTTAGGTTATTTGATAGCTTAGAAAGAAGATATGTCCAAGGATCTAATGTTATGGGTTTGTTCAATAATGTACTAATGAGATTTTTAACAGATCTCCATAATTTTTCTCTTTTAGAACACCACCAAACATAAATACATCTACCAATTTTGCCATATTTTAGTTATTTAGATTAGTTTACAAAAACACATTATGTATATTAAACCAATTATGTCAAGTTCTATTTGCTTGGGCTTTATAATTGACACAAATAAAAATTATATTTATTTGTTTCTAGAATTCTAACCCATTCTTCCCAATTTAAAATAGAAACTAGATCTCTTTCCCATTTATTCACATATTCAAGTTTGCTGTTATTTTAGTGAGTAATAATTGCATTGTAAAGTATGGAAATTTCACATTAATTTAATAGATTATTTAAATATGGAGTTTTAAATTCTGCCAATGTTTTTTTTTATCTCCTTCATTGAATATGGTGTTTTGCTAGGTTTTGCAATAGTAGAAGTATAAAGAGCTCGAATGTAGTAAATTCACCCGAGTTATCAATCTTCCCAAAAATAATAATTCTACTATCTTTAAACAAATTATTATATCTGATAAAACCAATATTTTGAAAATGTTATAAATTGATCATGGTTTATACCCAGTGTGAATATTTATCAATAGTACATTTTGGGAACTATTGCCCAAAGATCTAAATGAGATCTAAATGGAACAAACACAAAACCTTTATGTCTCTATATCCAACAAATTGCTACTACTTGCAATTACTTGTTTCTTACACACTTTCTCTAAGATTTCCTCCAATAAAGGATTTTAATGAATAACAGATGAAGGCAAAAATGGGTAATTCTTAGATGTGTAAATCTTTCAGCATCTGGTAACCCAAACCTCTTATACACTTGTAAAAATGTTAAATGTTTCCCTCTATTCATAATTTCCAGAAGAGGTCTTATCCTCAACTCCTTCCATCTTTTTAAGTATAAATCCTCAATATAGTGTTCTATATTACCAGTGGGTGTTGATGGGAGGATCTGATCTTTTATACCAAACTTCCAATTTAATTTTCCTAAGGTTATCAGAAATATCTTTTACCCTTTCTCTTTTTTTCATGTTCAGTGCACCCACACAAATTATATTTAATTTTTTAAAGGAAAATGTTTTTTTAGACCATTATTTTCATCATATGATATAATTTACTATAATAAAAATCATAAAATATGATAAAAATATGCAAAACACACTCTTTCTAACATTGACCTGAAAAATCTTATATACAATTACAAACAGTAAAAAAGACCTATATAGTTTCTAATATTTGTCCTGTGTTTAAAAATACCAATGTTTTCATTTGTTTTGCAAGTTATAGGGCAATAACTGATAGTAGTATTTTTTTCCTAAACATTTTTTCCTACAGTGACCTTTTGACTCCAATGCTAAACCTAAATTTAACCCTAAATATACTCCTTGCTCTAACCCTAAGTCTACTTCTAACTCATCTATAACCCTAACTGTACTATCTAATCCTAACACTAATTGTAAACCTAATCATAGATCTAGGGTTAGCCTTTCCTCCTTTTTTTTTTTTTTACTGTTCTTCTCCAATATGGCTCCGGGAATCAGCACGTGGTGTGATCGCAGTGCTAGTGGGGGGTAAATTTCCTGTTGATTGCTGCCTATGCATTTTTTTTTTTTTGCATGATATCTCCATTTAAGCATTCGATCATTGGCCTTGGAACCCGAGGCACCCTATAAGACTAACTGACCACATGGTCCTCATGCATTAAGGGGTTAAGATGGGATTTAATTGTGGGTATTTTGTTAGTTTTGTTAGGTTCATCCAGAACATATGATATGGGTAGAAACTTACACTAGTGTCAGGGAAACCTTTGTGGGGAGTCCTTTAGGGAGAGATGTGTTGTCAGGGCTTACCTTTGTTGGGAGTCTTTTAGGCAGAGATGTTTGCTCACCCTTGCAAACAAACACAGACCAGGGTGACCAGGTAAGAAGCCACGTGGCCTGTGAGTTTGTGCACGGGGGCTGGTCAGGATATCCAGGTAAAGTTACAGACAAGGACAAGAGCAAAAGAATCTTCGTGGGAAAGCCAGAGGTCAGAGGATGCCAGAATTCAGAATAAACGGGTTATCAAATCCAAGGTCAAAAGCCAAAAATGATTAGGAATACTGGAAGTCAAAATCACAGGAACCAAACAAGGAATCCAGAGTCAATGAACTGACACTGCCCTTAGGGAGAGGCAGTGTCTTATACCTTGTTAATTAGGTATGTGATTCAGCTGGAGAGTTACTGACAGGTCTGAGCCTTTGGTGAAGTCCAGCCCCCTAGTGCTGCAGGCAATACAAACATAAAAAGGAGTATTTCAAAGTTCTGAAATGGCTCAGAGGCAAAATAGCAGGATACAGTCCAGAAGAACCACAGTTCAAATCCCCTGCTGGGTGCATCTGGGGCGACCACGTCTGGCAGTCTGGATGTCACGGTGGCGATCCTGACAACTAGATAGTTGCTCAAGTTCAAACCAGTCTTTTGATATTTCTTCTTTTTATTCTATGTCAGATTGTGATAAAGCTCACATCGGACATGAATATTCCACCTTTTGTGGCATTTCTAGATAACACACTTGAAACATAAGAAGGTTATGCTTAGGGAACCCTAAATGAATGTACCAAATTAACTCTGCTAACGCACGAGCATAAAACTATTTTGCTGAATTCATATTTATAGTACATTTATTCTGTTTAGTTTGTATTTTTTCACTTTTACTTATTCCATGTATTATTTCTATTTTGCATCTCTTCCCTAACTTACTGTAAAAAAAAAAAAAAAAAAAAAAAAGTATTATTAGTTCTATTACTCAGTTGTGGGTGATTTTCAGTTTGACTGATGCATAACTAGTTTTTTTACTTCATAAAAATTCTTTTTTAGATACTGTTATTGTCATTGTATCTTATAATTTACTACAAAAAAAATCATAAAATATGATGAAAAAATATAAAATAAACACTTTTTTTTAACTTTGACCTGAAAAATATTTTCACAATTGCAAACAATTTCTAAATTTTTTCCTGAGTTTACAAATATGCATATTTACATCTTTTTCTGCTGTTCTTTGCAAGTTGTAGGCCAATACCCAAAAGTAGTATTTGTCTCCTACAGTGACCTCCTGACCCCAGTCCTCAATTTAACCTAACCATAAATTTGACCCTAACTCTAACCCTTATGCTAACCCTAACCCTAATGTAACTGTAACATTAATCCACATTATAACCCTAAAACTTGATGTATGTCTAAATAACCCATTTTTTTCATTGCGGTGTTGCTGAGATCATCTAGAGGCAGTCTAGTAACAGCAACAAACAAAGCGGATGTCACTTGGCCTTACAGCCAAGATACACATGTTTTAGGAGAGAGGTTAGATCACCTGAGTAGAAATGTGTATAGGTATACTACAGATACCTTTAGAAAATAGCAAAATAGCAGTATAAAAATAGAAATAAATGTACACTTATTTACACACTCCCAAATTCACAAAAAAAGAGCAAAAGATAGTTAGTAAACAGAATGTTAGCAAAAAAATGCATATAGTGGAAAAATAAATAGATATAAATCTGCAAAGCAAGAGGGCTTTAAGAAACTCTATAAACCAGTGGTACTAACCATGCATGTATATAACATAATACAAAGCAGACATATATATATATATATATATATATATATATATATATATATATATATATATATATATATATATATATATATATACAGGGGCGTTGCTAGGTCTCCAATAGATCCGGGGCTGGAGCCCATGATAGATTTAATAGAATTGGAGTAAATAAAATCACATGCTTAGGCGGCATACAGACTGATATAATTGACGCCAATGAACAATAGATATATATATGGGTACTTATCAGGGCTCAACAAATCCCGGGCACCAGGAAATGATACCTGGCGCCCAGTGATTGTTGTCCCTGCATGGTGCCCTCGCCGCTGGGATCATTTTATTTATCCAGTGGAGCGCGGGGGAGCAGTGTGTGCAACGGCTGCACAGTCTTCCTGCTCCATCCCCACATGCACCGTACGATAGTGTCCGAGTGCTGAGTGTGCTCAGCAGGGCTAGAAACAACAGCAGGGTACAGACCAGGCTAGAATGAGGTATAGCAGCCAGGAGGGGGACATATTGATAGATGCACTTTTTTATCATAAACAAGTGTTTGTGATTCACAGAGTGTGTGTGTGTGTGTATGACTGACTGCATGTTTGTGTGTGACTGTGTGTTTGTGACCCACTGTATGTGTGTGTGACTGTATGTCTGACTGTGACCGAATGTATGTGTGTGTGTCTGTGACTGACTGTATGTGTGTGTCTGTCTGTGACTGGCTGACTGTATGAGTGTGTGTGTGTGTGTCTGTCTGTTACTGACTATATGTGTGTGTGTGTGTGTGTCTGTCTGTCTGTGGCTGACTGTGTGTGTGACTGACTGTATGTCTGCCTGTGACCGACTATATGTGTGTATCTGTCAGTATGTGTGTGTGTATGTGTCTACCTCCACAGCAATAAAAGTCACAGTAATGTGCAATGTGTGAATATAACACAGACTCCACAGCAATAAAACTCACAGTAATGTGCAGTGTGTGAGTGTATCACACACTTATGCTGCACATTACTGTACCACAATACACAATAAGACTCGCAGAACAAAAAAAAACTCACATTACTCAAAGTTACACTTATACACAAAAATACACAGCCACAAATACACACATGCAGCCACACACCCACACACATTCACATTTGCACAGTCACACATACATACACACACCCTTACACACAGAGACACACAATCCCACTTACATACACCAACTTACATCACACACACACACACTTGTATGTGACCAAATTCCCATGATTTCAAAATAACTGAGCATATAAAAATGTGTGTACGTTGCATACAATATTTACCAGTCTCAAAATATGCCATAATATAGGGACACGTGTGTAAACCTGCAACTCTCACACGCACATCACAAATATTTATTTTTTTATTTTTTAATAAAAAGGGGTCAAAAACCTGGGGAGAATAGGCTGAGGTATGAAGTTATGCTCCTTCTACCAACCTCATAAAAGAGAGAAGTGCAGGGAAATGAGAGGGGAATTCAACTGAATGCGAGAATTTTTCCAGCTCTGCTACTTTAGCCTTCATTTTGAAATTCCTATCTCACTTCCCTGCAATTCTCTCTTTCATGAGTAAAGCCTATAATATAATGAGCAGCACATTCACTCATAATGTATGGGTTTAATACTATAACCAGGTACATGGGATGTGTAATGCCATGTGCATGGACTTTTATTGCCATCAATATAAAGACTATATATAAAGATGAATCACTATTATTAATATTGAATGTGATAATCAGGTGTGAAAATCAAAATGGTATGAGCACTGTTTCACACTTGATTATCACATTCAATATGAATAATAGTAATTAATCACATTTTTGCCACTCACGCTTTCACTCTCGAACACTTACACTCTGCCACTCACACACACTCATAACTCTGCTGCTCACACTTACACTCACACACTCTGCCACTCACACACACGCACAGTCATAACTCTGCTGCTCACACTTATACACTCCAAAACTCTGCCACTCACACACACTTACACTCTGCCACAGACATACAAGCACACTCATTACTCACACTTACACTCTTCCAAACACTCACACTCTGCCACACTCTCTTCTAAACACACTCTGCCACACTCACACACATACACTTACTTACACTCAGCCACTCACACCCACTTACACTCTGCCACTCACATACATACACATGCACACTCATAACTCTGCCACTCACACCCACTTACACTCTGCAAATTACATTCTGCCACTCACATACATACACATGCACACTAAAAACTCTGCCACTCACACCCACTTACACTCTGCCACTCACATACATACACATGCACACTAATAACTCTGCCACTCACACTCTGCTACTTACATACACATGCAGACTCATAACTCTGCCACTCACACCCACTTACACTCTGCCACTCACACCCACTTACACTCTGCCACTTACCTCACATCCAGACACATGCACACTCTGCCACTCACACTCTGCCAAACACTCATGTGCAAAGCTTGAGGGGGCGGAGTTAAGCACAAGGGGCGGAGCCGATCATGATGGGATGTTGTCTGGTGCTGTTCAGCATACAGCATGCAGGAGGAGGGGGTCGAACGTGATGGGTGGAGCCAAGCACGAGGGGGCGTGGTCAGGGTCTCCATTCGGGGCTATGGAGGGGAGATCCGAGATTCAGCCCCAGTAGCCCCCCCCCCTAGCGATGGCTCTGTATATATATATAAATAAATATATATATATATATATATATATATATATATATATATATATATATATATATATATATATTGATTAAGTGAAAAATAGTAAAGCCGCAATTGCCAGATATATTATAAAATACAATAATTTCAAACTTGCGCAGTATTTTAAAATAATCTCAAATAATGCAAAACAGAATGTCTATTTAATGAAAGTCCAAAATAAAGACTTCAAATAAGAGTTCTGCAAATGAGAATAAAAAGGAGCATAATGTGTACCGTTTTAAAATAATTTATTGAGCTTGTTTAAAATTCTACTCACAGAAAGAATCATTGGTGAAGTCACTTAAACAAAGTAAAGAGAAATGAGATGGATTTGAAAGTCTTCTCACCTATAGGGAGCTCGTTGTGCGGTAAAGGTTCTTCGGGACTCCAATGTTGTTTGCCAGCAATGGAGTTCCGGTTTCCGATTAGGTGTAGTGTAGCACTTGAGTCTTCTGGGCTGAGACAGAAACATTTCTGCCCTACTCGCTTCGTGACTGGGACTACGTCACTTCCTCAGTGGCAACATAAAAGTGAAGCACCAATGTGCTGCTATTTATACAATTCAATGCTATATGCTAATTAATACAATAAAATTAAAAGTACATGTACACTTTTTGCTTACTAGTTATCTGTCTGCTATGTAGCATGTTATATAAATGCATCCCTAGTACCATTGGTTTTTAGAGTTTCTTAAAGCCATCTAGCTTTGCAGATTTATATGTATTTATTTTTCCCCTATATGCATTTTTTTGCTAACATTCTGTTACTAACTATCCTTTGCTTTTACTATATTATTTTTTATTCTTGCTAACATTCTGCGTTATTAATTATCTTTTGCTCTTCTTCTGTGAATTTGGGAGTGTGTAAATAAGTGTAAATGTATTTCTATTTTTATTCTGCTCTTTCACTAGTAACAGCAACAGAACGACAGCCTTAATATGTCATAACGTCCCACGTTCTTACACACAAGAGACCAGCACCATATTGGAGTAGCATGCTTCTCTCAAATATGGAGTTTGCTATTTTCTCTGTGGAGTTCGTGCTACTTATTGCCTTGACATTAAGTCATTAAAGCAACACAGCCTGAGTGGTGTTAGTAATCGTTGATAATGTTTATTAATCATTCCATCGCAGGACTGACTAGGGAATTCCTACATTGGCAACAGAATGCCAGCCAGGATTGCCCTAGTATGTCCTATGTCGCGAAGAGGTTAATTCAATAAGTGCAGGGCCACTTGAAGAAATTAATAGGCCATCAGAAGTAGAAGTAGTGTCACCCTTTCTTCTCTTACATTACATTACCAGTTATTTATATAGCTATAAAAATGATGTCACACATGATACATGGAATAGAGGGGAGCTACATACTTTGTTAGTAGAGCCCTGCACACAAGTTTATCATCTAGAGGGAGTGGGGGACAAGAAACACATAAGGTGGATGGAGAGGTCAAAAGGAAGATGGTGATAGGAACAGTATTTGGGGCAGCGGGAGCTGGTTGGAGATTAATTTATGTGTTTTCTAGTTGGAAGAGTTTTACGCTTCTATATTCATAACAGTATTTTGGACAGTAAAGGAATGGTGGGTTTTGCTAGAGGTTAAGTTGCATAGTAACATAGTAATTTAGGAAGAAAAAAGACTTAAGTCCATCAAGTTCAACCATTCTACCTATCATTTAAAATATCACAGTTGCCTCCCTGCATCAACAAACATAACTACAAAAGTGTTCACTGAGGAGGGTGGGTACCCATGGACCCAAAAATACCATAGAACTACAGGATAGCTGACAAACAGCAATCCCTAAAGAGGGTCTATTAAAGTTGGCACTCATGAAACATAAAAAGACAAGTTCTATACACAATATGCAAAAGTAGAAAAAGATACATGTATTGGGAATTCTCTGGTAGGGACTGTGGGATCAACACTATAACAAAATAAAATAAAAAAACAGATACAAATGGACACCCTTAAGTTGTGCACTATTGCAATGAAGCAAGTGCCCCACTGGGGCGCATACAGAAACAGTAAATGCTGTGCATCCACAGCCAAAATAAGGCACTATATTGGCCAACAAAGAAATCCCTGAAAGCCAGAAAAAGCATTAAAATAGAACAAAATTTGTCCAGCTTATATTGAGGGGAGCACGGGGTGGCAGCCAGTGCAAAAGGAGGTCACTGCCAAAGATGCATCTGAAAGTTCAAAATTCTCGGCAGGTACCGCCACACAATAAGCTAAGCTTTTAGTGGATATTTGTATAAGGTGCCGTTAGTACAGGTAGTCCATAAAGTGAGGAACACAGAATTCTGCTGAAGCTGATCTATGGACAGCAGTCTCAGGAATGTAGTATATAGATGCCAGTTAAAACTAGCAGAATTGCTCACCACATGTAGCAGGTGGAGGGGTGATAACAAGCTTCAGTCTGCCATCCACAACCCTGCTAGTCGTGGGAAAGCAGACACTCTCTGTCATGGTATAGATGGGTAAACATCTCCTCTCTCCAGACACGAGCAGACTTCCACCTGTAAGGGCAATGTAAATTCTCGTAACAACCACGTCAGCAAAAATAATTTTGCCTCTTCTTTTAATAGACCCTCTTTAGGGACTGTTTGTCAGCTATCCCATAGTTCTACTGTTCTACCTATCATTCCTGCTTTTAATCCAAAAGAAGGCAAAAAAACCCAAGTAAGCTATTTAAAAAATGTTGGGGGGGGGGGGGGAATTCCTTCTTGACCCCCACAAAAGGTAATCAGATTTCTCCTTGGATCAAGTTATATTATTAATGTTTATTCTATTATTGATATGTATGCCCTGATTTAATAAAATAAAAAAAAATATCCAGACCCTTTTTGAATGCATCTTTTGTATTTGATAGCACAACCTATGTTGGCAGTGAGTTCCATATCTTTATTGTCCTTACCATAAAGAATCCTTTCCTTTACTGTCTATGAAATCTTTTCTCTTCCAGTCTCAGGGAATTACCTTTTGTTCGTTGTATATTTCTGCTAATGAACAGGTCACTGGAATTCTTTTTATAATTTCAAAGCACATATTTATATATTTTTATCACATTCCCTCTGAGATGTCTTTTTCTTGCATGAAGAAATTTAACTTGTATAGTCTCTCTTCATAACTAAGATGCTCCAATCCGATTTATTTTATAGCCCTCCTTTTTCAATTTTTCTTGTTCCATAATAGCCTTTTAATGGACTGGTGCCCATACTTGTACTGCATATTCAAGGTAAGGTCCTCCCGTGAATCAATACCCCATTTTATTTGTGCCAATGTCTTAATGGCCAATGCATCTGCAAACTGGCACTGCGCAATGTTGCTAAGTCTGTTATCTACAGTTTTTTCTAAATCCTTCTCATTAGTAGTTTTTCCCAAGGAGATGCCATTTAAAGTGTATTGTAATATTATTATTACCCCATAATGCATAACTTTAAATTTGTCTATATTGCCATTTTCTTGCCCAGTCCCCCACTTTGTCTAAATCTTCTTGCAAAGAATAAACATTAAGGTTAGTCTGTATTAGCTAACCTAATTTTGTGTCATCAGTAGTGTTGAGCGAACCCGAACCGCACTGTTCGGGTTCTTACCGGACATTACGGTGTCCGTGCCATGAACCCGAACCCGGACATTTCACTGTATGTTCGTGTTGGAGTTCGAGGTTCGCCTATAAACTGGAAGTCTTTAAATCGAAAGTAATTCAGTTTATAGACTTTCGGTTTATAGAATAGCCAAGAGCATTACATGTATTCTATAAGCCGAAAGACATTCGGTTTATAGACTTTCGGTTTACAGAATACCTGTAATGCTATGGGCTATTCTATAAACCAAAAGTCTATAAACCGAACGACATTTGGTTTATAGACTTTCTTTTTATAGAATAGCAATAGCATTACATGTATTCTATAAAACTAAAGTCTATAAACCGAATGTCTTTTGGTTTATAGACTTTCGGTTTATGGAATACATGTAATGCTATTGCTATTCTATAAACCGAAATAGAGTCCCCATTCATAAGAATAAGTCAATTGACCTATACTTATGAATGGGGACTATATTTCGGTTTCTAGAATAGCAATAGCATTACATGTATTGCACCTGAGAGTCAAATAGAACAGCCAATCCTGTGCTTACAGCGCACTTTGAAAAATTCTGGCTACCTCCTCCTCCTCCAGCGCCGCTTCCACCTACACCGCCACTGTCACCACCTCCTCAACCTATGGATCACTTAGTATAAACTGAAAGAGAATACCCTGCACTCCAACCCTCTCTCAAATGGATAATTCTGTTGATCCTCCTATAAGCCATGCTTTAGATTTAGATTTATGTTCTTCCAAAGCTAAAATCAAAGATTTCATCTAGTGCTATTTTATGGCTCAGCTGTATTTTTAATTTGTATGTATTTTATATTATTTTAAGTTATTTCCCTATCCACATTTGCTTGCAGGGCACTTGTCCTACTTTTACCCACATTTTACTTCCTTTTGCAGCCCTCTAGCCCTTTCCATTACTTTTTTAGAGGGATTTTAGTGGCCAAAAGTCTGTGTCCCCATTAACTTCAATGGGGTCCGTGTTCGGGGTCAAGTTCGAGCACGGACCCAGATTTTTGCGAAAGCTCGCTCGAACTTCTCGAACCCGAACATCCAGGTGTCCGCTCAACTCTAGTCATCAGCAAACAATGCGGTATGGCTCTCAACACAACCCGGGAGACCATTAATAAACAATTCAAAAAGTAGAGAGCCAAAACAGACCTCTGAGGTACTCCACTTAATACCCTGGTCCAGTTTGAGGATTTTCCATTTACAACAGTTCTTTGTATTCTATCTTTTAGCCAATTTACTATCCAAATACATACATTTTCCCCAAACCTATTTATCTCTATTTTAGAGTAATCGTTTTTGTGGAACCTTATCAAATGCCTTAGTAAAGTCTAAATAGATCACATCTACTGCCACACTTAGATCTATAATTGTATTGACTTCTTCATAGAATGCAATTAAGTTGGTTTTACACAAAAATTGTCTTTCACAAAACCATGTTGACTTCTACTAAATATATTTGTATTCAAGATGTATTCTTGAATGTATGCTGTTAGAAATCCTTCCAAAATTGTCCCCACTACAGATGTTCTAGCAGAACGGAAACAGTAAACATTTGTACAAGGCTCACACCAGAATCCAAGAAAAGAAGCTACCAAAGAACATGAAGATGTGGTTTCTCAACACACACAGTAATACAAGTTTAAGATACTGAATAAGGATAAGGAAAAAAAGGAAATAAAATTAAAAAAATAATAAAAATTTATAAAAATATTAAAATAATAAATATACATAATAAATGTATGAATAAATCAAAACAAACAAAAATAAATAATAATAATAAAAATAAGTATAAATATAAAAATAAAATGATAAAAAAAAAAAACCTGACATGTTTCGCTGCCTATGATGGAGGTAAAAAAATCTAAGTAAAACGTGAGTCCTGCCAAGTAAATAATAACATAATCAATTTTTGTCATAGAAAAGAAACAGAAGACACAGAAAAAAATTACAAAAAACCCCAAGAAAAACATTTAGTTGGTCTAGACACAGCAAGACCAAAGAAAATCTTTTGCATATTAACGTTTTGGTCTTGCTGTGTCGAGACCATCTAAATGCTTTTCTTGTTTGTTTTTTTAAATATTTTTGTGTTTTCACAGGTGCTCTATGAATGTCCAGAGAATTATATAAATTTGTAGGATAATCTCTCAGATATTAAACAGGGTGCAAGTAATTGAATTGAAGAGATTACGCTCCCATATAAGTATAAGTATATCTAGTGTTAGGATCCACCAAAATTAGAGTACTTTGACTGAGTGGTGGGCTAAGCATAATATGGCCAGAATCTGAAAATCTTGTCTATTTAGATAGGTGTTTTTTAGTATCCTGAATGTAACCTACTTAATATGAGGGCAAATTACGAGTGTCATTTTTATTACAATGTGGATATTTCAGCAGCACTCCTTATTTTAAATGCTAGTTTAGAGGAGTGATTTGTCTTTTTTAAAATAAATTTATGAAACAAATACATCTAGACATATACATGAGCAGCAAGTGCTGGTATTAGTTCCAAAATGGTTTTATCGGTAAAATGTAACTTAAACAAAATTACACACCCTGGAAACCATAATGAAAAGAAGACAGATAATGTCCAGTGGTAGATAATCTGCATACATTAATTCCATGCTACTTCCATTTTTTAATTCATCCTGCTTTTCTAGTGCCTTATAGAATTACATGTTTCTAGTGACCTAAGTGGTTTGGTTCGTTTATCTACTAAATTTTTTGATTAATATTTTTGTATTGTATTAGAGGAATACCGCAATTTTTAAGTCAGATATGGGTATGCTGAATTATTATAATATTCTTAGTGCAATATTATATAGTGATTGCATAGATACTTAAATAGTGGACAGCGCTAAAAATACACTTGACCACTCTATTATTAAAAAAAGTAAATATTTGATTTAAACAAAAGTAAACATAGACATATGAAAAAACTATATATATATATATATATATATATATATATATATATAATTAGACATATATCATATTAGATCTGAGTGTCGTGCACATACAGGTGGTATTGGAAGCCAAAAGAGTTTACGGGTTTTTATAGAAAGGAGGTATGTAGGTAGGTAGGTAGGTAGTGAAAATAGCAGAGGGACATGTATCATCCCTTGTGGAACACCAACAGAGAGCAGAATGGGCGACAATGCCGCACCAGCAAGTGACATTGAGATAAAACTGAATACAAGAGAAAGCCATGCCACCTATGCAAATTGAGAGTAACCTTTTAAGAAGGAAGTGGTGTTCAAAAGTGGCAAATGCAGCAGTGCGAACCAGTAAATAATGTAATAATTTAATGTTATTAAACCATTTTGTACCAATGCAGACTAATGTTTATAACTTTAAAGGCCAATTAAACTTTTTTAACCATGTTTTGGTAAAAAAAAATATATACTGCATTTATTAAGTAAACCCGACCTGTATCTAAGTAGAATCATGCTGGTTTACTCTTGACAGTCGAGAATCCACTCGTCTTATCAGGTTCTGCAGAAAGCCATGGTCTTTTTCTTGCATGGGATCAGCAGAGGAGACCTAGCTAAGGTCCTCTCTCATAATCCCATGCACAAACTAGGGTATCTCTCTGTGCTTTGTAGAGAGAGACAGTTACCCACCAGACTGGGCTGTCTGCTTCCCATGGAAGCTTGGCAGCTGCTGGTCAGAGGTAAAATTGGCATGTACAATTAATTTGTCACGTGTGCTTCTATATTAGAAGCACAATTGAAAAAAAAAATGTAGTTGTCCTTTAAAGAGATTCATTATATAAATATCAGCCTTCATTTTTACAATTTCCCCCCAGATTTAAGTACATTCAATGTGGCATTGTCATACTTTTATGACTTGCTGTGACAGAATTGCAATTCCATTTTCTATACTTAAGTAACAGCTGTAAATTTAAATTGGTTTCCCACTGACAAGAGTTATTTTAATGGAACCAGTGCTACAAAGATAAACTGTGGCAAACGAAACTGAATCTGAAAATAGCCTAGAAAGTCAGCCCTCCAACAGGCTTTTCTTTGTCAAAAATTATTTGACAATCAAGCAAATTGTATACCATGTAATGTTCTGTTCAGATTAAATATCCTAGTAATAATTCAGATCACCTTTTTTTGCTTTTGCCATAATGGTACCATATATTTAGACCTTAAATACTTCAAATTGCATTTGTTAGAATTATAACTGACATCTTTTAGGCCAAAATCGATGAGTTGGAAAATCTACTTACCTATGTTTCCAGCTATGCTCTATGAAATGTTAGGTTTACTAACAATGGATAGTGGGGAAAGGGAAATGAGTCCTCAGCTAAACAAAAACATGAATCTGTGACTAAGGCATAATACTTTTATTTTTAGATATTGAAATTGTATGGCCTCTCTGTATTTTAACATTAAAACCTATAGATACAATACACTAAAGATATAATATACTATGTTCATGTCTTCATTTCTACTTTTAAAAAAACTGAGGTTTTAGCCTTATATAAGCTCAAAACTTCTCTTTGTGAGGAATAATTATTAATTTCTACAGATTTCCCTTTACGTATGTGCTTGCACCCATCACTATTTTTTTGTCATTTCAAGTGGGGGGGAGGGGGGGCATGGGGAAGTTCTGTATTATAGTTTTTGCTGTAATAGATAATATGTTTTCATAAACTATTTGTAGATGGGATGTGCCACTGTGATAAAAAAATATATTATTTTTACATACAGAATTACATAAATAGACACTTCTATATAAGCTTACCATATAACACATATCGTAATAATACATCCCATACACGTTTTAAAAGAATTGTGGAGATGACCCTATGACCCCTTATTAAGTTCGTCACAGGGGAGTGGGGTAAGAGCAACGAAGTGCTATAGTTGGATGCCGGGATATTAAGAGGAACCGGATAAGTTCTCTATTTTCTCCAACCTCCTATTCCTCCCTCAATTTTCTCCATATTTTGTTAAACATATCCAGATCTGCTCTATTAAGGTAGTATCCCTTTTCCATTACCCGCTGTGTATTTATCTGGTTCTTTACATGGGACAAGTGGATTCTACCTGCTTTTTTCCACCTTCTTGCTATTACTATTTTTGCTGCGAGAAATATATGTATTATCAGGGGTATGTCTGCTTTATCAGTTTTTCCAGATTTTGATGCAACAAAGCCCTCCTTGGTGTTTTGGCCACATTCCTACCACTAATCCTTGAGACTGTTAAAAAGACTCCAACAGTAACGGAGTTCTCCACACTCCCAAAAGATGTGACTCAAAGTCCCTCTATTTTTCCCATACCTCCAGCACGTGTCATCTTGGTTTGGGTTCATTTTTTTTAAACGTACAGGGGTCAGATACCATGTATTGCTCACTTTAAAGAAGACTTTGTGTAGGTTTAGGCAGTGCATGTGTTTCCTCACCAAATTCCATGCATTCTGCCATTTATCCTCATTTATTATTGCATTTTTAAGGGGATTTAGCTCCCTTTCCCAGCTACACCATGCTAAAGGTACGGGATTTCGGTCTGGCTGCCTAATAATTTTTGTGCACTTTCTCAGAATCTTTTTCTTTGGTTCGTTGTCAAACAAGTCTGAGATTTGATAGTCCTCCTCCTTTCCCTTAGCTCTAAATATTCCTTCCTGTGCAAAGTGTATTTTTCTCAGGAATTTAAACAGATCTCCTGAGTAGAGATTATATTTCTCCCTTAGGACATTACAATCCTTTATCCCATTTTTTGATTCTAGATCAGATATTTTGTGTATTCCTGCTTGTCTCCACCTTGATATATCTAAACCTACCATGTTATATTCTAAGGATTCAATTAATTCAGATATAAAACATTTGTTATCTAACCCAATTCTTTTTTTTTAACTCTTCCCAAAAATCCATAAAGGGAGCTAAGCTTTTACCATGAATTTTCCTCTGGATAACCTTCCCTTTATCTTTATTCAGCCACAGAATGCATTCCAGATTATTCATTTCTGTAACCTTACTCTCAATTTGCCACCCCAATCTTTCTCCTTGTTTATATGCCATTGTATTTGATTCACATGCATCAGCATACTGGCTTCCCATAGTTCTTTTAATAGTGGCATAATAAGAACCCCCCCCCCCCCCCCATTTATTGTATCCAGATATAAAGTATTTTTACTTAATCTAGCTCTTTTCCCCAACCATATGAAGTCTAAAAACTTCCTTTGTATTTTCCTAAACTGTTCTTGTTTTAAAGTTCCTGGGACCATCCTAAAAACATACAGCCACTTAGGAATGACATATGCCCTAATTGTATTTATTCGTCCCATCCATGAAATTGATAGGGGCCTCCATTTATTGAGATTACTTTCCATCTCTTTGTACACCCCATTACAATTCATTTCTAGTGTATTTTTATCACCTGGAGGGATCGTTATGCCCAAATATTCTATCCTGGAGTCTGACCAATAGAAGGAGTACGTTTTTTAAAATATTTGTTGCAACTCTTCTGGCATTGCAGTACACATTGCCTGTGATTTTTCTAGGTTCAGATTATAGTTTAACATTTCTCCATATTTTTTAATAAAAAGCCAAGATAGTTTCTACTCTCACTTGATGTACTCCCAGTTCTTTTTACCAGCAGATTCCTTTTATATAGCACCCACTCTTTCCTGATGCTTAGTTTTTGATATATAGGGAGTGGATAGGGCGTCTTATGTATTACTCTAATGAACTGAGCCTGCAGGCTTAATGTCTCTTATTTGGACCTTCATATGTGATTTCCTCAGGGAGTTTCATCTATTTTCCTACTTGGAATACATTTTCCTTCTACTTTATCAAGCCTTTGTTTCTAATGGGACCTGAGTATTAACATTAGGATAATGCTTCCCATAGCGAAATCCTTGAATAAGATTACTTTTTTTCTTTTTATGTGAGTGTAAGGCAATCACTTAAAGCAGCGTCATATACAAGGCAGTGTAATCTTATCAATCGGTTTGTATACTTTGCCTGTGTTCCTAATGTCTCCAGTGTGAGAGGGTCAGATGTTTTTTCTCTTTCTCCTTCTTTCTTTGCCGCTTCTCAGAGATTCCCCACTTCCAATTTCCCACGTTGCTGATATCGCTGAAGCTCACCAGCCTCCGTTCATAGGCAGTGTTTTCGGGTAAGCGTGCTTCCGGGAGTCTCTGTGTCCATGCATGCAAAGCTTATTTTCTTATTGTAATGACAGCTCGGTATTTCATCTCACCGCTTCCATACTTTTTGCTAATCTATTAGTGAGTAACCTGTACTTTGTACAGGGTTTTTGTGCATACATAAAAATTCCTTCTTGCAACGCTTCCTGCTCTAGTCCTTCCCTTTCTCTTGCTTACTTGTAAGTGTATTGTTGAAAATACATGAGGATGAGCATGTGCATTAATAACTTCATTCAGAGTAAATTTCATCCTGTTTTTTTATTGCTTTTTTAAAATTAACAGTGATTGAAAGGACAGAACACATGTGAGGTCATTGCCCATGCACAGTGAACACCCCCAATCATCAACATAAGAGACCACCAATTGGCTTGCAGAAGATGCCATGGTGGACTGGATGAATCTCCAGAAAGCTTGCAAAAGCTACATGAAAACTCGTATATATATATATATCCTAATGGCCCCAAGGACCATGCTTTTCAGGACATATACATGCGTCCAGGTGCATTAAGGGGTTAATGTCCAGAGAGAATTAGTGTGGTGCAGCTGCTTATGTCCAGCTTTGCACTTTGATGATGATTGTATAGTCAGAAAATATTAATTCAGTTTTAGCATGCTAACGATTCAGCAACAGTTAATCAAAGAAAGGCAACAACAATGAAAACCAAACATGCCACACATGCCACTAGCATAGTGCTGCATTCCAGAGAGCTAAGAGCAACTGTTGGAATGACTTTCTAGGGCATTGCTGTCTACAGATTTCTGTGTGGAATTGGCTATGATTATGTAAGTTCAAAACTTGTGAGGAAGCTAGTGTGTCTTAAGTCACAAGAGACTATGCATTGGTGTGCATAATTTTTGTATATTTTTGCATGAAGAATAAAGCTGGAATTGTACTGAATTGAGAGAGCTTTTGTTTGATTTTTTTGTGCTTGTCTACATATATCTCTAGTTTTCACTGCTCACACCACCACAAGGGATTCTGGCTAAGAATATGCAAGTAAGGCCAACAATAGTTAAATTTTTCTTCAGAATACAATTTAAACATAACATTAAGCATACTTACTTTATTCAAGACCACTTTTGAAACATAGCCTATTAAAAAAAAAACTGATGAGAGAACATGTTTGTTGACTAATCTGTGATTCCTTTTATTATTGTGTGTCCCATTGGGTTGCCACATTTTCTTCAAATAAATACTGTCCATATCACAACCTCCATAGATTTAACATTTTCCTCAAGGCACAGTTTTTACCAGCCTGCCTGACCTTCTATCAAGTTGTACAACGTGATCATATTCGCTCTAAAGCTCATTTTTCCTCTAATGTGAGCAAGTTTCACTTTTCTAGCCTTTAGCCATCCTCTGTAATGTTTCCAGTGTTTTGAGAACTATCAGCCAAACTTTAAACTTTTTTTTTTTACGACAGTGAACCAATACTTTAAACTTGTCAGATATATAGCACACGGTGTCAAAAATTCCCATACAGAATGCGAAATAGGACAGTTCTTTGCGGCCGCTTCATTGCGGGACTTCGAGTGCCTGACAGTTCATTGAGGTGAGAGGTCCGTCAAGAAAGATTAATTTTAGGTGGTGCCTGTTAGTTTTATGGCTCATTTAGAGAAAGTATTAGATTGTTTGTGTTAATAATAGGGTTAAGGGTTAGTTTTAGGGTTAATACTGGGAATCGGGGTTCAGGATTAGTATTAAGGTTGTTCTGAAAAATTGGGTTTGGGGTTAGGGGTACTTTTAGTGTAAAAGGGGGATAATTTATTAGTGGGGTGGTAATTAACAGTTCAGAACCAAAACAGCCACGCTGAACTGTCACGTTCTAACTGCTGCAGTAAACTGGATGTGAGCAACTGCCCTAGATGCTATAGAATGTGTCGGCAAATAAAAATCATTCAACTCATCTAGTTTGCTCAATTTCTGACAAAAAAAATCCATGAATACTTTCATTATCCCCTGGACTTAGCCTACACGCAGGATAGCCTTATGCATATGCCATGCATGCTTAAACTTCTTCACTTTATTCATCTTCACCACGTCTGTTGTAAGGCTTTTCCATGCATCCACTATCCACCCAGTGAAATAATACTCCCTATTACTTTTAAACCTTTGCCCCTCTTTAAGAATATGCCCTCTTGTTGTGGTAGTTTTTCTTTATACTTCTTTACCATGTTGATTCCCTTTATGTATTTAAATAATAGACACAGAATTATAGAAACATATAATTTTGCCTAGCAGTTTGGTCAACACAATTCTATTTAGTATATAAGTCAATTTCAGTTCTCATAGCTTTACATTTATTGCGCCTGATTCAATGACGCAAAGTATCTCTTATTATTGGTTTTTAACTTAATTTTTTCTATTGCAGTCTATGTGATTCAATGACATAAGATAAATTAACTCATGTCATTGATCCCATTATTTTGATTCCAGTATCCAATTATTTTTAAACTCATGTGACACTTGCCTGTCCGGTTCACCAATTTGTCAAAATAACCCAGATGTAAGGTAACACAAAGCTGAGAATCAGTACCGTTTCCCCTGTAGCATATTTCTAGGTTTGTTTACAAATCTGTTTCTACATATAGAAATGTAGATACCCACTACTTATAAAAAGAAGAAGAAGTATTTTGAATTTAATTAATCTAGATAAAAAAGAGACAAAATATGTAGAGGAAATGAACCAGAGGATTTTTCACCTATAGATCATAAAATATCAAAAGAAAAACAAGATATATTCACTGTGCCCAGTGACTTAATTAAGATGCACATTACCACTAGCGTCAAACCTCAAACTAAAAAAAGACAAACATGGGGTATATAGGAAAGTCCGCTAACACCAAATATGTAGCTAGTAAAGCAAATGTAAGAACAAAATGTACTAACACTTTTCTCCCAATGTATGTAAGTACAGATGACTCAGGTATACATAAAAACATATAAAGAATACATGTAATATATCAAAGGCACTCTGGACAGCGTTACTAACTAACAAATTAAATGCCCACTCACCAAATAGAGGGAAGTATATTGCTATATATTTTATATAAGTTATCTTTTTTAAGTTCATAAGAGGCATCATATAGTGAATTTGCTTGAATATAAGACAAGTTTTTTTTTCGAGGTCTTATAATTGAGGTTGTCTTATAGTCTGACCTCAAACCGAGGACTGTCGGGACTGTCGGGACTTCTATGACGGAAACTGGGAGGTCATGTGACCTGGCTTCATCATAGAAGTCCCAGAGGAAGCACTGGGCAGCAGCAGAGGATGTCTGCGCGTATCGTGCAGACATCATCCGGCTGCTCCCACTACCCACCAGCAAGATTGGGGTAGTTGGTGGATGTCTGCACGATATTGCATATATCCTCCATGCTGCCCAACACTTCCGTCTATTATGACGGAAGCCAGGAGGTCACATGACCTTCCGGCTGTCTGACATAATTGACAGAAGTGTCGGGCAGCATGGAGGATGTATGCACATATCGTGCAGACATTCCCCAGCTGCCCCCACTAGCCACCATGGATAGGGGAGGGAGGGAAAGACAGAGACAATGTTGGAGGGAGGGAGGAAGTGGGAGAGAGAGAAAGAGACAACATTGGGGGGAGGGAGGGAGGGGGAGAGAAACAGAGACAATGTTGGGGGGAGGGGGAGAGAGAGAGAGAGAGAGACAGCATTGGGGGGGAAGGGGGGGAGAGAGACAAAGTTGCGGGGAGGGAGGGGGAGAGAGAGACAGCGTTGGGGGGAGGGAGGGGGAGAGAGAGAGACAACTTTGGTGGAAGGGAGGGGGGAGAGATGCAGTACTGGGGGGACAGAGCCAGCATTGTGCAAGTCTGGGGGGGGGGAGCATTGGGCAAGTCTGGGGGGTAGGGGCAGCATTGGCACATAAAAGTAAATAAAAACAAGAAATGCATTTTTTTTATATCATCTTTTTTTTTATTAAATATGAAAAAAAGATTTACATGTGAATATATGCAAGTTTAACTTATTTCCTATAGAGTTGTCTTATATTCAGGCTTTTAGTTTTTTTCCCTAAAGGAATATCCAAAGTTTGGGAGCGTCATCTTATAATCAGGGTCATCTTATATTCTAGCAAATACAGATAATTTATTTCATAGGGTATCCTTTTTCCTTACTTTTGTTTTCAACTTACTATGTGTGATGTCACAATATATGCACTTTATATTAAGAATTACATCCACTAATTCCTAAATAGACTCATCTATAGTGAATTCCATATTTTTTAAGTTCATAGACAGTACCTGTTTAATGCTTTTTGGGGAGTCATGGGTATAAGAATTTTGTTTGTCCAATTCAACAACCTCATTCACAAAACTAATAACCTTATTGGTGGAAGGGATACAAGGCTGGTTTGACATCTGTGCCAAAGATCTTTTGACTACTAAAGCAGTTTTGAAATTAGCTTATTTTCTGCTTTAGTAAATGAGATATGTAGCCTGGAAAAAATAAACATTTCTGCTTCAAGTGGAAGGGCCTTCCCATTACTCTACTAATAGGTTTGGCAACCTCTTCCCAAAACCTAATTATGCTGGGGCAAGACCACCAGCAGTGGAAATAGGAACCTGTGGATCCACACATTTTTTAAAAGGTATTGTTTGAAAGTTGATCAATATGTGCTATCCTGTTTTTATATCCCTGTTCTTTGTGAATAACACAGATTGATAGCGTAAATGTAGTCTCCCATATTTCCTCCCAGTCTTATCAATCTAGGGTTTTGCCAAAGTCTTTTCCCCAAGCTTTAATTTAGCTTAATGTATCCATTTGATCAATTATATGAATAAGAAATAATCTATATAATAGAATTTAGCTTAATTTTGAATTTACTATATATAAGCCTATTTAAAAATGTGCTGCACTTCTACAGAGGCCTGATTTACCATGGCTGCAAACAACATTGCTGTCATCCTGTTTCATTCAACACAAGATTATTCACAAACAGAGACTTTCCTATTGTTAGTGAATTTTGCAGTATATTTTAATGTAAGGTATTTTATTGATTTTAATGTAATAAATGAATTTCTTATACTAACACTGATACACCTACTACACTGGACCTGTCACAGATTGTGTCCCAAACTAGAAAAAACCACGAACACCCGAGATCAGGGAGCTATAGTGCAGGGCATTGAGACACAGGACCTGGTGCAGGGTGACAGCATTTGACCGTTGGCTTGGGGCTCTAGGTTTGTGTAGCCACATACCAAGGCCCTGTGGAAACAGAAGATGTATCCAGTTGAAGGTAGAGTGCAACTGAAGGAATCCTGCAGACATCCTGGAGCAGAACTTGTAACACAGCTTGAACAGGATAGCAGGATACTGCAGGTAGAAACAGAGATATGCAAGCAGAGCAGAGCAACTATGGACAGGACACAAACAATATGAAAGAAATGCAGAGTGCAGGGCTGCAGGACAGACTCAGGAACAGTGGCAGAACTAAGGCAGACCTAAGCAGGGTAAAGCATAAGACTTAACTACAAAACTAAAGCGACATACAAGGGCACATACATAACCACAAGGGTACATACAAAGGACAGGATAAAAAAGAAACACAGAACAGAGAAACCCTTTAACAGGGCTCTAGAACAAAGCAGGAACCCTGAGACAGGGCATGGACTCTACCAGGCAGGATCTCTGAAGCAGGATTCTAAGACAGAGCAAACACTATAAGACTGGGCAGAACCTCGAAGAAAGGGGAGAAACTCTTACAGGGTAGAAACTCTAGCAGGGCAGGAACTCTACCAGTGCAGGAACTATAACATGACAGAAACTCTCAAACAGGACTGGGCTGAGGTTCTAAGACAGGGTGGGGTGTACCACTATATGGGGTTCTAAGATAAGGTGTACCCCTTTACAGGACTCCAAGACAAGATGTATCCCTTTATCGTGGGATACATCTTGTCTTGATATCTATAAAATATCCTGAGACTCAATACTTAAATATGCATAAGCCCACTATGACCAGGCATACAAATAACCACAATATAGTATTCACATATGTGCAGCATGAATGGGTATGACACACATGAAAAATAGAAATAAATGCAAAAATACCAAGTGTATAACAGACTGTGAACACAAAGTCATAAAACAAAGCAATGACTGTGAACATAAAGACATTAAAAGAATGTGGTAAAATGTTTTTTCAATGTAAATGATTTCTGAAAACTTCTGTTGTTCTTGCTGGATACGGACAAGCGCCATATTGGAAGAGCATGCTGCTCTCTAATATGGCATCATTGGTCACTGCGGGGGTTTATCGAGGTGCCAGGGATGAGGGGCAAATTTCAATGTTGCATGAAGCCCCTCAACATAAAACACTAAACTCTTCTTGGTTTCAACTGCATTCTTAAGGTGCCTTTATTCTATCCACTATATTTCAGGATGTATCCAATGCATGTTTTGCCAATTCAAGAGTGTCTTTCCCACAGGCGTATTAAACCCATGTTTGCATCTTGCACATATAAATACTGGCACTTCTCCTCTGATTGGCTTGTAAATATCCATTGCATGTTTGGATTCAAGTTTCACAGAGGGAAACAAGCCTTATAAATGTATTAAGCGCAGTTCTTCATCTGTATTGCTGCATAATGGCACAATATTTGTATTTAAATCAGACAAGAAATGATAGAGATAATACAGCACCAAGATACAGAGAGAAATAGAGAATACATTTAGTACTATAGATAAACATAAATCAATTATGTAATACTTACTGATGTAGCATTAATGATACAAATAGATCTAAACACATAAGTAATTTGTATACATTGAATAAGAGTGTAAGTTAAGCTGTAATACAATACATTTCCAGTAGACATGTGCAAAACTAAAATTTTCGTTTCGTTTTCGTCCATTCGGACGAAAATGTTATTTATTTCGTCTAAAACGAATTTCGTTCATTAGTGCATTCGTTTCAGACGAAATTCGTTAATTATTTTCGTTTCGTTAATTTTTTTCGTTCGTTTTATAGAATACAATGTAATACTATTGGCTTTCTATAAACCGAACGAGAGCCCCATTCATAAGAAATTCTTATGAATGGGGCTCTCGTTCGGTTCATAGAAAGGCAATAGTATTAATTGTATTCTATAAGCCGAAAGTCTATAAACCGAACGAGTTTCGGTTTATAGACTTTCGGCTTATGGAATACATGTAATCCTATGGCTATTCTATAAACCGAACGACTTTCGGTTTATAGAATAGCCATAGGTTTACATGTATTACATAAGCCGAAAGTCTATAAACCGAAAGTCGTTCGGTTTATAGGCTGTCGGCATTTAACTAATAAGAGACAGAGTCTCCATTCATAAAATTATGAATGGAGACTTTGTCTCCGTGTAGTAAAATGCCGACAGCCTATAAACCGAACGTTCGGTTTATAGGCTGTCGGCTTATGGAATACATGTATTCCTATTGCTATTCTATAAACCGAAAGTCGTTCGGTTTATAGAATAGCAATAGGAATACATGTATTCCATAAGCTGACAGCCTATAAACCGAACGTTCGGTTTATAGGCTGTCGGCATTTTACTACACGGAGACAGAGTCTCCATTCATAAAATTATGAATGGAGACTTTGTCTCCGTGTAGTAAAATGCCGACAGCCTATAAACCAAACGTTCGGTTTATAGGCTGTGGGCATTTTACTACACGGAGACAAAGTCACCATTCATAATTTTATGAATGGAGACTCTGTCTCCGTGTAGTAAAATGCCGACAGCCTATAAACCGAACGTTCGGTTTATAGGCTGTCGGCTTATGGAATACATGTATTCCTATTGCTATTCTATAAACCGAACGACTTTCGGTTTATAGAATAGCCATAGGATTACATGTATTGCATAAGCCGAAAGTCTATAAACCTAAAGTCGTTCGGTTTATAGGCTGTCGGCATTTAACTATACAGAGACAGAGTCTCCATTCATAAAATTATGAATGGAGACTTTGTCTCCGTGTAGTAAAATGCCGAAAGCCTATAAACCGAACGATCCGTTTATAGACTTTCGGCTTATATAATACATGTAATCCTATGGCTATTCTATAAACCGAACGTTCGGTTTATAGAATAGCAATAGGAATACATGTATTCCATAAGCCGACAGCCTATAAACCGAACGTTCGGTTTATAGGCTGTGGGCATTTTACTACACGGAGACAAAGTCTCCATTCATAATTTTATGAATGGAGACTCTGTCTCCGTATAGTTAAATGCCGGCTTTTAACTATACGGAGACAAAGTCTCCATTTATAATTTTATGAATGGAGACTCTGTCTCCGTATAGTTAAATGCCGGTGTTCTGACAAATTTCTGGAGCAAATTCTCCTGCGCAATCGCAGGAGAATTTGCTCACTGCGCATGCGCATAAAGTTACAGCTGATAACTCAGCTGTAACTTTGTGACCACCGCGCATGCGCCAGCTGCGCAACCCACCTCCCGCCCCCTCACACCCCCTGCACACCCCTTCTTACCAGATCATCGACCACAGCGATACACAGCGCATGCGCACGCCTATCCAGCCGTTTGGGAATGTGCGCGTCCGTTGTTGTGTTCTTAAGGTGGTAAGTAACACGGGGCGTCGGGACATAAGGGGGCAAGCATCCTGGTGAGGGCTGCCTCATCTTGATGGGATTTGTGATCCTCCTGCTGCATCAATAATACAGCAGGAGGATCACAAATCCCATCAAGATGAGGCAGCCCTCACCAGGATGCTTGCCCCCTTATGTCCCGACGCCCCGTGTTACTTACCACCTTAAGAACACAACAACGGACGCGCGCATTCCCAAACGGCTGGATAGGCGTGCGCATGCGCTGTGTATCGCTGTGGTCGATGATCTGGTAAGAAGGGGTGTGCGGCGGGTGTGAGGGGGCGGGAGGTGGGTTGCGCAGCTGTCTCATGCACGGTGGTCACAAAGTTACAGCTGAGTTATCAGCTGTAACTTTATGCGCATGCGCAGTGAGCAAATTCTCCTGCGATTGCGCAGGAGAATTTGCTCCAGAAATTTGTCAGAACACCGGCTTTTAACTATACGGAGACAAAGTCTCCATTTATAATTTTATGAATGGAGACTCTGTCTCCGTATAGTTAAATGCCCACAGCCTATAAACCGAACGTTCGGTTTATAGGCTGTGGGCATTTAACTATACGGAGACAAAGTCTCCATTCATAATTTTATGAATGGAGACTGTCTCCGTATAGTTAAATGCTATTGTATTCTATAAACCGACTCTATTTCGGCTTATAGAGTGCAATAGTACTACGAATGGACGAATGAACGAATGATTTTCCTTTATTAACCATTCGTTCATTCGGCTTTAGTTAGCTTAGCATTTTCGTTCTTCGTTTTTCGGGCGAATGGACGAAAATGCAATTTTCGGACGAAAATGCATTAGTCCGAAAACGAATGCACATGTCTAGTATATATTCACATGTAAATTGCTTTTTTAATAAAAAATTATGATATAAATAAAATCTTATTTTTATTTCCTTTTATGTGACAAAGCTGCCTCTCTCTTTCCCTTGCCCCCAGATTTGTCGCTCTCCCCCCCTTAGTGTTGTCTCTCTCTCACCCTCCCTTTGGCTCCCCCCTCGCTCCCCTTGTGTCTGTCTCTTCCCCCCTTCCCTCCCCTTGTTTCTCTCTGCCCCCCCCCCTTGTTATTCTGTCCCCCCCTCACCTGTTTCTTGCTCCCTGGTGGCTAGTGGGGGCAGCCGGGGGATGTATGCACTATACATAATAGACGGAAGTGTCGGGCAGCATGGAGGTTGTCTGCACGATTCGTGCAGACATCCCCCAGCTGCCCGATTCTCCCTGGTGGCTAGCGAGGGAGCGGAGGATGTCTGCGCGATGAGCGAGACCTCCCCTGCTGCCGCCCGGAACGACAGCCAGGACTTTTATGAGGAAGCCGGAAGTACCCAGCTTCATCATAGAAGTCCCGGCGGTCATGCCGGGCGGCAGCAGGAGAGGTCTCGCTCATCGCGCAGACATCCTCCGCTCCCTCGCTAGCCACCAGGGAGAATCGGGCAGCTGGGGGATGTCTGCACGAATCGTGCAGACAACCTCCATGCTGCCCGACACTTCCGTCTATTATGTATAGTGCATACATCCCCCGGCTGCCCCCACTAGCCACCAGGGAGCAAGAAACAGGTGAGGGGGGGACAGAATAACAAGGGGGGGGGGCGGAGAGAAACAAGGGGAGGGAAGGGGGGAAGAGACAGACACAAGGGGAGCGAGGGGGGAGCCAAAGGGAGGGTGAGAGAGAGACAACACTAAGGGGGGGAGAGCGACAAATCTGGGGGCAAGGGAAAGAGAGAGGCAGCATTGTCACATAAAAGGAAATAAAAACAAGATTTTTTTATATCATAATTTTTTATTTAAAAAGCAATTTACATGTGAATATATACTAGACATGTGCATTCGTTTTCGGACGAATGCATTTTCGTCCATTCGCCCGAAAAACGAAGAACGAAAATGCTAAGCTAACTAAAGCCGGATGAACGAATGGTTAATAAAGGAAAATCATTCGTTCATTCGTCCATTCGTAGTACTATTGCATTCTATAAGCCGAAATAGAGTCGGTTTATAGAATACAATAGCATTTAACTATACGGAGACAGAGTCTCCATTCATAAAATTATGAATGGAGACTTTGTCTCCGTATAGTTAAATGCCCACAGCCTATAAACCGAAACGTTCGGTTTATAGGCTGTCGGCATTTAACTATACGGAGACAGAGTCTCCATTCATAAAATTATAAATGGAGACTTTGTCTCCGTATAGTTAAAAGCCGGCATTTAACTATACAGAGACAGAGTCTCCATTCTTATAAATGGAGACTTTGTCTCCGTATAGTTAAAAGCCGGCATTTAACTATACAGAGACAGAGTCTCCATTCATAAAATTATGAATGGAGACTTTGTCTCCGTGTAGTAAAATGCCCACAGCCTATAAACCGAACGTTCGGTTTATAGGCTGTCGGCTTATGGAATACATGTCTTCCTATTGCTATTCTATAAACCGAACTTTCGGTTTATAGAATAGCCATAGGATTACATGTATTACATAAGCCGAAAGTCTATAAACCGATCGTTCGGTTTATAGACTTTCGGCATTTTACTACACGGAGACAAAGTCTCCATTCATAATTTTATGAATGGAGACTCTGTCTCTGTATAGTTAAATGCCGACAGCCTATAAACCGAACGACTTTCGGTTTATAGACTTTCGGCTTATGTACTACATGTAATCCTATGGCTATTCTATAAACCGAAAGTCGTTCGGTTTATAGTTTAGCAATAGCATTACATGTATTCTATAAACCGAACGTCGTTCGTTTTAAAGACTTTCGGCTTATAGAATACTATTGGCTTTCTATAAACCGAACTAGAGTCGAGTCCCCATTCATAAGAAATTCTTATGAATGAGGAGGGACTCTAGTTAGGTTTATAGAATGCCAATAGTATTCTATAAGCCGAAAGTCTTTAAAACGAACGACGTTCGGTTTATAGAATGCATGTAATGCTATTGCTGTTCTATAAGCCGAATGTCTTTCGGCTTATAGAACAGCAATAGCATTACATGTATTCTATAAACCGAACGTCGTTTGTTTTAAAGACTTTCGGCTTATAGAATACATGCTGCTATTGGCTTTCTATAAACCGAAAGAGTCCCCATTCATACGAATAGGTCAATTGACCTATTCGTATGAATGGGAACTCAATTTCGGTTTATAGTAAGCTAATAGCATTACATGCATTCCATAAACCGAAAGTCATTCATGTCGGTTTATGGAATGTAGTACAATGCTATTGGTATTGTAAACCGACTCTATTTCGGTTTAGAATGCCAATAGCACGAATGGACGAATGGACGAATGAACGAATGATTTTCGTTTATTAACCATTCGTTCATTCGGATTTTGTTAGTTAAAATTTTCGTTATTCGTTTTTCGGACGAATGGACGAAAATGCTATTTTCGTCCGAAAATGCATTCGTCCGAAAACGAATGCACATGTCTAATTTCCAGTAACATGTTACTTGATGATCACAGAAATATATTTCTCAGTCCATAGTTTACAGGTATGAGTTAAATGAAAAACTCTCATTCAGGCCATTTGGATATTGGGTCTTTAATCTATAAATCCAAAAACATTCACTTATTTTATAAATACCTCTCAAGATAACCTAGCCTTTGGTTGAGTTTCACATGTTCAATACCTCGAAATTTTAAGCATATGGATAAATATGCTGTGACACAGAAGTATTAGCTTTTATGAGGAGTTCATGTGTTTCTTCTCCATTGATGGATGCTTTTGTTCACATGTTGGAGTCTATTTGGATATGTAAACAATTGCTGTAGTTTTGCAGTTAATGAAGCAATGGTTCAGCTAAGTATTATTGCCATCAGAGGAAGTTTTGGATTGTGCCACATATCTACAAGCTTTGTATGATCTGCATTTATAGGTGCCCTTTGAACTATGAAGCTCTGTCTTAGACGTAGCTTTGCTAACTTCACCATAATTAAAAGGACGCCTTTTAATTTCTTGTAACAATACATGTTTAAAAAATACTTTATGGCAGCTAAAATGCCTCAGAATTGAATACATTTATTTCAAGTGACACTCATTACTGATAAATCAGGTGTGTTGCTACCCTGCATGAGAGATATGCACTCATCCACACTAGCTGTTGAGATATGGCACAGTATATGTTAGTACTATATTTCAACTTCAACATATATGTCAATCGGAGCTGCCTACCAAGATTAATTATTACTGTTTTCTTAGGTGTTTTTAAACCCAGTGCTGCCAATTCCATTTTTTTTATCTGACTGCTGTCAACTTTGGAACATATATCCAATTGTTAGTGTTCACTGTATGTTAATCTCACTGTGACATATTAACATTAGATTGGCAGGTCTGACTGATTTATTGCTTTTGTAACAAACTTGCTGAGAATTCAGGACACCATGTTGCTTTCTAATGTGATGTGAATGGTTCTTTTGTGCATAATCTATAATAATGTGGGTGGTGTATTTTTTTTTTTTGCAAGGTGCCCAATGGTATAAATAATAAGTACCATCATAATCCAGCATTTTCTCTGTTTGAATTAGTACAGTATGATATAAGTTTTATGAAATACATCTTGATTATAATATTTAACCATATTTACATGGGTGAATAAAATCTGAAATTAAATAAACTATAGATCTCCTTACATTTTGAAAGGTTCTAGTCTTAATTTACTAGAATAATATGTTACATTTTATCTGCTGCCAATTTTGTGTCAGTCTTTAGTTCCAATCCTTTTCCTGCTCTCTTTCTATAGCAGGCAGAACAACTCATCCAAGCGCAATAAACTACTTATTGCACATTAGAAGTATGCAAATGTCTGTGCCAAGTAGTCATTTTAGTTTTATAGCATCGGTTAACAATGTTGTGATTTACAGCAACTGTAAAGGAAATTGGAAAAAAAAGACAAAGAAGATCAGTTCCTTGTCTTGTATATATAATAATGTTGAGTAGAAGCTAAACATAACTTTTACTAGTATTGTCTTGCAACAATATAATTTATATATGATGATTTTTGCAGGAAAATAGGGTTGACATGGGACGTTTTCACATAGGTCTTCAAATTTAAGATGTAACTAATGACTTGTGCTAGATTTTATGAGTTGTTTTTGTGGAAACTCTCTCTCTTCTCTCTCTCTCTCTCTCTCTCTCTCTCTCTCTCTCTCTCTCTCTCTCTCTCTCTCTTTCTATATATATATATATATATATATATATATATATATATATATATATATATATATATAGAAAGAGAGAGACAGAGAGAGAGAGAGAGACAGAGAGAGAGAGACAGAGAGAGAGAGATAGAGAGAGAGAGTTGTGTAATATAATGTAAGTCATAATTTATATAGTTGTCAAAATTATGTATTTATATATATATATACGTGGGATTCCATATTCTAGGTTTATTTTTAGAATGATACAGTTATTTCTCACACCATTTCTGGTGCTATTGAAAACCTTGTTAATGTGAAGCAGGGCTATTAAGCAGTGGAGGGCTGGCAGCATTTATCCTGTGTGGGGGCAACAAGTTTTTTTGCCTATTCAAGGACAAATGTCAGCCAAAAATAAGTTCTGTTTAATTGAAAGATTGTTGGCTTTTTAAACAAACATGCCACCTGTCAGCGTTAAACAGAGCTAAAAGGGCACAATAAGGTACTTTGTTTGTATAGCATCATGCAATATTCTATCATCAGATGCAATCTTTCAATTAAACAAAGCTTATTTTTTCTGAAAATAAAACATTCCGGAAAATAAAGAAATATGATCTTTTAATAAAACAAAGCATATTCTTTTGTGACAGTAAAAGCAACAATTCTGAATAGAAAGAAATATGATATAAATATCATATTTCTATAATATGGCTTTCTTTTCAGTATTGTTTTTTTACTGTCACAAAAATTAAGCTTTGTTTAATTGAAAGATTGGTATTCTAAACAGAAATGCTTTAATGTAGAGAAACGTACTTAAGTTATAACTGTAACTTCATAATAGCTCAAATAACATACTAAAATTATAACAGCCTCAATGGCTTAATGGTCAATAATTGGACAGTACGGTGTTCTATGGCCATCAAGTTTGTGTTGTTATGGAAATGGTCTGATTTTTGTTGTGCTATTTTTGCTGCTATAGCTGCTATAGAGACAGTAAAAGAGATTAGCATAGTATGTGCTTCTGTGTTCTGTGTCTTAAAATCATGATTTTTCTGCCATAATATTAGGCAAATCTGTCAATTTTTTTAATACTCAGTTAAGGTTTTTTTTATAAAAATGAATGTTAAAGAAAATGTTTTACCTTAAAAAGGAATAATATGTATTTTTTTTTGGATACGGAGGTAAATGAAACAGACACGTGCAAAACATAGCTCTGTTCCTTATGAAGTTAATATTAACTTTACAATAGTGTGTCCTAGACATGTGCATTCGTTTTCGGACGAATGCATTTTTGTCCGAAAATAGCATTTTCGTTCATTCGTCTGAAAAATGAATAACGAAAATGCTAAACTAACGAAAGCCGAATGAATGAATGGTTAATAAACAAAAATCATTTGTCCATTCATCCGTTCGTGCTATTGGCATTCTATAAAGCGAAATAGAGTCGGTTTATAGAAGACCAATAGCATTACATACATTCCATAAACCGACATAATGAACGACTTTCGGTTTATGGAATGCATGTAATGCTATTGCTATTCTATAAACCGAAATAGAGTCCCCATTCATACGAATAGGTCATTTGACCTATTCGTATGAATGGGGACTCTATTTCGGTTTATAGAATAGCAATAACATTACATGTATTCCATAAACCGAAAGTCTATAAACCGAAAGACAATCGTTTTATAGACTTTCGGTTTATAGAATACATGTAATGCTATTGCTATTCTATAAACTGAAAGTCTATAAACCGAATGTCGTTCGGTTTATAGACTTTCGGCTTATGGAATAAATGTAATGCTATTGGCTTTCTATAAACCGAAATAGAGTCCCCATTCATAAGAAATTCTAATGAATGGGGACTCTATTACGGTTTATAGAAAGCCAATAGCATTACGTGTATTCAATAAGCCGAAAGTCTATAAACCGAACGACATTTGGTTAATAGACTTTTGGTTTATAGAATACATGTAATGCTATTGCTATTCTATAAACTGAAAGTCTATAAACCGAATGTCATTCGGTTTATAGACTTTCGGCTTATGGAATACATGTAATTCTATTGGCTTTCTATAAACCGAAATAGAGTCCCCATTCATAAGAAATTCTTATGAATGGGGACTCTATTTCAGTTTATCGAATACCAATAGCATTACATGTATTCCATAAACCGAAAGACATTCGGCTTATAGACTTTCGGTTTATGGAATGCATGTAATCCTATTGGCTTTCTATAAACCGATATAGAGTCGGTTTATAGAAAGCCAATAGCATTACATACATTCCATAAACCGAAAGTCTTTAAACCGATATGTCTTTTGGTTTATAGACTTTCGGTTTATGGAATGTGTAGGTCAATTGATTCGTCCGAATGGAAGAAAACGAAACAAAAATTTTAGTTTTGCACATGTCTAGTGTGTCCCACGTAATTGTAAGTAAAAATGTTCACAGCTGATTTTATGCAATTTTATTAAAATGTCACAAAGGCTTGGTTAGGTTAGTTTTATTTTATTATGCAGCACACTTATAGCGCAGATGAGGCTTATGCCTTCTCAGCCTTAGATTTTGAGGCCACTGGTTAAGCATCAGATTTTGACACTGGTCATTTCACAGATAAAGTAATGTATCTGTGGTTGCTGAGACCCCTACTTTAAATAATCAAGGTACTCTTACTGGTAGTTCTGCTGAGTAATAGATAGTGCCTAATCAATTTATGTAAGACATGCCTAATCTTGCTGCTAATCCTGTCATTAATCTTGATGTCACAGAATTCTCTTCAATGCAGTTTATGCAGAATTTTCTGGGACATAATGTCTTTGGGGGGCATTGTTTATGATCAGCAGTTTTATGCTGCAATCCCCAAAATGGCGCGCTTCAGTGATGCACTTGTTACATTGTTACAGTGCCCCACTTAAGGGTGTCTACTTACATTATCCTGCACGATTTGGCTTTGAGTTTGATTTTTTATATGTATATTTATATGTTTATATTGTGGGTTTTGTGGTGTTTATAGAACTGATGATCCCATGGTCCTCGTCTGTAGGATTCCTAATACATTTACAATTTCCTATTTTTTCAAATTGTTGTTGAGATCTTGTTCTTCTTATGTTTCATGTGTTCCAGCTTTAATAGACCATCTTTAGGGACTGTTGTTTTTCAGCTATCCAAAGATCTACCATGTATTTGTGTCTATAGGCACCCACCCTCCGATTTATATATTTTGTTTGTCTGTAGGAGAATGATTAAACTAGAGATCATTAAATTATTTTTGATGCAGGGTTTAAATTTGGATATTTCATGATGAGAGGACGATGGAGGAGTTTTTTTCATGGCAGTGCTGGTGTTATGTGTACATCAAGGTCTATAACAGTGCCTATAACAGGCATATTGGAGGGTTTATCTGGCAGTTCAGCTGCTATAGTCCTACCTCACCATGTGGAAGACAAATAACTGGTACAAGTAGGTTGCAATTAATCTCATGCAAATTGCAACCCACAATGATTTTTTTTGTGCAATAAAGATAACCCCCTGAATTAAACTGTCATTTTACCACTTCAGCTTCATGTCATTTTGGGGATCTTGTATTAAGATGCACTTGGTCTTCGGGTGCTGATGGGGAAAAAGGATTGGGGCTACTTCTTTTTTAAATCCCCCCTACTGGAAGGAAGTAGAGCCCACAATGCAGAATATGCTACAGCAGAGGGTGAAGAACGGACACCATATGCTATTGTCCAGATTGCTCTGGAAAACCTGGACTCTACATCGGTACCTTCTTTTAAATGTACCACACAGTTGCATTTTTTTCCCATTTGTCAGCCTTTCCCAATTGTATTTCCACTTTGCTTAATTTTATGCAAGGATTCTCCAAATTGAAGATAAATGTAAGAAAGCTGTGTTAAAGTTTACTGACCATGTGCTGGTTTCAACACGGAGTCATTGACCATGTTTTTGGGCGTTAAATACTCAATAACACTCAAAAGACTCACCAGATGAAAAAGCACTAATAAGAGACAAAGGACTGGTTTGATATCATGAATAGTACCAAGCTGGGGTGTCTTCTGGCCTGCTTCTTTATCTCCTATCTATAGAACCATTATAGCCGTAATCAGACAGACTCCAGACATTCTGGCTGAAAAACATCCCCACAGTATGATGCTGCCAACCCCATGTTTCACTGTGGGGTTGCTTCCAACCCCATGTTTCACACCAACTATAGCACCATTAAAAGAGATACACATTATAGGCAGTTTAATGTTGTATACACACCTCCTTTGTCATCCTACTCATGAGATGTCACAGTGGGTGTGAATATATAATTAAACTGACATATTTATAGTGCCAGAGCTGCAGGCACGTGGGGTGCTGGGAGGCCAGAGATCCACTGTGCATAAGACCCCTAGAAATGGCCCCAGCAACTGCATTTTGATCATTCGAACACCCGAGAGAGGACTTGAACAGGTTAGTAAAAAGGAAACTATAAAGAGAATGGCAGCACATTTTGGGGAAAAAAATGACAATCTGATTAAAACTTTGGTGCCTACAACTTGCACCAAAGTCAAACTGGTGACTAGACTGTACCTTTAAAGGGACATTCTAGTCCCCAGACTCAATTTGGTGCAAGATGAAGATTACTACTTATATTTTGCACAGACTTTTTTCCAGTTTGATTTGATGCAGGCATTCAGCATAAATCACATATTTAATATTTGACTCAAGTCCTCCCCAGTAATTACTCTGCATGTTTACTGCGGGTGTGGCCACACTGATTATATAGACACTGATTATAGAAAGTTTTGTTTCATTTAGTCACTTCCTGTGCTCTTGGAATTGAATACATTGTGTAGACTGTGTTACACTTGCTCTTGCACTCTTGCACACATTAGGATCTCTTAACAGTACAACACATTGTCTGATGACATCACTAGAGTGACAGGAAATTCCAATCATTTGAATTAAATTATTCTCATTGGTTCCTGCAACAAAAAATAAATATAAAAGCAGGCAATCCTGGTTTCTTGCAAACTGCTGTAATTTCACAATTTCATCTAGCTGTAAGTATTGTATATTTTAAGCAATGCAACAGGAAACCTGTGAATCCTGGTATTTGCTATTGTAATAGAGCTTCTGTGAAACAATATCTCGGAAATATCTAAAAAGAAAAAAATGCTAAAACGTATTTCCTATTATATTTCTTGAGTACTATACATGAATGTAGAGGCATTTTTAAGACTAAAATATGATTTATTGAGATGTTATTAAAGCTTTAAATCTCCTTTTACTTAAGCTGTTTGCCCTTAGGGGACTGAAGACAGTGGAATGAATTGTTTTTTTTTACAATGTCAAGCTTTCTTCTTCATTGGAAGACGAAAATATAGAAAACAGCATAGGTAAGCAAACTTGCAAGCATTTTAAATTCTAATGTTTCCTATTGTCATGGAACCATTGTTTGATGGTACATATTGAGATGATTTCAAAATTGCTTTCTTTTCATTACATATAAAATTTTACTTTAAAATCGGATATCCATATATCGAAGCTTTGCACTGTAAGCTTAATATGCCATGAAAACATCATGCTTTAAAATAAATCTCGATTTGACTTGATAATTTACTACCTGTTATAAAAATAATTTTAAGATGAAATACTTTACTGATAGAAACATAGCTGCCTAAAAATAATTATTTTTTTCATTATTGTGTTTCAAAAATATAAATAATCTTAAATAATGATAAATATGCAAAATTACTCCCTGTAATTGGGAGACTTTGTGTTCATATGCCAAAAACATTCCAATAGTGAGACATACTTACATCGAGCTCAGCTGCTTACCCATCTAACTTCGTAACCCCCTAAATGCTAAATTTTCAACATCTTTAAAACTTATGGTGTTTTGATCAAAACACACTGTACGCATGATTTTCTGTTCTCAGGACTTCATCTAACAGAGGAGATTCACAGCTTAGGGAGGGAAGGGTTCAAGTTAATCTTGTTTCGATTCACATTCTTAAAGGACAACAGTACTGAGTGAATAGACTTGTGTTTCTTTTTTCAAAATAGCATATATGTTCTTATTTAAAAGTGAATACAGTTAGCATTGAGTTTAAAAGGGTACTTTTATTGGCCTGAACTCTCTCTTTTCCTGGCTTATGGAGCAGATATGGTTCTAGGAATTTTTGGTCAGATCTTCTGTCATCTGACTTGAGATGCATATCTCTGTTACCTACTGCCATCTTGCCCATGTATAACCTCCATCTTAAAACTGCACACTATACTTTCAATAAGTTACACGTATAGAGCTCCAGAACTGATTGTAGACTAGCTGACAGTTAATTATTTGTGTAGGCTTTTGTGTAGGGCAATAAAGTTCTGTTTTGTTATTAATGCTCATTCATTCCAGAAAAATATATCTTCAGTTTGGCTCTGCACCAAAGGCTGATTGCATGTCCATCTATCAATACTTAGCCCCATTTGCTTGGTGCTTGAGTTCGCTCAGTGAGAAGAATCAACAAGATAAGTGATTTGACAGCATTTTTTATGAGTAATGTTTTCTAAAAGGCTGAGTGATAATGCAATTTGTTATTTAATCCACTGATTTCCAACCCATTACTTTAACTTTAAATACTTTCTTTAAAAAAAAATATATATATTTGTGGGCTTCATTTCATTTTATGCGAATGTGATTGTGGGCTGCATGATGTTGCAATCAGCCAGCATATTAGTTCATAATCACCATCCCCTGTGTAAGTTTTAGTTAATGTTCCTTAAATTGAAGGTGCTGTTACTAAATCTAGATGCTGCAGGGAAGAAAGGAGGGAAGAATTTCATAAAGTGAAAGCAATGAAGTATAAGGATAAATGATCTCTTGCATTGATTTAATGATGTGATTATATTTAGAACAGTCAAAAGGCAGTAAATGTATCCAGAAATTACTTGAAAAATGCACAGTGAGCAAATATTTAGACATGTGACTTTATTCCTTTATTATGTATAAACAGTTATAACTGTACTGATCTGGTATGGCTTCCAGAAGTGAGAATATCTGCTAAAGTTAACCCAAGAGTGGGTTTCACAAACAAATAATGGCAGAGCCACCAGCCAAGAACCATGAAGGTAGAAATAGCTTAAAAAAGATAGGCCAAGTCTATTATAGGGCTACTTTGACAGAGAGTCCCTAAGCCAGGAACATACAATAGACATCAATAATAAAGAGAATTGTAATGGGCGTTGGCTTCAGATAAGATCTATACAGAATCTATTCTGGCCCATTTTTCAGATGAATGAAAAATGGGCCAGAGTAAAATCCTAAATGATGACTTGGTACATAGTAATTAGCCAAGTTACTTATGTAACTGCAAACTCTGTTAACATATTGTACCCACTAACCAAAGAAAAGGTGGCATTAATAAAATGTTACTACAGACAGAATCATATTATTTATTACATAAATACACTAAGAGCTAACGGCTTGAATGAAGGCTTTCAGTTACACAATTTGTTTAAGATCACAGTAAACCATCTGGTATATTTAATGATTTTGAATATTTTCCTCTTCTTTATTTCATACCCACACACATTATTTCCTAGGTATCATCCTATCACATACACAGCCCTAGTTTTCTATTCAGTGTACCTTTGTTTCATACTTTCTTTCACAGGTCATAATTCACCTAGCATTTTATACTCCATCACTAGATTTGGCATGCATTCAGCACTTGCTAGTGTTTTTTTTCCAGTTCTTTCTAGTTATTTCATTTTCTTCACTAGACGAGATTTCACGTGTTAATGTATTTACTATTATCATTTCTTTCACTTATTGCATCTAATATAGTGCTGCTAAAATGACTCTACGACTATGTCTTCTATAGTAGACTTACATCATGGCCCCCTGGTAAATTGTCAACAGGATATCACTACCTGAAAGGTACTATGTACAATAGTATATATAATACTAATACTTCCTATAGATGTCTTTAGATTGTTGTGGATACAATGTCTCTTTTACTATTATATATTTGTGTTTATGTCTTATTTGGCACACTTCCCTAAAAGGTCATAATTTCTTACAGATGCTTACGTATAAGCATTGCATTCCTTTGTCTGTTTAATCTTTTACACATGTGTTCAAATAAGCTACTTCCTATGGAAACTCCTCCCATCCAAGCTACCCCTTCCCCCCTGCTAAGGAGCAAGTCTCATGTAACACATTCTTATAAAGACCAGCTTCCAGTACTAACTCCTCCCATCGTGTAACCAAGATGGAGCTGGAATGTGGTGGGAGAACTCTATAAAGATGACATCACATTCTGTAGGGTGGGCTTAAAAGAAGACCCTCCAACTTTTAGCCAATTGTTGAACGTATATTGTATCTTTAAACTATGACTGTACTGTGACGTATTCCTGCTTTAAAAGGAATCCCCCACTCTGGAAAATAAAGGTTTGCCTCAGGTTTTTCACTGATCAGAAACTTTGTCTCCGGTGTGAATTACTTCTAGGGGAGAGCGCATTAGTTGATCAATCTGGAAGGAGTAGATAGACAATAAAGCAAAGTTTGCTTTGATCCAAATCAAGATGATGTTACCCAATGTTATATATATGGGGGAATCTGCAATCACTAAGATAGTACCTTGTTTGCAGTTTGAATATTTACATTACTTACTATCAGCTCCTGGGTGTCTGCATTTTGAACATACTCTCAAACTCTTCTATTTTGCTCTAAAAGAAGTCTGTTTTAAGAAACGCTTACCACCTCTGCACATATATAGTTATGTTCCTTTTACCAGATGGAGCATGCAATTGTAAAGTTGCTGATCTGTATTCTGAAGTGAACATCTTTATCATTTACAGAGGACCTTTCTTGTATATGATTTTTTTCACCTTTGTAAACATTTGTAAATTGTTTTTTTTATAATATAAAGCATGCTACTGCTTAGATGCAATTTTACATTTAGGTACTGGGTACCTATATCTATTCGCATACAATGTTGTGTCCATCTCTATGGTAACATACCCCATCATATGACTTTTTATGGAAGTTAGGTTTGAAATGTAAATCATCTGATGATCTAGTTATTTTGCCACTGTGTCAGGTTTTTTGGCAATAATTCAATCGGGGGTGAAGGTATTGTATATATTTGGGTTAATGATTGCCTGGCTTATTAAGTATATCAATTAGACATGTGCATTCATTTTCGGACGAATGCATTTTCGTCCGAAAATAGCATTTTCGTCCATTCGTCCGAAAAACGAAGAACGAAAATGCTAAGCTGACGAAAGCCGAATGAACGAATGGTTAATAAACGAAAATCATTTGTTCATTCGTCCATTCGTAGTACTATTGCATTCTATAAGCCGAAATAGAGTCGGCTTATAGAATACAATAGCATTTAACTATACGGAGACACAGTCTCCATGCATAAAATTATGAATGGAGACTTTGTCTCCGTATAGTTAAAAGCCGAAAGCCTATAAACCGAACGTTCGGTTTATAGGCTGTCGGCTTATAGAATACATGTATTCCTATTGCTATTCTATAAACCGAACGTTCGGTTTATAGAATAGCAATAGGAAAACATGTATTCCATAAGCCGACAGCCTATAAACCGAACGTTCCGTTTATAGGCTGTCGGCATTTAACTATACGGAGACAAAGTCTCCATTCAGCCTATAAACCGATCGTTCGGTTTATAGGCTGTCGGCTTATAGAATACATGTATCCCTATTGCTATTCTATAAACCGAACGTGCGGTTTATAGAACAGCAATAGGAATACATGTATTCCATAAGCCGACAGCCTATAAACCGAACGTTCGGTTTATAGAATAGCAATAGGGATACATGTATTCTATAAGCCGACAGCCTATAAACCGAACGTTCGGTTTATAGGCTGAATGGAGACTTTGTCTCCGTATAGTTAAATGCCGACAGCCTATAAACCGAACGTTCGGTTTATAGGCTGTCGGCTTATGGAATACATGTTTTCCTATTGCTATTCTATAAACCGAACGTGCGGTTTATAGAATAGCAATAGGAATAGATGTATTCCATAAGCCGACAGCCTATAAACCGAACGTTCGGTTTATAGGCTGTCGGCATTTCACTACACGGAGACAGAGTCTCCATTCATAAAATTATGAATGGAGACTTCGTCTCCGTGTAGTAAAATGCTGACAGCCTATATTCACTACACGGAGACAGATAGAATGGAGACTCTGTCTCCGTATAGTTAAATGCCCACAGCCTATAAACCGAACGTTCGGTTTATAGGCTGTTGGCATTTTACTACACGGAGACAAAGTCTCCATTCATAATTTTATGAATGGAGACTCTGTCTCCGTGTAGTGAAATGCCGACTGCCTATAAACCGAACGTTCGGTTTATAGGCTGTCGGCTTATAGAATACATGTATCCCTATTGCTATTCTATAAACCGAACGTTCGGTTTATAGAATAGCAATAGGAATACATGTATTCCATAAGCCGACAGCCTATAAACCGAACATTCGGTTTATAGGCTGTCGGCATTTAACTATACGGAGACAAAGTCTCCATTCATAATGAATGAAGACTCTGTCTCCGTATAGTTAAATGCCCACAGCCTATAAACCGAACGTTCGGTTTATAGGCTGTCGGCATTTAACTATACGGAGACAAAGTCTCCATTCATAATGAATGGAGACTCTGTCTCCGTATAGTTAAATGCCCACAGCCTATAAACCGAACGTTCGGTTTATAGGCTGTTGGCATTTTACTACATGGAGACAAAGTCTCCATTCATTATTTTATGAATGGAGACTCTGTCACTGTATAGTTAAATGCCGACAGCCTATAAACCGAACGTTCAGTTTATAGACTTTCGGCTTATGTAATACATGTAATCCTATGGCTATTCTTTAAACCGAACGTTCGGTTTATAGAATAGCAATAGGATTACATGTATTCCATAAGCCGAAAGTCTATAAACCGAACGTTCGGTTTATAGACTTTCGGCTTATAGAAAACATGTAGTACTATTGCCTTTCTATAAACCGAACGAGAGCCCCATTCATAAGAATTTCTTATGAATGGGGCTCTCGTTCGGTTTATAGAAAGCCAATAGTATTACATTGTATTCTATAAAACGAACGAATAAAAATTAACGAAACGAAAATAATGAACGAATTTCGTCTGAAACGAATGCAGTAATGAACGAAATTCGTTTTAGACTAAATAAATAACATTTTCGTCCGAATGGACGAAAACGAAACGAAAATTTTAGTTTTGCACATGTCTAATATCAATCATATATTTGGGGAAAAAAAATTCAAGCAGGACAAAGGAGATTTTGTGGTTCTGTTCAATGTTAGAATTCAGCATTATGATCTGCAGCCTGCTAAGAAGACAGACATTCTAATTTTCAGTTTAATTAATAAGACTCTGTATGCAAACCTCATTCATTTCTATTTAACATGGTGGAGCTCTATCTTTTATTTACTAAGCCATGTCACTGCTGCGTTATAAATCATAGCTCCATAAGCTCTGCATGTTGCAAAACTGCAAGACTGATGACACCTCCTATTTGAATGTGCAATATCCTTCACACCATATCTATAGCGAATCTGATACAGCTTTGCTGTATCTGATACAGTTTAAATCTCCAGTTTGATTATCAATGACATATCTTTATCATGAAACCTGTTCAATATAGAACCACTAGGAAGAAGTAAATCAGAAATCCTGCATTTATAATAAGTTAGAGCCTTTCTGTACATTCAAATGCATCAAGCTTTCCTGTTATTTGAATGGCATTTACATACCACAGGCTGAAACATTTTCATATTGTATATTCTTTATCCAGCACAGTACCAATAGGGTGATAGTAATAACCCTGATAGTAATAATCAAACGGGTGGCAACCCACCACCAGTGCACACTTGTTTTTTTTTCATTCTTTCATATTCTATTTTCACTTAAAAAGCATGGGTATTCCCATTACCACAAATTGATTTACTCATATTTGTTAAAAATGTGTTTCATCATTATGTGGGAGCATCACCACCTTGATTTTGTATGTATAAACAGTTTTCATTTTATTTGTGTTGGGGGAGAAGAGGTGGTGCAGAGTATCTAGGGAGCACATTTAACAACCAAAATATATGTATATTTTTATGAAGAACTAGTGGCAGATATATAAATAGTTTTCCAAAAAGCATGGCACATATACATAACTATGAGATTGATTCTCAAAGTCACAGATATAGACCACTTGACTGGAAATAGCCAAATGAGAGGAAGAATTTAATTCACATTTGTCTTTACTTTTAACTATTTCAGACTATTCGTGCCATATCACTCAGCTTTAGGATCTACCAGATTCATAGCCAAATGCTGAACCTGTTCCAGGTCCACTATGTCCTTTTTTTGAACTGGTGCCCAAAATTGCACTGTGTATTAAAGATTAAATATTATAAATTATTTGTATGGGGACAGTGTCCCTGACGCTGGATAATGAAAATCAGGATATGATTGATTGATGTTATGCATATGCACTGATCTGCAAACATACTCATCTATCCACAAGCATACAGATGCAATAATGCATAGGCAGGTGAAACTAAATAAATACAATAAGCACTAGGTTTCTGGCAATGAAGCCAGTGTGATAATGTTTGTGTGGAAAGTGTTCTATGTCACTGGAAGCACTCTTGTGATTCCCTAACAAAGTATAGTCAAAATGTGACCTCCCACTAAACAAGAAGAGGTTCTAAGATGTACATAAGTCAATCTCAGAGATATGGCTGTTTTGTAAGAAATATAATGCAGATATCTATCATGCAGACTTAGAGAATATTGTGAAGTAACAAGTATCTGAAAGCCAGATACTCACTTGAGCAGAGTTCAGTTTTAGTGTATAAAATATTTTCAGCACCATATCAATGTTCAATAAAATAAAAACATAATGCAATTAAAATAGTTTTGCGTATACAGGTTGAGTATCACTTATCTAAAATGCTTGGGAACATAAGTATTTTGTGTAAGGGATCATTTCAGATAATGGAGCATTTTCACCAATAACGTATATAAAAGCCTCTCAGCACTACATGAAAAACAGTAGTATCAATGCAAATACTTTATAGAGCATAAAAATCACTTTTACCGTGATGTAGCTGTGATGAAAGGCATCATTGGGAACCTGCCATTTGCTTGTCACATGCTACTGTATTACCCTTTGTGGGAGTGGGGGAATCTGTTCATGCATGTAAAGGCTATATCACAGCTTAAGGGGGCTGGACACTGAATAAACTGTTGTGCGCTTGCATTCTGAATTTGTGGAATTTGCAACATATGGTAAAATCCCCAAAAATGTTTGGATAATGGATAATTTTGGATAATGGATTTATAGATAAGGGATACTCAACCTGTATAATCATGTTATGGGGTAAATTACATTGCCCATTCTAAAACTGCTATTAAATGTAATACCATTGCTGGCCAACCCAGTGCACTGAATTCCAAGGGTTCAATTCATTCATGACCTTCTGTAATATAAAAAAATGTATTTTCTACAATATGTTATCATATATTTGTTTATTTAAAAAATCTCACAATATTATGGAGAACTGAACATGCAATGATAATTGCAAACACTCTGCTGGGGTTTCAATGCAGGGCTCCTGCACTCTTATCCGTGCATCTAAATATGGTTTTCAGAAGGCCACATCTATTTCAGGTATGTTCATAGCCCTTCTGTGAGCCTCATTGTCCTTATAAAGCCATAATCTGAAACAAGGGCCTATTTAACTTGGCTAGGGGCACATTTGTGCAGTGAAAAGTTAAAAACCGTGGAGTGATGGGTTTGACTTTTCACTTGGGCTGTAACATAGGCTGTTATTCTTCCACTCTGGGGACTCTGGGACCATTCTGAGGCTGTGAGGGGACCCCTTGCGGTATTCTTCACTGGTGAAGGCTGTGTTACACTCAGAGAAGCATGACCTGGTATAGGCTTCAGATGCAGACCACAGTAACTGGCAGGCTTATGAGTATTTGTTACAGTCACTGGTTTCTGAGAACACAGCTCTGGTGCAGACTTTACCCTGGTCAGCTTTTTTGAATTGGAAGACTGGGTAGCAGTAAAGGCTGACCTCAAGAGGCATACCTCTTCCTGGAGCAAACAAAATTTTTCTGCAGTGTCTGAATATACTTTGACCCCACCTGCTCTATCAAAAGCATAATAGCATAAGCCTTGCGGACTCCATAGTATGGCTTGTACATTGTGTAACAAACAGCCGTGCCAAGACGGGCTGGAGTTGCGGTGCAGGGGTAGAGGACAATTCAAAGCCCTGCTCAGGGTGAGCACTCTCCACCTGGGGTAGAGCCCGTGGCTTTGAGTGCCACAACCGGAGGCCTTGTTAGGTTTCCCACGAGTCATAGTAAGACAGGAGTAAGCAGAGTCTAGGATGCCAAATATTCATAAACACGCTGAGGTCAAAGGACTGGAGAGATGCAAGGTTATCAGGAACAAGCCAAGGCCAAAGGACTGGAGAGAGCAGCATGGTCAGGAACAAGCCAGGGCAAAGGACTGGGGAGAGCAGGATAGTCAGGAACACTATGAACAGGAATCCAATAAACAAGCCAGCAGACAAAATGTACCACCTCTGATTGCTGGGAGGATGGGGTTTATATAGCCCCATGACTCATTACTGCAACAACCTACACTTCGGCGGTAGGTAAATGAGAGAGAATAAATGCATAGAGAAACACTACTGCTACATGTGATAATAAAACCAGCAGGTTTTCCTGGAACAGAAGCATGCGGCAGTAAACATAGAAGTCTGGGTTCAAATCCAGCAGATCATTACATGGACCAAATTTTTATTTTTTACCTAAAATACTAGGGATCACGCTCAAGCAATAGGATGTAGTGTTGCATGTGGGGTAATTTTTCACTCTGGGGCACACGAATGGTGCAGGCAAGCTGTTTGGGGCACAATAAAAGCACTGTTGTTTAGGGGTACTGCCAAATTAGTGGAAAATTATGGTTTTGGGAATACTGAAGCTGTTTGGTTGCACAGATGGGACAGTTAGGCTGTTTTGGGAGGTATTTAATGTGTTTGGTGGCAAAGGTGGCACAAGCATGCTGTTTTGTGACACTGAATCTCTTTGATGGCAAAGATGGGACAGTCAGGATGTGTTGGGGGCACTAAGCAGGTTATTGGCAAATATAAAAAAAAACACAGATAACTGGAGCGCTTCACAATATTAAATAAATATTAAAACGTGCAAATGGGTGATATAAATATAAAAAGAGTAGAAAATACTTATAAGTTGTTCTAAATCTTGATAGTCGAGGTTTCTCTTAAACGAGGACAGGATCCAATTTAACGCAGAGAAAACATGCACAAAATATAAAGGGTACAGCACTTTGTATTATCTATATAGATGTATACTGGAGCAAAAGGATGCAATCCACATGTATAATCGTATTAAATGAAAGAAATAGTAATATTGCCCGGAATATGGATAAATTGTAGAAATATATTAATTTATTTAAACATTAAAAATAATAAACTTTTGTCCTTCGTATAAGTTGGAACATAATAATGACGTACGCTGTACTAAATAATTAAAATAAAGCGAGTATTAATACTTTACGCTACACTAAATACATATATAACAAACCAATGTATATGTATCAAATAAAATCAAATCTTAGCAGCAAAATGTAGCCGGTACTTTAAACAAACAGGCTTACACTTTTAGATGGTGGGACCTGCTCCGCAGGATCCCACAGAAAAGCTTTGGGCTTCTCAAATACCCTACCCTGTAATTGGATTCAGAAGGTGTGGTAATCTCACTGCAACAAAAGCCTCTCCAATCCTTTCGTGTCGGGCTGCAGCTTCACCGTTCGTTCCTCCGTTTCAACTGTATTCAGGGGAACTGAGTAAAGTCTGTTTTGGCATAAATATAAATCCACAGTGATAACTGGGTAGCGATATGATATGTCCAGACAAAGAAAAAGCACTACGCGTTTCGCCTGGTTGGCTTCTTCAAGGTGCATAACTAAGATGTGATTTCAGGCTTTTTAAACCCTCCAGAAAGCTCTCTGGCATGTGCGATCCTGACTTGGTTAATTGGTAATTTAACTCCTTAGATGCTGAATAAAATGTTATGCTTTCGTTTTCAACAATAAAGTACAATGACATTTATGATTAAACATATAGACAGATAACCAATTTAAAATACTAGAGAAACCAAACAAAAGATTGTTACATAGGCATATAGAGTATCTATACATATAGATACATAATATCAAATTCATCATTAATTACAACCCAACGAAAAAGGTGTCTTTCTGTGTGTGAATACGTCGGACACTTACAGCAGAAATACATATGCAGAATACATTAAACTGTCATTGAGATGCATTTCCATTCCACCAAAAATTAAAAAATATATGTGGATAAAGAGAATTTGTTTTTAAATTTTTATATCATAAACGAAAAATGAGCTAAAAATAGGGATAAAAAATAAATAAATAAAATAAAAATAAAAATATTAAACTATAATGATTAATAACAATTAATATCCATGAATCAATTTTATAAGTAGAGTAAATGTATCTCGACAAATATACTATTATTATTTCACTATGCACTCATGGAGTATTTATCTGAAACAAAAAAAATTGGAGGTAATTGAATCATAAAAAATTAAAAAGGTCAAAATCAACATTTAAACCTTTGGGCACAAACGTTTCCAACTCATAAGCCAATCTCATTTCTTGTTGTCCCATATTGCGAATGTAATCCCCCCCCTCCAATTTTTATGGACTTTATCTATTATCATAAAGTGTAATAATTCTGGATTGCTATTATGGAATTCTTGGAAATGTGTAGAGAGCTTGTGATTTGGAAATGTATTGCATATATTCCTAATGTGTTCACCTTCTCTAATCTGGCATTTCCTTCACTAGTATTGCATGTGGACACTTCTTTAATAGGAAAAACATCCAAGCCAGGCTACATTTTGCAAAAACACATCTGAAGTCTCCCAAAAGCATGTGGGAAAAAGTTGTTATGGTCTGATGAAACCAAGGTTTAACTTTTTGGCCATAATTCCAAAAGATATGTTTGGCGCAAAAACAACACTGCACATCACCAAAAGAACACCATACCCACAGTGAAGCATGGTGGTGGCAGCATCATGCTTTGGGGGTGTTTTTCTTCAGCTGGAACTGGGGCCTTAGTTAAGATAGAGGGAATTATGAACAGTTCCAAATACCAGTCAATATTGGCACAAAACCTTCAGGCTTCTGCTAGAAAGCTGAACATGAAGAGGAACTTCATCTTTCAGCATGACAATGACCCAAAGCATACATCCAAATCAACAAAGGAATGGCTTCACCAGAAGAAGATTAAAGTTTTGGAATGGCCCAGCCAGAGCCCAGACCTTGATCCGATTGAAAATCTGTGGGGTGATCTGATGAGGGCTGTGCACAGGAGATGCCCTCGCAATCTGACAGATTTGGAGTGTTTTTGCAAAGAAGAGTGGGCAAATCTTGCCAAGTCAAAATGTGCCATGCTGATAGACTCATACCCAAAAAGACTGAGTGCTGTAATAAAATCAAAAGGTGCTTCAACAAAGTATTAGTTTAAGGGTGTGCACAATTATGAAACCACATTATTTTATTTTTCTATTTTTTCTTCCCTCTACCTAAAAGATTTCAGTTTGTTTTTCAATTGAGTTGTACAGTTTATAGGTCACATTAAAGGTGGAAAAAGTTCTGAAATGATTTATCTTTGTCTCATTTTTTTACAGCACAGAAACCTGACATTTTAACAGGGGTGTGTAGACTTTTTATATCCACTGTATAAAGTGAACTCACATCGCATGTTACCAGTGTGTAGTCACTATTCCAATCAATCCTTCTCAGCTTTTGGAGAACATCAATGGTATCTCTCAAATATGCCCTTGTTGTCACTACCAAAGGCTGCAAGAAACTATCAATAAACTGTGATAATTTAGATGAAATGGAATTTATTCCCGATACTATCGGCCTACCTGGTGGATTTTTATTATTTTTGTGTATTTTGGGTGAAATATAAAAAGTAGGAGTTTTTGGAAACTTGACATTTAGTAAATCATATTCTCTTTTATTCAAGATTCCTTTTAAAAGCCCTTTATCTAAAATAACTATTAAAGTTCTCTGCATATTTTTTATCGGATCAGATGTCACCTTTTTATATGTGGTGCTGTCTTCTAATTGTTTACTGCACTCTTTAAAATAGTCTGCGCTATTGAGAATGACTATACCTCCTCCTTTGTCAGCAGGTCTAATGATAATCCCCTCATTCTCTTGTAAAGTTTTTATCGCCAGTCTTTCATTTGATGTCAAATTATTTATATGTTTCATTTTATCAGGTTTAAATTTGTCCAGATCTTTAACAACCTTGTATTCAAAATTATTCATGGCCCTTGATTTACAAAAAGAGGGATAGAAAGTTGACTTTGTCCTGAAATTTGTATGTGCGAAAGTGTTATCGTTAGCAGTATGAGAGATACTGTTGATTGGGTGTCTAATGAAATATTTTTTCAAAGAAAGTTTCCTAATAAATTTTTGTAAGTCTACAAAAAAATTGAATTTATTAAATTTTGCTACTGGGGAGAACTTCAGACCTTTGTTTAAGAGACTTATTTAATCTGGATTCAATGTCTTACTGCTTAAATTAAAGATGCCTATCGTGGGAGGGTTTTCCCTCTTTTTATTCTTTCTCCTACCCCCTCTTGTTCCTCTCCCTCCCCACTTCTCACTCTTTTCTGCGGGGATTATTTGGCAAATATAGCACAGGTAGCTTGTTAGGGGAATATATGGCAAATGCAGGCTGTTTGGGGGAAAAGATGTCTCACTGGCATACCATAGAAAGTTTATGAATTTACTCTCATTGGCATGATATATCAAGTTTATGCAATTATTTCTCTTTGGCATGATCTACAAAGTTTATGCATTGACTGTCCTTTTGCATGACAATGTGTACTCATTTACTTATCATCAACATGAACATGATGTAAAAAGTTCATACATTTACTGTTTATTGGCATGATATATCAGGCTTATGCATTCATTGCTCATTGGCATGATATGAAAACAATTGTGAAGGAAAGAGACAGATCAGTACTAGTGTTAAAATTAATTTTTTATAAAATTGTGAGACCCAAGGGCTTTTATAAACGTAATTCTCTGTGTATTAACCACTTTTATTGATCACTATATAAGCACTATATAAACATTTTTTGCTGTCTGCATTTTTTAGGGAAGCATTTCTTTGTACTGTAATTCATTACATTTCTACAAAAGCTCTTTTCCGAGCTATTAGCCCCTTCTTTGCTGTAGATCACTGCTTAGGCACTGATTCTGAGGTCGTTGACTCAGGGTCCCATTTTGACCATGGTCAGCTTTCTGATATGTCATCTAGTGATGTATCAGTAGCTGCTGAGCCCTTGCCACAAGGAGTTTTGGGCACCTACTTTTAAAATATGTATGGTTTGGTGGGGGTAAATTACATTGGCCAGCTTCAAAGATGTCCCAAATAGGAGATGGACACAGGTTGACTACATGTCAAAATTCCAAGTTGGAACACTGAGATGTGCACCTCCCAAATGTGACCTTTTCGCCTCCAAACAACCCAATAAACCTAATCATGGATGGTATCGCTGTACTTGTTGTTTGGCAGTGACAAATACCAGAATCTGTGAATTCATGCATGAAGTGCAATGTGTGTGAAAAAAGCAAAAAACAATGACTTCCCAACACACTGACAACGGTTGGTGGTAGAATTAGTACATGTAAAGTGTTAAAATACCACCATTTTTTAATTCCTTAAGATTGTCTACTTTTCCAAAAAATATATGGTTTGATGGTGTAAAACACATTGGCTGGGTTCAAATATGTCCCAAATGGAACATGGGAACAGGCTGAGTACATGTCAAAATTTCAGGTCTCCTGTATTTGGCTTTTTAACCCCCAAACAATCCAGAAAACCTATGCATGGGTGGTATCCCTGTACTCAGGAGTTGTTTTTTTTTTCATAATATGATGTTTTATTCAGTATATCTTTTCACAAACAAAAAAAAATGACAAGAGGGGTACAAAAAGAAGAAGAAGGAGGGGTGCACATATCACCAATATTGGATTGTAGTAGAATATACATTTTTACAGATATCTATGTCACAAACAAAGAACATTACATATTGCAATAATACTATATTAAAGTATGTGTATACAAAGACCATAGATCCCATCTTTATGAATGTTTCTGGAAGCATTATGTGCATAACTGAATTGTTGTTCGTTTTCATAGTTTTTTTGTATTTACAGTAAAGATTCTGCAACAGTTGGTGGAGTTATATTTTTCCATTCACTCCAGCGGCAAATCAAAGAAAAGAAAAAGCAACGAATATCTTTGAAAATGATTTAAAGAAAAAACAACAAAAATCCAATACAGAAAGCAACGCGGAGGAGGAAACGAAAGCGAATTCACCGAAGGAGAGGAAGATCAAGCAATGTATCAGAGAGAACAGAAGAAGAAACGAAAAAAGTGGATGTAAATAATGTAGTCAATCTGTCATCTGTACAGTTAACACCGTCTGAAATTAGTCTCCTTTCAAAGGGACTGAACTTTGTTCCAGATACTCGGCTTAATCTTTTCAATACTATCCTGGACTTGAACAAATTTATTAGAGATCTTACTCTAAAAAAGTTTTTCTACAAAGATGAATCACATGTAGGTGATCCGGAGGTGGGGCCGCAGTCTGCTGAGGGGGTAGCGGAGTCGGTAAGTCTCAATGACCTAAGCACATATTCGTTTCCATCTTTTTATGAGTGTCCTGCCTCCGCCCCCCCACCGGCTGGGTGTTCAGGCTTCGCCTCTGCTTCTAATACATGTGTTACATCTAGATTTGTAGAATTAGAATTTCCCTCTGTTTCAAATGTTAACCGGCTTTCACCAGCCACTCACATGTTTTCTGATATTAACCCTGTAGCGTCTGACCTCGGGATGCCTGTATTTGCAGCACCTGAGGGTACTATTAAATCGGGTTCTGCAATTGGGGATTTCGACAGTACAGAGGTACAGGTTTCTAATCTTAGTGATTTAATGGATAATGAATTGCATAAGTTCTGCTTATATGACTCTATTGAAAATGTTTCTCAAGGTACTGATGTATGTGATGTGGGTCAGTTTGATGAATTGTGCTTATTAAGTGATATGGAATACTTACTTCAAGAACAAAGCAGTCCAAACATTTCAGATAATACGAACAAACACAGTAATTTACAAAAGAAATCTTTATTTAATCCAACCTATATTAGAGGTCCGGTTGAATCTACCTTTCAGCAATTAGTTGAGGAGGATTTAATCAGACTCTCTAATACATCGAAAACACATCTCATTAAGAACGTCAATTCACAAGAAATCCAAGCAATACGAAATCTAAAGAAGAACAAACACTTAGTCATTAAAAAATCTGACAAAGGTGGAAATGTAGTGGTGATGGACAGAATGTCCTATATTGATGAAGCAAATAGGCAATTGGATAATAATGAAATATATACTAAATTAAGGGGAGACCCTACGCCAACATTTCTCCTTACACTTAAGAGTCTCATTGATGAAGGTACATATAATGGATCACTCAATACTAAGGAGGGAGAGTATTTGTTAAATCAAAACCCCACTATAGCCACCTTCTACCACTTGCCGAAACTTCATAAGTCCCTAACTTCACCACCTGGTCGCCCCATTATATCTGGGGTAGACTCATTGGGGGAAAGGCTCTCCCAATGGGTTGATGTATACCTGCAGCCGTTGGTGTGTAGCCTGAAGGGATATTTGAGAGACACAAAACATGTACTTGAACAACTTTCTAAATTCCAATGGAATAGCAAATATACTTGGGTAACTTTGGATGTTGGCTCCCTTTATTCCTGTATTCCACACCAGAAGGGAGTGGAGGCAACTCAACATTTCCTTAAGTATTTTTTTCGGACCTCTCAACTTGGAAACAGGATTATATCTGTAACTGTATAGAGTTTCTTCTGAGCCATAATTATTTTGTGTTCAATGGTACCTATTACCTGCAACGTTGCGGTACTGCCATGGGCGCTAAATTTGCACCTTCATATGCAAACTTATACATGGGCTGGTGGGAAACCAAATTTATCTTTAACAGTAATAATCCCTTTAGGAAACACATCATTTGGTATGGCAGGTATATTGACGATTTGCTTTTAATTTGGGATGGGAAGCAAGAATCCCTAAATGCATTCTTTGAGTATGTTAATAAAAATGACCTTAATTTACAATTCACGATCAATCACAGTAAATTTAATATAAATTTTTTGGATTTGCAGTTAATAGGAAATGTACTTGATGGGAGAATAGACACTACAAATTATAGGAAGGATACAGCAGGCAACACTATCCTGCTGGCTACCAGTTGTCACCCCACACACACCTTTAGAGGTGTACCTGTGGGAGAATTTATACGTATTCGGAGGAATTGCTCCAGCGCTTCTGAATTTGAATCCCAGGCACTGTTACTTTCTGATCGATTACTGGAAAGAGGATATCCCCTTGTTAACATTAAGAGAGGGTACAATATAGCTAAATCCCAAGAAAGATCTAAATTAGTGTCAGATAAGTCCAAGAAAATTAAAGGTAGCAAAACAGACATCTCTACCAGGGACAAACTTTCCTTCTGTACAGATTACAGTGTCGACTTTGATGATATTGTGAAAATTCTTAATAAACACCGCACAGTACTTAATCTAGAAACTGCAGATCAATCTGTTAGCAGCAATAAAATAGCTGGAATTGCCAGAAAGGGTATATCCCTGGGCAACCTAATTTCTCCCAGTTACCTATGTGAAGATAAAGACATTAACAAAAAAGTGTCTTCCACATGGTTAAATATCAAGGGTATGTTCAGATGTGGTGCTAAGCAGTGCAAATGCTGTAATCATGTACTATTGGGAAACAGCTTTGTTTCCTCACAGACAGGCAAAACATTCACCATCAAGGATTTCTTTAACTGCAATACCAACTTTGTAATTTATTGTGTGACTTGTCAGTTTTGTCAGAAACAATATGTAGGACGTACTATTCGTCCAGTAAAAGAAAGAATTAGGGAGCATTTATCTGACATAGTCAGTACAAAGTCCAACACACCAATTCACAGACATTTTGCACAGTGTTGCAATTCGAATGTTGCAAACTTTAAATATCAGGTTATAGAGAAGATCAAAATTCCTCCTAGAAAAGGCAACACTATTGAAACTTTGTGTAAAAGGGAAGTCTTTTGGATTTTTTTACTTCAAACTTGCACTCCTAAGGGAATCAATTCAAAACATGATGTAAATGTATTTTTTCATAAATAGCACTTGCTGCAATTTTTGATTTCTTATGAAAGTGTATCAATATCTTAATGTATTACCCGTCCCTTTATGTATATATATGTGCACGTGTAGTTATATCTGTGCATATATTTAGAGCAATTCAAGAATTCAGACTCCCCATTCTGTTGCACATTTTTTGTATATATTTATATATGTTTTATATATGTTGCACATTGTTCGTATATTTAAATGTTTTCATATGTTTTCACTTTAAATAATCTTTTGCTTGGAATGGTGGGAGACAGCTACAGATGTATAGGCAATCAAGTTAATTGCTTGCCTGTTATAACTAGCCATGTGAGCTCTCTCCCACCAGCCTATGATTAAGTGCTTTTGAAGCACGAAACGCGTAAGGCGTCTTTCTCACTGTGTGGTTCATTTCCTTTTTTGTACTAGCCTGTTTTTCGGAAGCATTAAACTCTGGCTTATTTTCACATACCTGCTTTGATTGTGAGCTCCTTCCGCAAACCGTTTTTGCTTCCTTTTTTTTTTTCCTATATTTTTCCATCACCTGGCAATCAGAGTTAATGTAGCTATAGAAAAGTGCAAGGAAAGTATTCTTTCATGATTAGGAATATTTTGTGGAAGTATACCTAGCAAAGCCACCTTCGGAGATGTATCTAACTTCAGTGCGAGATATTTGTTTAAATGGGTGAAGATTGATGACCACAAAGATAATAGTAAGGGGCATTCCCACCAGACATGTAACAACGTCCCCACCTGTCCACATCCTCTCCAGCATAAATTAGAGTACCTAGGGATTATTTTGGCCAGGGCATAAGGTACTCAGTACCAGTGGTATGTTAGTTTTTTCATATAGTTCTCTATGAGAAGCACAATGAGAGAATTTGGAAATAAGTAGAGAAGCGGTTTTCCATTCTTGTAAGGTGATAGTCTGTCCCAAATCTCTTTCCCATTTCTCCATATAAGGAAGCAATGTTGTGAAAGGAGGCGTTATAACAAAAGGATATAGCTTTATGTGACAGTGGGGCTTTGAGCATAGTTGCTCCAATTCCCACATTAGAGGGTTGGATTTCTGCATCGATTTAGTCCGATCATGTTGTAGATAGTGAACTATTTGTATATATGAATAAAGGTCGGTATTATTAAGAGTAAATTCGGCTTTCATAGCTCCAAAAGATTTAAATTGATCTCCATTATACAAATCTTGAAACCTATGAATACCTCTACGTTGCCATCTCTTATAATTAAAGTATGGACAAATGGAGAATAGAGACCAGGGTCACCATGTTTGTACGTGAGAACCACTTTTTAATACCCAATCCTTTATCCAATGTTTTCATAGAAGCTAAACTTAAAGGGAATTGGTTCCCATGATGTGGTCTAGTAGATGGGGGGGGGGGGGGGGGACCATAACAAAACAGGTAAAGTATCTGGATATAATATGTGGTTTTCTATGTCTAACCAAGTTTTTGTATCTGGTGGAGAATGAATAACTATTGATTGGGCCATAGAGAATGCCATGTAATAGAACTGTAGGTTTGGTACCCCCATGCCCCCCGGTAGAGAAGGGCAATTGTATTATATTTTGTGCTATCCTTGATTTTTTATAGCCTCTAATGAACTCGGAAATCATACTTTGGTCTTGTTTTTTAATTGTAGCCTGTATTTTTGTCAGAATTGCTCTAAAGATATACGAAAACTTGGGAATAACGGACAAGTTTCTTGCCGCTATTCGACCTGACCATGAAAGGTTACAAGTATTCCAGGTATATAAATCATGTTTTATTTCTGTCATTAATTTCTTTAAATTGAGATTAACTGTATCTTCCAAGTTGTTATAAATCCTTACTCCCAAGTACTCTACGTACTCAGGAGTTGTTGTTGAACATATATTGAGGTTTTGTTTGGCAGTACCCCTTTACATTTTAAGTACGTTTATACCTGATATATCAAACTTTGGCACTGTTTGGTGGTAAAATGACTACATGAAAAGTGTAAAAATCCCCCAAGCTAAATACCCTGAGTTGTTTTGAAAAATATGTACTTGTGGGGGGTGATTCAGGTATTCATGACCAATATCAGTGTTAGAGAATTCACTAACGCTAATTTTGAAGAAAAAAATAAATAAATAGCTCAAATAGCATTGTACTACTTGTACTTTTTGCCCTGTAACTTGAACAAAAAAAGCAGGTTTTTTAAATTAGCTTTTGTAGATGAGTATGATTTTTCAAATAAAAGTCAGAAAAACTTTATTTTTTTTAATTTGTCACCATATTTTATACTTTTTTATATACCAAATGATATGATATAATATGATAAAAATAATGGTATCAAGCATAATACAAGGCCAACAAGTCATGTCACTAAGGGGCTAAATAATTTCTATATAAGCCATGTACACTTTAAAAAAAAAAAGTTGCTATAGTTGTCCTCTGTAATTCAGTGAGAATTTTGATTTAACAAAGATCATGGGGTGGAGCCCCACACTGTATTATTTTTCCATAACATGCTATATAAATGCCACTCTTATAACAAAAGTTCTACATTTCCAAATCATTCTGAGAGACTCATTGTACCTAGATTGTGAAGGAGTAGAAAGTTTAGATGCAGAAGTCAAAATCCTAGATCTGGAACCATATCCTGCCTTATCTGGGTTAAAATAGGATGGTGTTATTCATATAAATGATGTCTTATTTTCACTAATCATGTAATCTTTTTCAGTGATGTGCTAAATAAATGCCACTCTGATAACATAAGTTCTAGATTTGTATTTTATTTATGCAGAAAATGCAATAAACCCCTTCATTTTATGGATTACTTGAGGGACAATTGTTCTCAAAAATAAAACAGCTGATATGCATAAGCAAAGCACTATGTTTGTAGTAATATTCTGTAAGCAAACAGTATACGCAGTTACTTCCATAATTTTACCCTTTGCATGCTTGTAGTAACAGAAGTGTGCAATGTAAAAACTAATATTTATGTTTCTTTTGCAGTTTTTGTATTATTATACATTTTAACATTTATCTCTTTGGATACTTGGTTCTCAAATATCTGTTAAAGATACAAAAGAATAAAAAGCAATATTTATAATTTAAAAAAATCCACAGTTTTCTTCTTTTTTGGGGGGACAAATTCTTAATCAAAGCTGTTCAACAAATAAAAGCTATACAATGGGAAGTGTTTAATTGTTCTGCACACTTTTGGTGTTTATCACTGACCTTGGCATTTAGTATATTCTGTAGTTTTATTCCTTTTTTGACATGATTATATTTACACTGAAATGCTTTTCTTATAGATTGTCACAGAAAGATCTGTGATAACATATCACCTATAGACTGCTTTGTACGCTTAGAAACAGATATAAAGAAATCACAGTAATATAGTAGGAAGTGTCCTTCATAAGTCAATTGAGGAATTTAATAATCTCTTTTGAAATAAACTGTGAAGCTATGAGAAAAATGTGTGGGTTAAAGGCCTTCCAATTAAGAAGGTTTCTCTGTGGATTTATAGGCTGGTGGTTCACTCTTCCTGTGTGTGTTTCCATAGCAACTGTCAGGTAGATTTTATGCTACTTGCTAGGAAGTTAGAAATGTTGAGACTGGTTGAGCCTTTTGAATTCACTGAAGCTTAAATGAAATTCTTTGCAAGAAGCTGGCATTTAGCTTGGGTCATTTATTCATATCTAGAAGAAAAATCAATTAAAGTAATCAAATGTGCAAAATATTTGTTTGGCGATGTGTTTTCTAATTTCCAACATTTTTAATGCTGTATTTTTAAAATGGTCAAAATAATTCAGCTGAGCTGACCTCTTTTTTTCCTTGTGGTGGGGAAAGGCATTAAGTATCTGAAATAGTTTGGGGGGCTTCATGGCGGTGACGCACCTTATTATCTGTATGAATAGAGATGTATGAAACTTTTGTCTTAAAAAAGATAGGTAAAAGTTTGTGTTTTTTTCATATAAAAGGTATGCATATTATCGATATATGTATGTGTATAATACAATGTGTTGTCTGTGCAGTAATGCCAGAGGCAGACATTGTTTTTGTTTATTAAATATAATTCAACCTTGCAGAAAAATACTGTAAGCATAGACTATTATACAATCATCATATATATTATGAAGAGGCATGCAATCATAAACTAGTGAATCAAATATACAAAGCCTCAGTGGGAGTAATCCTGTTTTAAAATATGCATAATATTGTAGCCCTAATTGCTATTCAGTCATGGTGTTCAGATTTAAAAAAAACTATTTACTATGATCAAATATCTACTTACATATTAAAAACACAGCTGACAGCCTCCAAAATAGAGATAAAGCATGTGGATACTCGGCACCGAAATCCTGTGTGCACTCCACAAATTGATATCACGGTGAAAAGATGTGTTACTTGTGTAGCTGTGTTAATGTCCATAAATGTGCCAGTCCTTCAGGCTCCTCCCATGCAAGGTATGTTATCATCTGCATGTTTTTTTACTGAAAAACAAAACAAAAGAGAATGCACTGTGTGGAATATAAAACAACTGTACTTTATTAGAAATCCACTCACACAGTGTAGGTACACTGGGAACCAGCTCGAATTCTAATAATGCTCAATTAATAGTGATTACCAATAGCAGCTGGTTAGCTGAATGATGGAAAAAGATAAACACAGGAATCAACTCTCTTGCATAATTGATTTCAAGATGAATATGGAAAGGAAAGAGGTCCTTGATATACCAGCAGTCTATTGTTCACCACAAAAATCAAAAGATCATAGTACCAGATAACCACCTACACCCTATGGGTTTTTATCCCATACTAGATCTTCCTCAGGGGTCTTGAGGGTAGCCTATACACAGCATAAAATACAGGCACAAAAAACACCCATTCCCACTATTTTATAATCCTAATTCAGTCGATAAAATACTGGCTCAGTCCAAAACTTGAAGTCTTTGAAGTGCCTAAACTATGACACTGTTGCTGTTTTTAACGACATTACCTGTGATGCTCAATTAGCTACTGGCTAGCTAAATATCACAGCAAATATATGGCGATCCTCCAAACTTTGCATCCTAATGAATGAAATGAAGAAAAAGCCTAAATATATGATGACCCTATACTACTATAAATGTTTAGGAACACAAAGCTTATGGTAGTCTGCATCAACAGCTCAAATTTAGGAAAAGACATCCAATCTATAAGCCTATATAATGCTAAACCAACTGAGATAGAGTTAAAGAAATCATACCAAGAGTAGCCCTACTTAAGCAAGCCTCACAAGAAATACAAAAAGACGACTACTACTTATTAGTAAAAATAGAAAATACCAATTTATTAAGATCCTGGGTGGCCCATAAGATTATAAAACATTTGAAGATCAACACTGTACAACAAATAAAGTAAACACACATAATACATTTATATATATATATATATATATATATATATTTATATATATTTATAGATAGATATCCAGACCTGCAAAAAAAATATACAAGATTTGTGCACCTGAGACACACCTGTTCCACCCAACCAAATTACAAAAAAATATAAAAAGGAAAATAAACACAAACAAAATTAAAAACATTTTTATCATATAGAAAAATAAAATAAAGGTAAAAAATATGAATAATTGATTGGCCAGCAAACTCGCCTGACCTGAACCCCATAGAGAATCTATGGGGCATTGCCAAGAGAAAGATAACAGACATAAGACAGAACAATGCAGAAGAGCTGAAGGCCACTATTGAAGCATCCTGGTCTTCCATAACACCTCAGCAGTGCCACAGGCTGATAGCTCAGGATCCTTTTACCATCCTGGACCCCATGCGTTACAGTCTGATTATATATTTTTTTATTTAAAAAAAAAAAACACTCAATCATTAGTGCATTGCCCATGAAAATGTATTCACTGCAGTTTTCTTTGGTCTTTTACCACCACAGGGGGTGGAAAAAGTAAAAGTATTTATTTTTTAATGATTTTGAACAAATAGTATCCTCCCACATAGTGGTATTTGATCGCTATGTGTACAGAAGTAGCATCATATGATTCTGATCATAAGATTCTGATTTTTGTGCATAAAGAACATTGCATTTAGTAGTCAACAAAATATGTATGGGTGAACATTCATTATGAAAGGAGCCAGTGGCGTCGCTAAGGGAAGGGGGTCTAATGGGGCTAAAACCCTGAGTCTCCCTGTGAAAGCCCTGAATGTTTAGTTCTGGGCTTGTCACATTATTAGCGCTGAGTGGATAATAGGCACAATAGAGAAGAGCTCCTCTACCCTGCCTCTCTATTTTAAAGAAGCAGGTGAAGCAGCACAGGGTCTGTGCAATCTGCTGTTAGTCTCCTCCTGCTGCCTGTGTGGCTCTGTCTGTCAGAGAGCTGGGTCACAAGACTATTTGTGCTTCTGACAGGCAGAGTGGCTGGAGCTGTGAGCAGGAAGAGGAGGAGTCTGTGCTGCTGGCAGTGTTTATGCTGCATCCCCAGTGCCATGTGTTCCCAGAGGGTGCTGAGATAGTCCAGGTAATTTCTTATCATATCCTCCATCATATCCTTCAAAAAAAAAAAAATCTAGCATTTAGTAATTATAAAAATACTCAGAGTGAGGAAGATAGAAAGATCTATAAGAGTAGGCAGAAAGAGGCAAAGCAAGCTATAAGAGCTTCCAAAGCACACACAGAAGAGACTATAGCCCAGTCAGTGAAAAAGGGGGATAAAACATTTTTTAGATACATAAATGAGAAAAGGAAAGTAAAACAAGGATTAGTTAGATTAAAAACAAAAGAAGGATGCTATGTAGAAGAGGATAAAGGCTTAGCAGACTGCCTTAATGAATATTTTTGTTCAGTTTTTACAAATGAAAATGAGGGTAAGGGACCTCATTTAGGGAAAAAGACTAATGAGTCTTTTGATGCATGTAAGTTTACAGAGGAAGAGGTTTTACTTCAGCTGTCTAAAGTAAAGACAAATAAGTCGATGGGACCTGATGGGATACATCCAAAGTTATTAAAAGAACTTAGCGGTGTACTAGCAAAACAGTTAACAGATTTATTGTCAGGGTTGGGACCTGGGAGCGTAGCGCAGGGGTGTTGGCACTAGTTGGTGCGCACACTAGAGAAGTCCGGAGTGGCAGCAGTACCAAGGGGTAAGGCAGAACAGTGTTCGAGGTAGGTAATGGGTAATCCGGGGTCAGGAGTGGAGAGGTAAACGTAGTTGAATGGAGAATCCGAAGTCAGGAGTGGAGAGGTAAACTTAGTCGAATAAACAGTCCAAGGGTTCGGTAGCCGGGAGATCAATAAACACAGGGAAACGAGGAACAAAGGTATGGGTAGGAATCACTGTAGAGGGAGTATCCACACTACAAGCTTGGAAAACGAGCAAGCACTGAATGAACAGTGCTTGCTGTTTAAATAGGGTGCCAGGACCTGTGCTCCGCCCACCATCCTGCAGGTCGCCGCACCCCTCTGGCTTTAGCCAGATTGTGAAGGCAGGAGTAGGACCTGCCCCCTCTCCACACCTCCCGTGCATCCTCCAATGGGAGCACACCACCAGGCCGCAGGCCACGCCCCCCTGCCATCAGAATGACACCTGTGCTTGTGTTACACGAGGCAGGTTGTACTACAGGCCGGGGATGCGGCCTACACCGCGATCGCGTGCCCCCCCGGCGGGGTGCACGGTACCTGGAGTCTGCTGGACCAGGTAGGGGATCCCTGCAGGAGGCATGGGATGGAACTGGGGTCTGACATTTATTTAACCAATCATTGTTAACGGGAGTAGTCCAGAAGATTGGAAATTAGCTAATGTTGTGCCAATTCACAAGAAAGGTAGTAGGGAGGAGGCGGGCAACTATAGACCAGTAAGTCTTACTTCAGTAGTGGGGAAAATAATGGAAACCTTGTTAAAGAATAGGATTGTTGAACATTTAAAGTCGCTTGGATTTCAAGATCAGAGAAAGCATGGGTTTACTTCAGGGAGATCATGCCAAACTAATCTTATTGATTTTTTTTGATTGGGTGACTAAAATAATAGATCAGGGTGGTGCACTAGACATTGCTTACCTAGATTTCAGTAAGGCTTTTGACACTGTCACACATAGAAGGCTTATCAATAAACTGAAATCTTTGAGTTTGGATTTCAATATTGTTGAATGGATTAGACAATGGCTGAGTGACAGGCAACAGAGGGTTGTAGTCAATGGGGTATATTCGATGCAAGGTCTTGTTACTAGTGGGGTACCTCAGGGATCTGTACTTGGACCCATTCTCTTTAATATTTTTATTAGCGATATTGCAGAAGGTCTTGTTGGGATAGTATGTCTTTTTGCTGATGATACAAAGATTTGCAGCAGGGTTGATATTCATGGAGGGATAAGCCAAATGGAAAATGATTTAGCTAAACTAGAAAAATGGTCAGAGCAGTGGCAACTGACATTTAATGTGGACAAGTGCAAGATTATGCACCTTGGGCGTAAAAACCCAAAAGCAGAATATAGACTATTTGGTACAGTCCTAACCTCAACATCTGAGGAAAGGGATTTAGGAGTAATAATTTCAGAGGACTCGAAGGTAGGTAGGCAATGCAATAGAGCAGCAGGAAATGCTAGCAGAATGCTTGGTTGCATAGGGAGAGGTATTAGCAGTAGGAAGAGGGAAGTGCTCATGCCATTGTACAGAGCACTGGTGAGACCTCACTTGGAGTATTGTACGCAGTACTGGAGACCGTATCTCCAGAAGGATATTGATACTTTGGAGAGAGTTCAGAGAAGGGCTACTAAACATGGGTTGAAGGATAAAACTTACCAGGAAAGGTTAAAGCATCTTAACATGTATAGCTTGTAACAGGGGGGATATGATAGAAACATTTAAATACATAAAGGGAATCAACACAGTAAAGGAAGAGAGTATATTTAAAAGAAGAAAAACTATCAAAACTAGAGGACATAGTCTTAAATTACAGGGGCATCGATTTAAAAGTAATATCAGGAAGTATTACTTTACTGAGAGGGTAGTGGATGTATGGAATAGCCTTCCAGCAGAAGTGGTAGGTAAACACAGTCAAGGATTTTAAGCATGCGTGGGATAGACACAAGGCTATCCTAGCTATAAGACCGGGAATGGGGGACTAATAAAAGTACTCAAAAAAATGGGGCAGACTAGATTGACCGAATGGTTCTTATCTGTCGACACATTCTATGTTTCTATGTTTCTATGTTTCCATATCAACCGTCCCTCCCTCTTCCCACCCTCTCCATCCATCGTGTCACTCTCTCCCTTTATCTTATCCCCCTCTCCCTCCATATTCTCACCCTGCCATCCTATCCATCTTAACACCCATGCCAGAATCTCTCTCCTTCTTCTCACCCCTGCCAGTCTCTCTCCATCTTAACACTCCTACCAGCCTATACCTCCATCTTAACATCCCTGCCAACCTATACCTCTATCTTAACATCCCTGCCAGCATCTCCCTCCATCTTATCACCCTTCTCACCCTCTCCCTCCATCTTATCACCCCTTTTACCCTCTCCCTCCATCTTACCACCCCTCTCACCCTCTCTATCCATCGTATCACCCCTCTCATCCTCTCCCTCCATCTTATCACCCCTGCCAGCCTCCCCGTCCATCTTATAACTCCTCTCACTCAATCTTTTCATCCCTGCCAGTCTCTCTCTCCAGCTCCCTGATGGAAGCAAAACTCAATTCAATTGTCATACCAAAATACCAGCTGTATGTAGATAAGTGCAAGTAAGGGGTGAAAAATTTGCCATACAAGCAGGTTGTTCACTGGTTAAAACATATACAGTAAATGTTAATTATTAAAAGTGGCCCTTTCACCGAAATAGTATTGACATAGTGAATGTAGATCATAAAAATATGTATGCAATGTTACATCAAAATTGCAAGCAAATGGACAAGTTCAAAAAAAAGAAAATGTTTTCTCTTTCCCTTTATCTACCTCCACCTTATTACACCTCTTCGCCCTTCACCTCACCTCTCCTTCCAGCTTATCACCCCACTCACGCTCTATTTCATCCCTCTCTCCAGAATATCACCCCTCTTTCACCTCCATCTCACCCCCACCCTTATCCTATCACACATTTCACACTCAATCTTATCACCCGTCTCTCCCTCCATCTTACCTCCTCCATACAGCTTAACAGCCCCTCTCACCCTCCATCCATCCCCATTGGCATCATCAAATAAATCAGTTTATATGTATTTTTTTGTTTATGATATTTAAATACCAAATGCTGATTGTCATCATATATATACTTTATATCCAGGCCCAAGCATGAGAGCTACTTTACTTCTATCAAATCTGTCATGAGCTCTAGACCCAGAATTTTTGGAGACCTTACAACGCCCCTGAAAGGAAAAAACAAACTTTCATTCACACTTTACATATATTTTAAAACAGATGTTGTGATATATATCATAATTTGCCCCTATTGTTTCTCCTATATGTTTAAACAAAAACAAACTTACTTTACTTGACTGCATTTGTGGTCATCGTTCATTTATTACAAACTGTATTCCATACTCAGAAGTTGGATAAACCTGTCGCAAACCATTTTCTTTTAATTCAACATCAGTTGCTCTCATTACAATTTGTCTCTATCAATCATGTACAGCCATTACCTAGAGAAGGTGATCATGCCAGCAAATTTTTGCAACACAAATAATAAACGTAATTTTATATTATTTCTTTAAATACCTTCAAAAGTCTTTGTGAACAGGTTATTTTCTCCCCATTCTTGGAACATCAACAATTTTGCCAGAAGTACATTATAATTTCTTTATCGTTTTGTATACACACTCACACATATAGTTGTTTTTCCTTTAAAGAATGAATGTGTGCAACTTCGGTTAAAATAACAATATTACATATAGTAATTTTTTATTTTTTTTTAGAATTCACCATTAATTCAAGCAAATATGATAATGTATTGAAATATAACAACTTGCCAGTACTTCATTGTGTGAATAACATGTATATAAATATGCTCATTCACAGTGCACAACAAGACATTTTGCAGATATAGGCTATATTATACAACTATACACTTAAGCATATTTATCTGTATCTGTGTAAAGCATAACGGACATTTTATGTTTGTGTATTTACAACTATAAATAACATAATATTAAATATTAAATACTATTTTTTTTTAGAACAAATTTAGAAAAAAATTAATCAATAGTTGCCATATATTCCAGGAATATCTAAAGTAAATTCATAGCTGTAGCTAATCTGCAGATATTTCAGTCTACATGACTTTGCTGTCACTCTTGTTCCTTTCATCTACTCTTTATAAAGAATACATTTACCTTTAATTAAGATGAAAAATTCTGATTTTCATCTGAATTAAATTTGACTGACATCACAATGATACTAAAAATAGTGCAGGGTAAAAGATGCCAACACAATCAATACTATTGTAAGAAGTAAAAATGACAATTGACGACTGAAAGATTTGACTCTATCCAAGGAAAATCCTATTCTTTCTGTGAAGGAAGATGGTAATACTTATTTTTTTTTTAACTTATACATCTATATATTTATATGTATATACAGGGGACTTGTAAATCATTAAAAAAAATTGTACTGTATTGCTGTGTTTGACACAGGGGAATATATATAGCTGAATGAACATAGTAGTCACTATGTTTCAAACAAAACAGTCCACAATATATCAAACAATATCAGCAAATGTAAATAGTAAATCAGTACACCTACATTACACAGCAGCAGTCCAAACAGAGCTCCAAAAAATGGGGGAGAAAAAAGGAGAGTAAAAAACACGTGAACCAATTATCTATGAACATAAGTTTATTTGTAAAATATCTTTACTTCCATCAATTCTAAAAGTACAAAAAAGAAACACAAACAGCACAGTATCAAAGTTAAATTGTCCAAGACTAGAGTTGAGCGAACCTGAACCGCAAAGCTTGGGTTCGTACCGAACATTACGATTTTTGGACCCCGGACCCGAACACGGACATTCCACTGTATGTCCGGGTTGGAGTTCGGGGTTTGGCGATTCATATCACCTTAAATTTAAAATGACTAGAGACTGGACAGCTATTGCTGCCCAGTCACTAGTAAAATAAGCACCTCCCCCTGGTCCCCACCCATGCCAGCGGGTGGGGACCCTAATAATAATAATGAGGGGGGGGCCTAGTGTCCCCCCCAGTTCCCACCCATGAGCGGCGGGTAGGGACCCTAATAATAATAATGAGGGGGGGACCTAGTGTTCCCCCCCCCCGGTCCCCACCCATGAGCGGTGGGTGGGGACCACAAATAAAGTGACAAGGGGTGCCCAGCCCCTAGTCACTTCCCCCCCAATAAAAAAAATTCCTACCTACCCCCCCTCACCCTAATAATACTGAGGGGGTGGGCAATAAACTAACCTGTAAAAAAAACTATTTCATAATTACCATTTAAGGTCTTCTTTTTTCTTTAGCCCCAAAAAAGGCCAAATAAAAAACCATAATACGCACCGCAACTGTTAAAAAAAAAAAAAAACGAGCGCAAAAAAATTCAAATAAACCACTGGGTAAAAAATAATCCATCTTCGCCCATGGAGGGCCCCATGCAGATTGAGCTCTGCAGGGCGGGGGAAGGCTTATAAAGCCTTGGCCCTCCTTGCAATTAAGCTCAGAGCACTCTGATTGGTTGGTTTAAGCCAACCAATCAAAGTGCTCTGACAGGTAAATGAAGAGACTGACAGGTAAGTTTCTCAATCTACCTGTCACAACACTCTGATTGGTTGGTTTGAAATCCAACCAATCAGAGTGCTCTGTGTCATTTTACACAGCTTGGGAAAGTTTTTTGGAATTTTCACACTCTGTTTAAAATGACTAGCACTCTGATTGGTTGGTTTAAACCAATGGGAAATGGGAAAACACAGAAATGGGAAAACACAAAAAATGAAAATATATAGGGGTCTATTAAAAGAGCTCCGATGTTCAGATCTCAAAAATCAGCGGTTTTTGTGCCAACATTTCAGCAGCCTAACCCCTTTGGAGTTCAGCTGACCAAAATAGTAGCCTCTATTCTCTCTATGGATTTATATGGGAGTTTTTGGTTTTGTAACAGCTTTTTACAATTAAATAATAAATATGAATTAAAAAAATATAAAATAAATGTACATAATATAAAATACATTGATATATTCGAATACATAAAAAATACATGGAAAATGTATTATGTGGTAATTGGTTTCAATATTTATTTCCAAATCAGAATCCATGGATCCATGGATCTCATTTGTCTTGAAAAAAGTTTAGAGTGACCTTTATACCAGTAGCTGATGTTTGTTATGTCCTTGTTTCTCCTTTTAATAGTCTGTTTTGAGGGGTGAATCAGTGCATCAGAGGTAGCTTATTTGCATATTATTGTTTTCCTTGCACTAAATAAAAGCATTTGTATAAGGCTAATTTGTGGTATTTGTCGAGATATAGCCATGTCCATTATGTTTAAAAGGAATAGTTTGAGTTTTTTTTTTTTTTTTGGTTCATATGGTTATTAGAGAGAATTTCAATCCAATAGATGTTCAGATGCGGGCATTGCCAAAATATGTGTATCCAAATGCCTTCTTGAAATCTGGTGCATAGATTATGTAGTTTTAGTCCATATTTGTGTATAGAGAAAGAGGCTGGGAAAGATACTGGAGTAAAAATATATACATTATATGCCATCTGGGCTTTGGGTCACCAGAATTTTGGCATTCACACATATGGGAGATATGGGGAAGTATGATTCAAATATGTGAATCAGTGATCGGTCCTTTTCTTGTTTGAACAAGACATTATTTTAACGTGTAGCATAGGGGAGTTGATTTTTTAGAGAAAAGCATAATTAAATGTTTGGATCAAATAGATCAAGGTTAAATTTGTGGTACCACTCAGATGGAAAGCCACCTGGACCAGCTTCTTTGATATGTGGTAGCGATTTGATGGTGCCACATATTTCTTGGCAAATTATCGGGGCATCCAACCAGTCCCTGTCTGGTCATCTCAGTTTAGGGCAATCAATTTTGTTAAAGTATTGCTACTTTGTTCAGCAGTTTTATTCATTTCTGAAGAATAAAGATTTTATAGTATTCATAAAATGTTACATTGATTTGTTGTAAGTCCTTGGTCATTTTATTGGAGCTGGTGTGGATTTAAATTGGTGAAACACTTCTGAAATCTCTTGTTAAATATGCTAGAGATTTTTCTGATTTGTCATCTGATTAAATGTAGTGTTTACTATGTGTGAGTTGTAAAGCAGTCATATCAGTTATAATTATATTAGGGTTTATACATGCTTTCTGACATAGATTTTTATTTTCTTCAGTTTGGTTTAGGACAAAAGCTTGTTCTGTTGTTTTAACTTAATTTTCAGCTGTCAACACTCAGTTTTGCTTTTCTTATAGTATGTTATTATGTTAATAAGTTGAACACAAATGACTGCTTTGACCTTCTTCCAGTGTATATTGTGATTAGTGCATTGAACAGAAAACAAATCTGTCACCTGCACATGTATGTAGAGCTGCAATAATCAATTATCTATACCAATAACATCATTTATATACAATGCACAATCATGCTAATTGGGTATTTCTTATACATACTTTGTCTCCAAATGAAGGGTTAATCCACCAAAAACATGTACAGTCTATTCATAGATCTTGTAAAGCTGCTCTTGTGAATCCACCTTGTATCTGACACCTAAAGCTTAAACCCGCCCTGAGCCGCAACTCCGCATGAAGAAAAAGGAGGAACAATAGTGTTATACTGCATAGTTTATCGACTATTGTTTAACATTGTATATAAATTTAATGTTTGTATTTTGAGTTGTCATGGTACAAAGCTTAGTGTTTTTTGTTATTTTTTTTTAATATTCAATTGTTTAATTTTTTTTTTTTAAAGCTTGGAGCTGAATCTTTGTCTATTATGACACTATGGAGAATATTTTGTAACATGCAGCCAAATAATGCTGGTTTAGATGTCTTTGCACATGTAGCTTTATAGTATGTAAATTGAGCACTCAGCACTCACTGTGCCACTTTAAGAGACTGATATTTTAGAAACTTACATACACCTAACATGTATGCCATGCATGAGGAAGCCTGATAGGCAAAACTTGTTGGGTGAGCGGAGTTCCAAATCCGTGACAACACTTGTCAGTGACAGAACATTTCAACTGCCAGGCTTAGTGCCTCATCCGATGTACCAAATTAAACTGAGATGAATCAGCAAGTCCAGAGCCGTTACTGTTATTATTCCCAACATACTGTAGATCTGAGGTTTAAACAGAGCCATCCTTTTGAGTGTTTATTTTCTTTTGCACTGAATACATTGTATCATATGGTATAACACTATTGTGACTATCTTGGGTTTTGTCTCTGTGTGTAGGCTACAACGGGGATTCCCAAGACCATCTTCACAAGATCTATAAATAGACTACATTTTTTTGGTAGATTAACCCTTCATTAGGATATGGGTATGGTCAGATAGGTCTTGTGGGGGTATCTAATTTCTCTTATTCCATGTAATAGTGAGAAATAAAAGTAGCCTAAGTCAGTTCTGAACAGGCATGGTGAGTTGCTGAGTAACAGAATAATTCTTTAGTTTAAGTGTTTAAGTGTTGGTTTACTGCATAGTTTTAATTAAATTTCTCTTTCTACAGATAGGTGTTGGGCCTATGCATAGTTTATATAATTCATTGGAGGGAGGCATATTAACAATCTATAGACACAATTTGTTCAGAAGGAAACTATTATTATTATTATTACTGTTATTATAAGAATATACTTTATCTTCTTAACTTGTCATTTAAGCCTCTAACATTCCAGGAGATAAATGTAGAAATGTATGTCATTAGGTGTTGGGGTTACAAGTTTGGTCATGCTCCTTGCCATTCACATCTTCACTCCCCGTGTCCTTATGGAAGAGGGAGATGGCGATGGCAGGTTGGTGCTTGTATCAGCAGAGTGGGCGGGGCTTTGGTCTGTGACATCGATGTCCCCTTCTCTGCCTCTAGTGAGTGGTGTGTGTTTGGGGGGTATGGCCTGTGATGTCTTGTGTGATGTTATTCTGGACAGCCCCTATAAAAACTCCAGACTGCCCTAATTCTGGTGCTAAGTTATTGATCCGTCCCTTTTTGTGCTTCCTGTTTATCCTCCTGCTTAGCTCCCCCCTTCTGACCCGGATTACTTTTGACCCCTCCACTGCCTGCTCCATACCTCTGAGACCTGGATTATTTTGACCATTCTATTTGCCTATCTCCAACCATTGTGACCAGGACTGCCTTATTACTATGTTTTGTCTGCTTTCTGCCTTTGTGATACTGGATTGCCTTGTGACTACTCTTCAACTGTTGTCTGCCCCTATGTACTCAGTTCTTTCCTGACAATTCAGAGTGCATTACCGTTCATCTCCTGTGAATACTTCTATCTGTTTATTATTATCCTGTGTTATCATGTTTTCTGGGCTCCTATCCATTGAGGGCATTACAATCCCTTACATTCCTCTGCCCGGCCTCCTCCAATAAGGTAGCAACATTGGGCCGCAGGACATGCCCCCCACCAGCAGCAAGGCATTTGCGCTCAGTTTCTGTGAGGCGCATCTTACTAGATTCCGGTATGTGGCTGCAGTTGGATGGGGTCCCTGGTAGGACAGGGGCCATGCACCTCGTCCTTATTCATATGTTATGCCATGTATGAGTCTCAGCACTGTAGAGTACAAAAGTAAAGATACCAGATAATAGGAAGAAAATAGTAAACACATCAGTGTTAACTTTAACATGTTTCTATAACCCCAAGACCACCCTGCCCAAATTTGTAAAGTGATTGGACGTAAGTCCCATAACCAAAATAGAACAGATAAACGTTGAGATCTAAGTCAAAAGTTACAGCACTAAAGCAAAGAAGCTCCATTCATTCTTCTGAACTAGGTTACTGTGAAGCAGCAGTGGAACATAATGTAGAGGTATCATGGTATAGATGGTTCGACTCCTTTATCCATTCTGTTATATATTTAGGTGAAAAAATAACTGTGTTTTGTTGCAATCTTGTACCTGGAGCTTTGCTGGATAAAGTATTGAAAATTGTATGTCTAGTGAGTGTAGTTTTTTCTTGCTGGTAGAAATTTGGATCATTGTTTTCGGATTTCAAAAGAGAAATCTGGGTGTAATTAAATTTTGTGGCTTTCCAGTAGTAGATTGCCCTTGGATCTTGCTGTTGTTCAAATGTAGTCTTGTTCAAAGCGTTGTCCGTCCTGTGGTTAAATGAGCGGTATTTGTGATTTCAGATCGCAAGCACCACTCAAACAGTGATGCTTTAATGCCATGAGGTCATGCCATGACGCATAGAGCATCACAAAAATCCGGTGGCCAGGGAACCTGCAATCACTTCACGGACCGATTTGTGGGGGCCATTTTGGAGAGCAGCATGCTCCTCTAATATGGCTGCTGGGAAGAGCTTCGGAAGTGAATGCTTCTTACCCTAGAGGAAGTCAGCAACATTGCAATGAAAAAACAAAGACATAATTAGGTAAAAATTGAGTGTTAGGGTTAGAATAATGTTTTTTTACAATAAATTAGGGTTAGCATAAGGGTTAGGGTTAAAATTAAATTAAAACTAGAATAAATTCAGGGTTAGCATAAGGGTTAGAGTTAGGGTTAAATTTAGGGTTTGGGTTGGGGTCAAAAGGTCACTGAAGGAAAAAATAACACTATTTTTGGTTTTTGTCCTATAATTGCCAAAAAACTGCAGAAAAACATGGAAACAAACTTATTGCTAAACTCGGGACACAATTTACAAACTATTTAGATGGGGTCTTTTTTAATGATTGTATTTGTGTAAATAATGTTTTAGGTAAAAAAAAATGTCATCATATTTTATGATTTGTTTTGCAGTAAATTATAAGATAAGATGAATAAATTGGTATCTAACGAAATTTCTTCTTATGGCAATAAAAACAATATACAATTTGTGTGGGTACATTATATGAGAAGAAGAAAATTACAGCTAAACACAAACACACCAGAAATGTCAAAACAGCCCATGTCACCAAGGGAAAGATGAGGTCAAAAGGTGATGTCACTAGGGGGTTAACAGCTTGGCAATAAGGACTAAATGCATGTTAATAACCACACTACAATTGATCCCATGAGAAGTGGTAATCATAAATTTGTACGTAAATGGGACATTTTTTCCTAAAAAAAGACCAAAAAGACTAAAAAGAGCAGATCTGTGTACAGTTCATAAGGATTTAGTTATGTTAGTTGCAACATTGACCCATCCAGTAGACACATCCCAATACCTTTGATAAGTAGTTAATTAGCGCCATCTCAGTATCTATACTCCCCCCTCAAACCTCAATGTGCACAAAGAGTTGGTAGATAGCAAACTGATGAAGAATATAGAGAATGAGTTGTGTAGCTAATTTTCCTTTTTCCTTTTTTTCAGTTACAAATCAACTCCACTCCAGGGATTATCATATCTCGATCTAATAATCCAATTCAAATATAGTTAATTGAAGCTTAAGTGAATTAAGATATCAAAACTCATTGAAGTGAGAAAGGAAAAACATAGATAAGCTATAGTAAAATTTTCACTAAAAGTTTTAATAGTATGGGATGTAGGTGTTTGTGATATTCTACTCCATAGACAACTAATTACTAAAGGTTGCATCATTAGGAAAATAAAAAAAATTTATATGGCAGGGCTAAACTAAAAGTAACTATAAAAGTACATGTTGTTTACTGTTAATAATTATTAACAATATTTAAAGAGAAAACACAATATTCCAGCAAACATCTTTGAAAAGTGATAGCAAGTTAAAATACATGTTTTAAAATGTGTTATGTCCTTTAACAAGCAAAGGAAACTGAGAAAAAACTCACCAGGTTTACAGATCAGAATCAGACAGATTAGAGTTCTATTTATTTGTCAATATATATGTTGTATTTCTATTAATATCTGTTTACCAAGATTACATTTGAATGCATATTAAATATTCAAAATCATATACTATTGAAACAACATCAGATACAATTGTGGTTAAGCCCACCTAGCCAACTACACATTCAACACAAACACCTGTCAGGATAAATGCCTAAATATAGTTCCACTCATCTACTAGGTAGTTTCTTTCTTTGTATACTGCCGTGTTTTTCTGTTCAATGCTGTCCTGCTAGTGAAAAGATTTTCATGTGAATGCTGCCAAGGCAGTGAGAGATAAGCACATGTGTGAAGGAGCCAAAAATATTTTTTTTTGCTACTGTAACATCATATTAAGATGACAGTGAGTGTTATAAGGCAAAGAAGCAATAGAATTAACAGAAAGGTAACTTATTATCGGATATGAGGAATTTGAAGGCATATGGGCAATATAAAACATTGTGTAGTAAACCAAAAGGTATTTTCAGTCTGCTTAGAATGTTTAAGTAAATCACTAATGTATTTTAACTATATTTTAATTTATGATGTAATTTATTTATTTTACATCTAACTATAGTCAAAGTACTCCAACTAACTTGATATTTTACTTTCATGAGAGCTTAGTCTTACTAATATAACTTATATGGCCGCAAAGGCCTTCCTACTTTGCCTTTCAAGTAAAGCCAATGGGGAAGAAATAACACATGTTTCTTTTGAGTCTACCTCAGCCAACTGGGAGGTTGAGTTGAACTTATTCTTGAAAATCAAGTATTTTTTTCTCTCTTAGACTATAATGGAACTCGACCTCCCATATCAATATTTCCTTACTTTTAATGTACAGCATTTTCCTATACTTTCTATTGGAGGTCAAGTTGCACATACTATAGTTGAGTGTGGTGGAATTAAGAAATCCACAAAAGGAAGATCCACATGTAGTAATTAAATAACATCCCAGCAATAATGTAACATCAACGGCAAATAGCGGTATGAAGAGGAAGACTGTAACATCAAACATAACTCCACTGGAGTATTCAACACATCCTTTTTATTTTTATATTTTATTTTTATTCTTACTTCTAATTTTATTTGTATGTTTATTTTTTCATCCATTTATTTTTTCATTAATTTTTTTCCCATTTGTTCTCATTTACTAGTATCTTCTTTTTCCAACATTTTTTTTATTTTCATTGATGTCCCTTATATATATATGTATTCATATCAAATGGATTTTTGTTTTTACCTTTATTGATAATTTTGGTAAGCCATCTGTGATAAAATGTTTACTGTCACTTTAACCCAGGTCTTTACACAAGAGCCTCCAGTAGTCTAATTAATTAATCTAGTTGCCCCTGACAAAGTAACATATTGTTATGAAACACGTAGGGCATGGCCTGTGGCCATGAGATATAACACTTCGGGGGAGCTACTTTGCAGACCAGCTGACATCAGTATTCCTTATACACTGCCAGGGATCCCCTCATTCGCCCATAAAAAGAGCGGTATACTGCTCCTAAATCTGTGAGTATTATCCATCCAAGTTAACCCAGTATATCACCTTGTCAGAAGGAAAGCACTATTATTTTTTGTTTTTTCCTCTTTTTGAGAAATATACAACAATTTGAACTCTTCAATCAACAGTGAATATATAAGTATTTTTATTATTTGCACATTTTGTTGTCTTTTCTGCACAAAGTTGCACAGAATTATATCACATAAATTGTGTACTTTTTATTGATTAATATTTGCGCTCCTTTACGAGCAAACATTAACTTGATCAGATGTCTCTAAAACCATTCCTTTGTTTATGGCCCTAATTATAAACACCTAACACACCTCCATGAATTCCAACACATGCATATTTGATATCCCATTAATTAAAAGTTGAATAAATCAAACCAAAGCCTGCAATTTTACATATTGTAACACACTATGACCCCATTTTGCTTCTCTAGAAGCAAAAGCTATATCACTGTACTTTATAATATTGCACCTGCGTTTTAATTGATGTTGCTGTTCGCTTGGTATATTAACAGGTCCATATTTGTTTTAACTTATTTTATCAGTCCAACTGGAATTTTGTGTATATATTTGTATATTTATATACAAATAATGAATAGCTCATGGTGGTCTAGTTGAAAGGTCAAGTTTAATTTTCAGACTAAGTCAAACTTGACCTCCAAATTCAACCACCTTCCACCAAACTTTAGTAAAGTAAAATATACATCTTAGTAACTAGTAGTGTTGAGCGAACCTGAACCACACTGTTCGGGTTCGTACCGAACATTAAGTTTTTTGGACCCCGGATCTGAACAAGGACATTTCACTGTATGATCGGGTTGGAGTTCAGGGTTCGGTGATTACATTGTATGTAATGCTATGGGCTTTCTATAAACCGAAATAGAGTCCCCATTCATAAGAATAGGGACTCTATTTCGGTTTATAGAATAGCAATAGCATTACATGTATTCCATAAACCGAAAGTCTATAAACCGAATGTCTTTCGGTTTATAGACTTTCGGTTTATGGAATACATGTAATGCTATTGGCTTTCCATAAACCGAAATAGAGTCCCTATTCTTATGAAAGACATTCGGTTTATAGACTTTCGGTTTATGTAATACATGTAATGCTATTGGCTTTCTATAAACCGAAATAGAGTCCCCATTCATACGAATAGGTCAATTGACCTGTTCTTATGAATAGGGACTCTATTTCGGTTTCTAGAATAGCAATAGCATTACATGTATTACATAAACCGAAAGTCTATAAACCGAATCTCTTTAGGTTTATAGACTTTCGGTTTATGTAATACATGTAATGCTATTGCTATTATAGAAACCGGAATAGAGTCCCCACTCATAAGAATAGGTCAATTGACCTATTCATATGAATGGGGACTCTATTTCGGTTTATAGAAAGCCAATAGCATTACATGGCTCTTGGCTTTCTATAAACTGAAATAGAGTCCCCATTCATACAAATAGGTTGCATGAATGGGGACACTCTTACCCACATTTTACTTCATTTTGCAGCCCTCTAGCCCTTTCCAGGACTTTTTAGAGGCATTTTAGTGGCCAAAAGTTCGTGTCCCCATTTACTTCAATGGGTTTTGGGTCCAGGGTCAAGTTCAGGGTCAAGTTCGAGCACGGACTCGGAAATTTTTTCGAAGTTTGGCTGAACCTGCCGAACCCGAACATCCAGGTGTCCGCTCAACTCTGGTAACTAAACCCAGTTGTGTTAATATGGATAAAACAGCCAAATGTTTAATGGATGAATGCATTTGTACACTTCTATGGCTCTGGTAAATGTGAGTTTATTTCCACCAGGGCTATATATTTTCCAGCTTTTTTTTACAGGATCACACATAAACATTTTTTTCTATTCATTTTTTTCATGCATATTATGAATCATTCATGTTTGTCAAGTTGTTCTGAATTTATTTTTTATTACATTTTTATAATTATTTGACTTTAATACATGTAAGATGGTAGTTCAATTATAGAGTATTGCTTTCAAAATCACCTGTCCCATCTATGTTGCTTACGCAGTAATTGACTCTGACTACTGATCTGCAATCAGATTGAATACTTGTTTTAAATTGAAATTATATGTTAGTCAAAATTACCTTCATGTTAATGAAACTTTTTTACTCTAATTTTATAAATATATTTTATAAATATCTTTAAGTATTGATGATAACAGGAAACTTGTAACATATCATTTCAACCTGTTATTCTACTTGATAGCTTCTGTATAAAAAGATTTCCAATTAGCAATCCTTTAAAAAAGGGAAAAAGTATCCTCAAAACATCTTTTTTCTGCACCATTTACTCGGAATGTATAAATGACTTACATGAAAGCTGTATAATGTCTATGTAATTGGTAGTCTACTTTTTTGGCAAAGACTAAATTATACATTTCAATTTCAGCTGTATTTTTCCCTTACCATCCACTGTAATTTTATTTTCAAATGTTGCAATGTTTTTTTAAGGGGTAAAACATAGTTACTACAGCACTGTCCAGACCCTTATTTTTGTTGAATCTCAGCATTTGTGGTGATTAAAGACATTTTAAAAAAAGCAATTATAGAAATTTTTGTTTTAAGTTTATAAATAATGTTTATTATTTTTCAAATTGTATATGAAGTTAAACTAAAAGAGAAAAAAATGGGACCCACCACTGATTTAAAATATAATGAAGTTTGATTGGGTAAGCTCACTGGAATGGGCACTGACCCTATTGCTGGGTACCAGACATCGCCCAGGGCCCACAGGCACCTGACTTTGAAAGACTTTGAGACTGTGCTGATACTTAATATGATTTCATATAATGAGATAAACAGCATAAAGGTACAGTGGTGGACGCCCGTAATGGCAAACGTGTTTCGCACAGTGGCTTCGTCAGACGCTGAAATTCAAGGCTATCACTCAAAACGAAAATAAGTGATGGCATAAATAAACAGCACATTGATTAAAAGATTCATAAAGTGTAAATCTTCTATTAAAGTAAGTAGCTCTTATTTTTCAAGGTTGGAGTCCCCATACAAGAATTCATATGTCTTCCTGATTCCTCAGACGCAATGCATTTCATCCGCTGTTGGGCCCCATCTGGAGTAGTAAATCCAAGTGATAACTACATATATACAGGGCTGTTAACTTCCAGTTCCAAATGTGTTATTGGTGTGGCTATCACTTACTCCAAATAGCACCTATTAATTCTCATTCAGCGCACTTCAAGTCTCCCTTTCATGTGGGGGCATAATCACTTCTATTGCTCCAATCACATAATAATTCCAGTGAGAAAGTGTCTCGTCATTTAGTTCTTATTGTAAAAGGACCATGTCCCATAGGGATCCACAAGCGGGCACAGCCAAATTGCAGGAGCATGCTGCTCTGGCAATATGGCACCCACGATTGCCCCGTGAAGCGATCATGGTTGCCCCAGAGCCCGAATTTCAGTGTTGGCTATTGCTTTGACATCGAAGCAATAGACCAGCACCGTTAGATTGGTTTTCTGGATCATTTATCGCTCGTTTCACCGCAGGACGCGTCAGAAACGTCCATTGTCGGGAACAGAGCTCCCAGCTGGACGGGCCTGACATGTCCATTGTCGCAAAGGGCTTAAACAATTTCATAAGATAAATATAAATGATACATCAAAAACTAAAATGCCATGTTTCCCAATGGATATCAGCACAATAAAAAGGCATTTGATGTTGTAAAGAAAAGTTATATTGCTCAAATTCAGCTTGTAACCCCTTAGGAGACAGAGTTTGTAACTGGAAGTTTAATTCCATTGCTTTAGAAAAAAATGAGAAAAGTGAGTGTTTATTGTTACAGAATGCTTCAAACTCAACTAACGTGTTTTCTCCCTAATAACCTTTACAATCAAATTTAGTTCTCGGAACATGTAAAAATAATAATTAACAGGTATATGACATTGCCAAATATAAACATAACGGTTATGGAAAGGGTAGTTACTAGTCCCACTTACACTCTAAAAAGCATAATTATGCTCATATATCATGCCCAGTTGAGAGCCTAAATGGCATACATATGGATGTAACCAGAAAGAACATTCAGAATACTTGGTAGAGGGAAAAAAATTATATTTATGCTTACAAGATGATTCAGAGGGGAATGCCCACTTACAAAAATAAAACCAACAACAGATGGCACAATTCACTGTCCTGTTGAAAAAATATCTGTCATGAAGTGAATTCTGACAGCCTGCCTGACTGGGGTTCTTGGAGGGGCCTGAGGGCCAAACACCTCCCTGTAGATTATGGACCCTGGCTTATGTACCATAACTCTATACGTTAAAATTGTTAGTTAGTTATATTCTGTTGTGTAACAGTGTATTGGTTTATGTGTAACGTTTAATTCTGTGAGTAGACCACTCTGAAGGTTTATAATGTGACAGTGACTCCAATAGTTTACTCCAACATCCATTGTTCTGGATTAACTGGATTAACTGGTAAACTGATTATGTTGTGTACATTACCGTGTGTATTGTAATTAGGTCTACTCACTCTATGTTAATTCATATTTGGTTTGCAGTCTGAATGTCTAATGTTTTCCTAGCTCAGTTAGTTGCAGAACTATGTTTAGTTCCAACCCCCCATTGTATACTAATGTCTGTGATGTCATGTGTATGTCTTTTTACAAGTCTGTGTTGTTACACAAATAAAAGAGTTGTTCAATCTTGCTGTACCTAACTGCTAGATGTCCTGTCTATTTTGGTACAAAGAGCAAGGGTCCAGGAGAGACTTGCTGGGTGAATGCTGAGCTGTAAGCGGGGGGCTAAGGAGGTGATTCCCTACAACGGGCAGAGGGTCTACTACATCGGGTAGACGGTCCGTTACAATATCCATCCACTGTGACATGGTGTGGAAGTTAACATGATGTGGAGAGTTTAATCCTGGAAGGCTCAAGTTCACCACAACACTTCTGGTGATGCAGCAAAAAAATTCACCACAAGTGTAGTGGTGGACCTGAAGTAATAGTATAGGTCTGTCTCTCTATCTCGCACCTTTCAGGTTTCAACTCTCCACACCAGACTTTTCTATTGCTAAATTTCCTTTTTTTTTAAACCTACCTCCACCTCTCCAATATTTATTTCCCTGTGTGATGGCAACAAAAGTAAGATCATGGGGAGTGCTAACATGTTAGATGAAGTGTTTGGCAAGACTGTGTATTAAGTTTCTTTCTAATGTTATAACAGTGCTCACCTATCCTTGTTTTAAGTTTTCTCCTTCCAACATAAACATAAACAGTCTTAATTTTTTATTACTTTCCTGTACTATTAGAGATAAAACTGCAAATTACTCTATTCCCCTCTTTGGTCGACCTACATCCTTTGAATTTACAGTTATAAAATCCAGATTTATGTATTGAGAAGTGTTTAATTTGCTTTATTCATGTATCTTTTAGTTGGGTGCCATTTGAATTTAGGAGCTTTCCTAAAAAATAATTGTAGTATTAGCAACAAAAATGGATTTAACCACTTCGCGACTATGGACGTGTCAGGCACGTCCTGCCGGGAACTCTGTTCCCGACAATGGACGTGCCTGGCACGTCCTGCGGTGAATCAAGCGGTTTTCGAGATCAATGATCTGGGGCACCCACAATTGCCTCACGGAGTGATCGTGGGAGCCATACTGACGGAGCAGCATGCTACTTGACTGCCCCTAGTGGTAGTTAAGCAGCATAGCAATGGAAAAAAATAAAAATAAATATTTTATTAACTAAAAACTTGTTATATAGTTAGATTAACCTATAGGGTTAAAATTAAATAATTTTTAGCATGAGGGATAGGGTTAAAATTAAATTGAAATTAAAACATAATAAGGGATAGCATAAGGGTTAGCGTTGGGATTAAATTTAGTATTAGGGTTAAATTTTGGGTTCAGGTTGGGGTCAAAAGGTCAATATAGGAAAAAAACAGAAAACACTATTTTTGGTTTGTGCCCCATAACTCGCAAAAAAAAATACCGAAAAATATGGAAACATTCATATTTCTGAACTCGGGACAACATTTATAAACTATTTAGATGGGGTCTTTTTTAATGATTTTATTTGTGTAAATTATATTTTAGGTCAAAGTTAGAAAAAGTGGGTTTTTAAAAAATTGGTCATCATATTTTATGATTTTTGTATCTGATGAAAGCCCTTCTTATGGCGATTAAAAAAAAACATATAATTTGTGTGGGTACAGTATGTGATAAAGAAGAAAATTGCAGCTAAAAACAAACACCCCAGAAATGTCAAAACAGCCATTGTCACCAAGGGAAAGTCAATGTGAAAATGTCTTGTCACTAAGGGGTTAAACATCATCCTGCTTTAAAATATGCCAATGTTTATTAATCAGTTATTTTTTAATTCTATTTTTATTAATAAATCAAAAATTCTAGGAAGGGAGAATTTTTAATTTATGTTTTTCTCCTTGTCCATTAATAATTGTTGCCTATCTAACTTTTTAACCTATTCTATTACTCTCAATGCTTCCTGTTCCACATATTTCTTATCACAAAACCTATCTTTCAAGCTTTGGAGTTATTCATCACAAACCTTTTTGTCAGAACAGGTCCTAATCACTGTTCAAATTGCCAGCTCAATCCGTCTGTGCATACTGCTATAAGATCTCCTCTTTATAATTACATGATGCTGTAATGCAGTAGGACTCCAACTCCCATTGACAATAGACATACACAAGAGATTGCACCAATGGACACTGGAAGAACATTCTATAGGGCCGACTATTTAAGCTTTTGCTTGTTCTCACTGAGAGGGATCCCACATCTTCATTTTCTGTCTCAATGAGTTATTAGGGTATGCCAAGATGTGGGTCCCTTGCTCACTGCACCTAGAGGGATACCAGCCGTACCACATTGACGAGGCAAATGAAGGTCGAAACGTATGTCTGTGGTGGCTGTATTCTTCGTGCAGAGGAGACCTGCCAGGCTATTTGGATCTGGACTGCCCTTATGGCATTATATGCTAATGGAGAGGTTTCCTCTGTAATGGTGCAAGTGAGTAATTGGCAAATCTGGGGGCAGATTCTCAAGTCTGAGGATGCATTGGCAAGTATGGGGGCAGATTGATAAGTCTAAGGGGTGGATTGGTAGGTATAAGTGGTAGATTGGTATTTCTGAGTGCAGATTGGCAAAGCTGGAGGTGCACTGGCAAGTCTGGGGATGCATTGGCACGTCTGAGGCACAGAATGGCAAATCTGGGAATGGAATATTGGCAAGTCAGGGGTGCAGATTGGCCAGCCTTGTGATGCATTGGCAAGTCTGGATACATTAGGAGCTCTAAGAGAAAAAGGTGGAGCCTAAAAGGGAAGGGATGGAATTTACAGACTATGCGGTGGGTCTTAAACAGGAAGGGGTGGGGCAAATTTAGAGTAAGGGGGTTGCACAAGTTTAGTTAGGCCTAGGGCATCACAAAACCAAAATACACCACTGACATTACAACACATACTAAAATATACACATTGCGTCTTTTGGACATTTTCTATGTTACATATCATTGCACTGTAAGCAATCTAGGCAATGTTTAATTTGAGTGCGCTAGAAGACCCATTGCCCAGTTGTAACAGACACTTATTTGGGTCTCAGTTTGTACAACACAATATGATCACAAATTAATATCTTTGATATCTGTCGCAATATGTCACTTCTATGTTATAATCAACAGGTTTTCTGAATCTTTTTTCACCTAGGCCAACAACTATTCACCAACATAAAACACCCTACACAAAGCGATTAATAGGATAATTCCATCTTCAAAAAGATTGTAATAAATTGCATGTATTTATTTTCTATTTGCTCACTACTTACCTTGAATGTGTCTTGTGTCCTCTTCTTTTTAGGTCATAGGGAACCATGTCCCAGTGTTTATCGATGACACAAAATAAAGTATGGTAATTCAGTCTGAACTAGATTTGTCTATGTTGCAAGAAGATTTGGACAAATTGGTAGAGTTGAGCGGACACCTGGATGTTCGGGTTCGGCAGGTTCGGCCGAACTTCGAAAAAATGTCCGGGTCCGTGCTCGAACTTGACCCCGAACCCCATTGAAGTCAATAGGGACACAAACTTTTGTCCACTAAAATGCCTCTAAAAAAGTCCTGGAAAGGGCTAGATGGCTGCAAAATGAAGTAAAATGTGGGTAAGAGTAGGACAAGTGCCCTGCAACCAAATGTGGATAGGGAAATAACTTAAAATAACATAAAATACATACAAATTACAAATACAGCTGATCTTAAAATAGCACTAGATGGAATCTTTGATTTTAGCTTTGGAAGAACATAAATCTAAATCTAAAGGTTGGCTGCCAGGAGGATCAACAGAATTATCCATTTGAGAGAGGGTTGGAGTGCAGGGTATTCTTTTTCAGTTTATACTAAGTGAACCATAGGTTGAGGAGGCAGTGACCGTGGCGGTGTAGGTGGAAGCGGCGCTGGGGGAGGAGGAGGAGGAGGTAGTCAACACTGTTTTTTATTTGGTGCTTTTTGTTGTGGCGTACTGACAAAGCTTTTCCACATTTCGGTCATGCCAACCCTGCCTTCTTAGGTGCTGGCGGTGCCCCAGCTGCGTTGGAGACCTCTTCCTCTGCCTTCGCCTTGTGCTTCCATTGAGCCTTTGGTGTCATTTTGGAATGCCCTCAGCAGCGCGTCTACCAGCGTGCGCTGGTAGTCGCGCATCTTACTATCACGCTCCAGTGATAAAATTAAGGACGGCACGTTGTCCTTGTAATGGGGATCCAGCAGTTAGAATGTGGGCAACTTGGCAGTCGTTGTGCAGGCACTGCAGCATGTAGTCGCTCATGTGTGCCAAGCTGCCTAGAGGCAAGGACAAGTTGTTCTCTAAGGGAGGTGTATCATCTGTGTCCTCCGTATCCTCCCAGCCACGCTACAGTGATGCCCACGAGCTGCGTTGGGTGCCACCCTGCTGTGAACACGGTTCCTCCTCCTCATCATCATCCTCATCCTCCTCCAAAACTGTGCCCTGGCTTGACAGTTGTGTACCTGGCCTATGCTGGTGCAGGAACCCACACTCCAAGCCACTTGTGAATGACTGGCCTGATAACCGTGGAAATGACCCCTGTTCTTCCTCCTCCTCTTCCTCCTGTGCCACATCCTCTTCCATCATTGCCCTAAGCATTTTATCAAGGAGACATACAAGCTGGATAGTAAGGCTGAGAACGGCGTCATTGGCACTGGCCATGTTGGTGGAGTACTCGAAACAGTGCAAAATGGCACACAGGTCTCTCATGGAGGCCCAATCATTGGTGGTGAAGTGGTGCTGTTCCGCAGAGCGACTGACCCGTGCGTGCTGCAGCTGATACTCCACTATCGCCTGCTGCTGGTCGCACAATCAATCCAGCATGTGCAAGGTGGAGTTCCACCTTGTGGGCACGTCGCATATGAGGCGGTGAGAGGGAAGGCCTAAGTTACGCTGCAGCGCAGACAGGCGAGCAGCAGCAGGGTGAGAATGCCTAAAGTGCGCACAGATGGCCCGCACTTTCTGCAGCAGCTCTGATATATCTGGGTAGTTTTTCAGGAATTTCTGCACCACCAAATTCAGCACATGCGCCAGACAAGGGATGTGCGTCAAACCGGCTAGGCCCAGAGCTGCTACAAGATTTCGCCCATTATCGCACAACACCAGGCCAGCCTTGAGGCTCAGTGGCAACAACCACTCATTGATCTGTTGTTCCATGCCCGTCCACAGCTCCTGCGCGCTGTGGTGTTTTTCCCCCAAACAAATGAGTTTTAAAAGAGCCTGCTGTCGTTTCCCCCAGGCTGTGCTGAAGTTGGTGGTGAAGGTGTTACGCTGACCGGATGAGGAGGTGGTAGAGGAGGTGGTAGAGGAGAAGGAAGAAGCTGAGTAGGAGGAGGAGGCAACAGGAGGCAAAGAGAAATGCCCTACAATCCTTGGTGGCGAAAGGACATGCGCCAAACTGCTATCTGCTTCAGGCCCAGCCGACACTACATTTGCCCAGTGTGCAGTAAGGGAGATATAGCGTCCCTGCCCGTGCTTACTGGTCCACTTATCTGTGGTTATATGGACCTTGCCACAGATGATGTTGCGCAGTGCACACATGATTTTGTCTGCCAATTGCTTGTGTAGGGAAGGGATGTCTCGCCAGGAAAAGTAGTGGTGGCTGGGAACCACGTACTGTGGGACAGCCACCACCATCAGGTTTTTAAAACTGTCCGTCTCCAACAGACGGAATGACAGCATTTCATAGGACAGGAATTTGGAAATGCTGGCATTCAGGGCCAGTGTTCGCGAGTGGGTAGGGCCATACTTCCTCTTTCTCTCCAGTATTTGGGAGATGGACAGCTGAACGCTTCCATGGGACAGTGTGGAGATGCTTGGGGATGGTGGCGGACGTTGTGGCATTGCTGCCACTTCCTCTATTTGCTTGGTGGCGGGTGCCACTGTGACTCCAGAGCTGGAGGAAGAGGCCAAGACAGCAGCAGAAGAGGAAGCAGGAGGAGCCTGAGACCATTCTTGGCTTTTGAGATGCTTACTCCACTGCAACTCCTGCTTTGCATGTAGATGCCTGGTCATGCAGGTTGTAACATAGTAACATAGTAATTTAGGTTGAAAGAAGACACAAGTCCATCAAGTTCAACCCTTCTACTTATCATTACAGCTTTTGATCCAAGAGAAGGCAAAACCCCCTAAGGAAGCTATTTCGAATTTTGCCTCCTGGGGGAAAAAATTTCTTCTTGACTCCAAGAGGCAATCAGATTTCTCCTTGGATCAATAAGCTCTTTTATTAATGCTTTTTCTATTATTAATAGCCCTGTATGTTCTGCATTCCTAAAAAAACATCCAAACCATTTTTAAGTGCATCTATTGTGGTTGATAGCACTACCTCTCTTGGCAGGGAGTTCCATAACTTTATTGTCCTAACCGTAAAGAATCCCTTCCTTTGCTGTCCATGAAATCTTTGCTCTTCCAGTCTGAGGGGGTGACCTCTTGTTCTTTGTACCTTTCTGTTAATGAACAGGTCACTGGAGAGCTCTTTATATTGGCCCTGCACAAATTTATATAATGTTATCATATCCCCTCTGAGATGCCTTTTTTCTAACGTATATAAATTCAATTTTTTAAGTCTCTCTTCATAACTAAGATCCTCCAAACCCCTTATTAATTTTGTAGCTCTCCTTTGCACTTTTTTTAGTTCCTTAATATCCTTTTTAAGGACTGGTGCCCAGAACTGTACTGCATATTCAAGGTGAGGTCTTACCATTGATTTGTAAAGAGGCAAGATGATATCCTCCTCCCGTGAATCTATACCTCGTTTTATACATGCCAATATCATATTGGCCCTTGCAGCTGCTGACTGGCATTGGGCACTGTTGCCAAGTTTGATGTCTATAATTATTCCTAAATCCTTTTCATTAGTAGTTTTTCCCAGGGAAAAACCATTTAACATATATGTTGCTTTGTTATTATTTTTCCCATAATGCATAACTTTACATTTGTCGATATTGAACCTCATTTGCCACTTTAGTGCCCAGTCCCCCACTCTGTCCAAATCTTCCTGTAAAGAAAAAACATCAAGATTAGTATTTATTGCCTTACCTAATTTAGTGTCGTCCGCAAACACGGAGATATGGCTCTCAGCACAATGTGGCAGATCATGAATAAACAAATTAAAAAGAAGAGGGCCCAAAACAGACCCCTGAGGTACTCCGCTCAATACCCTTGTCCAATTTGAGGATTTTCCATTTACAACAACCCTTTGTGTTCTATCTTTTAGCCAATTTTCAATCCAAATACACACATTTGCCCCCAAACCTATTTCTCTCAATTTGTAGAGTAACCTTTTGTGTGGAACTGTATCAAATGCTTTCGCAAAATCCAAATACATCACATCAACTGCCACACCTAGATCTATATTTTTACTGACTTCTTCATAGAATGTTATTAAGTTTTGTTTGACAAGACCTGTCTTTCACAAAACCATGTTGAATTTTAATAATTATATTCTGGTTCAAGATGTATTCTTGAGTGTATACCTTTATCAATCCTTCAAATAGTTTCCCCACTACAGATGTCAAGCTCACTGGCCTATAATTACCTGGCAGAGATTTTGATCCTTTTTAAATATTGAAATGACATCTGCCTTTCGCCAGTCTGTTGGCACTGTACCTGAACTGAATGAATCCCTAAAGATCATAAATAGTGGTCTGGCCAGAATTATGCTTAACTCTCTAAGTACCCTTGGGTGTATACCATCTGGCCCTGGGGCCTTGTCTATCTTAACAGAGTTTCATTGCTTAAGCACTTTTTCCTGTGTCAGCCAATCCCATGTTTGCGGCGAATGTCCCATAACTTCCTGTAGCAGGGGCTCGTCCATCTGCTCTTCCTTAGTATAAACAGAAGAAAAAAAACTATTTAAAATGTCTGCTTTCTCTCTGTCCTCACTTACTAAATTTCCCATTTGGGATAACAAGGGCCCAACATTTTCCCTCTTTAGCTTTTTTCCATTTATATATTTATAAATCATTTTGGGGTTAGTTTTACTCTCCTTGGCAACCCTTTTCTCATTTTCCAATTTAGCCATTTTAATTGCCTTTTTGCAGGCTTTGTTGGCCTCTTTGTACTCTATAAATGATAATGCTGATCCCGTGTTTTTATAATGTTTGAATGCCATTTTCTTGTTTTGTATTTCCTGTTTCACGTTACAGGTAAGCCACATTGGTTTTGATTTGTGTCTTTTGCATTTGTTTCCCAAAGGTATATGTTGGGATGTGTATTTTTGTAATGTGTGCTTAAAGGCATTCCACTTCACTTCTGTGTTTAGTCCAGAAAACAATCATTCCCAGTCTAAATGTTCAATCGATGCCCTTAGTCCATCAAAGTTAGCCCTTCTAAAATTAAGTGTTTTGGTGGCGTAGTTACCAATTTGCTTTTTTGCATTAATCTCAAATGAGACCATATTATGGTCACTATTCACCAAGTGTTCTCTTATTTGGATGTTTGAGATAAGCTCCTCATTGTTTGTTATTACCAAATCCAGACAGGCATCCATTCTAGTTGGGGTGTCTACTAATTGTGCCATAAATTTGTTATTAAGCAGGTTCAGAAACTTGCTGCCCCTAGCTGAACTAGTTGTGCCACACTTCCAATCTATATCTGGGTAATTAAAATCTCCCATGATTAGAACTTCATGGTGCTCAGGTTTAGCACGTTTATGCCTCGCTTCAGGTTCTGATTGCACAGCTTGCAAACCACTCGTGTCTTGTCGTCAGCACATTGTCTAAAGAACTGCCACGCCAGGGAACTCCTTGGAGCTGGCTTTGGTGTGCTCGGTTCCTGGGTGCGGTGGGCAGTAGCAGGCGTACTGTCTAGAAGACGGCCACTATGGTTTTGCACCCTGCTCCCTCTTATGCTGCGCTGGTGCTTCTTTGCGACCACTGCCTCTTCCTCCAAACTGGACACGTCACTCGCATGACCTTGATTCCATGTGGGGTCTCGGACCTCATCATCCTCCACATCATCTTCCACCGACTCCTCAACCCTGCCCTCCTTGCCGGTCTGCACACTGCCGAAAGCCACAGCAGTTGGCACCTGTGTTTCGTCATCATCAGAGACTTGCTGCGAGGGTCCTCGCATGTCCACATCCTGACACATAAGTGGTTGTGCATCTGTGCACTTAATCTCATCCACTTCTGGGGCAAGGCTAGCAGAGTCATCAAAAAGCAAAAGAGACTGCTGCATGACTTGTGGCTCCGACTGCTTGGCTGATTTGCAAGGGGGTGAGGTGAAAGACAGATGGCCTTGGGCTGCAGGTGTCAACTCTGAGCTTTCAGCAGGGGACCGAGTGGGAGACAATGTGAAGGAACTGGAGGCACTGTCAGCCACCCAATCTACTATCACCTGTACTTGTTCTGGCCTCTAGACATGTGCAAAACTAAAATTTTCGTTTAGTTTTCGTCCATTCGGACGAAAATGTTATTTATTTAGTCTAAAACGAATTTCGTTCATTAATGCATTCGTTTCAGACGAAATTCGTTCATTATTATTCGTTCGTTTTATAGAATACAATGTAATACTATTGGCTTTCTATAAACCGAACGAGAGCCCCGTTCATAAGAAATGCTTATGAATGGGGCTCTCGTTCGGTTCATAGAAAGGCAATAGTATTACTTGTATTCTATAAGCCGAAAGTCTATAAACCGAACAACTTTCGGTTTATAGACTTTCGGCTTATGGAATACATGTAATCCTATTGCTATTCTATAAACCGAACGACTTTCGGTTTATAGAATAGTCATAGGATTACATGTATTACATAAGCCGAAAGTCTATAAACCGAAAGTCGTTCGGTTTATAGGCTGTCGGCATTTAACTGTACAGAGACAGAGTCTCCATTCATAAAATTATGAATGGAGACTTTGTCTCCGTGTAGTAAAATGCCGAAAGCCTATAAACCGAACGATCGGTTAATAGACTTTCGGCTTATGTAATACATGTAATCCTATGGCTATTCAATAAACCGAACGTTCGGTTTATAGAATAGCAATAGGAATACATGTATTCCATAAGCCGACAGACTATAAACCGAACGTTCGGTTTATAGGCTGTGGGCATTTTACTACACGGAGACAAAGTCTCCATTCATAATTTTATTGTCGGCATTTAACTATACAGAGACAGAGTCTCCATTCATAAAATTATGAATGGAGACTTTGTCTCCGTGTAGTAAAATGCCGAAAGCCTATAAACTGAACGATAGACTTTCGGCTTATGTAATACATGTAATCCTATGGCTATTCTATAAACCGAACGTTCGGTTTATAGAATAGCAATAGGAATACATGTATTCCATAAGCCGACAGCCTATAAACCGAACGTTCGGTTTATAGGCTGTCGGCTTTTAACTATACGGAGACAAAGTCTCCATTCATATGAATGGAGACTCTGTCTCCGTATAGTTAAATGCCCACAGCCTATAAACCGAACGTTCGGTTTATAGGCTGTGGGCATTTAACTATACGGAGACAAAGTCTCCATTCATAATTTTATGAATGGAGACTCTGTTTCCGTATAGTTAAATGCTATTGTATTCTATAAACCGACTCTATTTCGGCTTATAGAATGCAATAGTACTACGAATGGACGAATGAACGAATGATTTTCGTTTATTAACCATTCGTTCATTCGGCTTTCGTTAGCTTAGCATTTATGTTCTTCGTTTTTAGGGCGAATGGACGAAAATGCTATTTTCGGACGAAAATGCATTCGTCCGAAAACGAATGCACATGTCTAGTATATATTCACATGTAAATTGCTTTTTTAATAAAAAATTATGATATAAAAAATTCTTGTTTTTATTTCCTTTTATGTGACAATGCTGCCTCTCTCTTTCCCTTGCCCCCAGATTTGTCGCTCTCCCCCCCTTAGTGTTGTCTCTCTCTCACCCTCCCTTTGGCTCTCCCCTCGCTCCCCTTGTGTCTGTCTCTTCCCCCCTTCCCTCCCCTTGTTTCTCTCTGCCCCCCCCCCTTTGTTATTCTGTCCCCCCCTCACCTGTTTCTTGCTCCCTGGTGGCTAGTGGGGGCAGCCAAGGGATGTATGCACTATACATAATAGACGGAAGTGTCGGACAGCATGGAGGTTGTCTGCACGATTCGTGCAAACATCCCCCAGCTGCCCGATTCTCCCTGGTGGCTAGCGAGGCAGCGGAGGATGTCTGCGCGATGAGCGAGACCTCCCCTGCTGCCGCCCGGAACGACCGCCAGGACTTTTATGAGGAAGCCGGAAGTACCCAGCTTCATCATAGAAGTCCCGGCGGTCATGCCGGGCGGCAGCAGGGGAGATCTGCGCTCATCGCGCAGACATCCTCTGCTGTTAGAGAGGGGGATCCAGGTCCCCTGCAGCTCTGCTCGGGACCTGGATCCCAGTCTTATAGTCTGACCTCAATTTGAGGTCAGATTATAAGACGACCTCGATTATAAAAGGGGTATTAACACTTCCCTTGCTGATCAGAGTTTTTTTTTTACTGTGATCCGTTTCCTTCCAAGTTTATGGACCTCATTTAGTTTTTTCAAAATAAATTTTATTTTGTACATGTTTACTATATTACTTATATTCTTTTCATGTATTCATGTAATTACAGTTAACTCCTACAAGCCTGTGCTGTGATTATGACCAGAGCAAACGTTAAACAGCTCATATCGCGGCTCAAATCATGCTGCAGGCACTTGCAGCGGGATCCCACCTGTCAGATGAGGCCATTTTAAATGGCCTCAGTCTGACAGGGGAAATTTAGCTGGTGCTCTAAACGAGCACCAGCTACATTTCTCTAAATCGTGCGTGACGTCCGAAGGGCTTGCAATTTTTGGGCAGGGACCCACAGGGTCTATTAAGACATAGTGCCATAGTGTTCCTGGCTAACGATCACCTTGTGATCAGTGGCCAGGAACAAATCGTGACGTTTTGGTGCTTACGTCATTTGGGACGCAAGCACCATGCGTCACAAAGGGGTTAAAACTCTCCACTTTTTTCAATTTATTTTTTAATACTAAATTCAAATCATTTCATGCTATTGGCAATTCTATAAACCGAAATAGAGTCGGTTTATGGAATACCAATAGCAAAATAGCCATTACATAAACCGACATAATAAACGAATTTCGGTTTATGGAATTGGCAATGGCATTCTATAAACCGACTCTATTTCGGTTTATAGTAATGCCATTGCAAATAGCATTACATTATACATTTCATAAACCGAAAGTCTATAAACTGAACGTCGTTCGGTTTATAGACTTTCGGCTTATAGAACAGCAATAGCATTACATGTATTCTATAATCCGAACGTCGTTCGGTTTATAGACTTTCGGCTTATAGAATACTATTGGCTTTCTATAAACCGAACTAGAGTCGAGTCCCCATTCATAAGAAATTCTTATGAATGAGGAGGGACTCTAGTTAGGTTTATAGAATGCCAATAGTATTCTATAAGCCGAAAGTCTTTAAAACGAACGACGTTCGGTTTATAGAATACATGTAATGCTATTGCTGTTCTATAAGCCGAAAGTCTATAAACTGAACGACGTTCGGTTTATAGACTTTCGGCTTATAGAACAGCAATAGCATTACATGTATTCTATAAACCGAACGTCGTTCGTTTTAAAGACTTTCGGCTTATAGAATACATGCAATGCTATTGGCTTTCTATAAACCGAAAGAGTCCCCATTCATACGAATAGGTCAATTGACCTATTCGTATGAATGGGAACTCAATTTCGGTTTATAGGAAGCCAATAGCATTATATGCATTCCATAAACCGAAAGTCATTCATGTCGGTTTATGGAATGTAGTACAATGCTATTGGTATTGTATAAACCGACTCTATTTCGGTTTAGAATGCCAATAGCACGAATGGACGAATGGACGAATGAACGAATGATTTTCGTTTATTAAACATTCGTTCATTCGGATTTTGTTAGTTAAAATTTTCGTTATTCGTTTTTCGGAGGAATGGACAAAAATGCTATTTTCGTCCGAAAATGCATTCGTCCGAAAACGAATGCACATGTCTACTGGCCTCACCATTCTAAGAGCGGCATTCGGGCCTACCAAATAACGCATGAATGGGGACTCTAGTTTGGTTTATAGAAAGCCAATTTTATTACATGTATTCCATAAGCCGAAAGTCTATAAACCGAACGACATTCGGTTTATAGACTTTCGGTTTATAGAATACATGTAATGCTATTGCTATTCTATAAACTGAAAGTCTATAAACGGAATGTCGTTCGGTTTATAGACTTTCGGCTTATGGAAAACATGTAATGCTATTGGCTTTCCATAAACCGAAATAGAGTCCCCATTCATAAGAAATTCTTATGAATGGCGACTCTATTTCGGTTTATAGAAAGCCAATAGCATTACATGTATTCCATAAGCCGAAAGTCTATAAACCGAAAGACATTCTGTTTATAGACTTTCTTTTTATAGAATAGCAATAGCATTACATGTATTCTGTAAAACGAAAGTCTATAAACCGAATGTCTTTCGGTTTATAGACTTTCGGTTTATGGAATACATGTAATGCTATTGCTATTCTATAAACCGAAATAGAGTCCCCATTCATAAGAATAGGTCAATTGACCTATTCTTATGAATGGGGACTCTATTTTGGTTTATAGAAAGCCAATAGCATTACATGGCTATTGGCTTTCTATAAACCGAAATAGAGTGACTACATGCTGCAGTGCCTGAGCACCGACTGCCGAGATGCCCACATTGTAACTTGTGCTGATTACTGGGTGGCCACCCTGCTGGATCCCCATTACAAGGACAACGTGCCGTCCTTAATTCCCTCACTGGAGCGTGATCGGAAGATGCGCGACTACAAGTGCACGCTGGTAGATGTGCTGCTTAGGGCATTCCCCACTGACACCGGGGGATCAATGGAAGCACAATGCGAAGGCAGAGGAGGAGGAAGAGGTCGCCAACGCTGCTGGGGCACCACCAGCACCTCATAAGGCAGGGTTATCATGGCCGAAATGTGGAAAAGCTTTGTCAGCACGCCACAGCAACCAGCACCACCATCTGATATGGAACTTCTTAGCAGGAGGCAGCATTTCAGCAACATGGTGAAACAGTACATGTGCTCACGCCTACACATACTGACTGATGGGTCTGCCCTATTCAACTTCTGGGACTCCAAATTGGGCACATGGCCTAAGCTTGCCCTTTATGTCTTGGAGGTGCTGGCCTGCCCTGCAGCCAGTGTATTGTCTGAACGTGTGTTTAGCATGGCAGGGGGCGTTTTCACAGACAAGTGCAACTGCCTGTCCACAGCCAACGTGGACAAGCTCACATTTATTAAAATGAACCAGGCATGGATCCCACCAGACTTCTCTGTACCTTGTGCAGAATTTACATTTATACTGGCCTCACCCATCCATTGTTATACTCAAGTGCACTTTTCCTTTTTTATATGTCCCAATATTTTGGGGGCTACCCCAATTAAAAAAAAAAAAAAACAACAAATAAAAAACAGTGTTGGCTACCTCCTCCTCCACCGCCGCTTCCACCTACACCGCCACGGTCACCGCCTCCTCAACCTATGGGTCACTTAGTATAAACTATGTACACAAAAGCAGAGGCTTGTGAAGGCCTTTTCTCCATGCATCAGGAGTTGAGTTCAGTTTGAACAATGAAAGAGAATACCCTGCATTCCAACCCTCTCTCAAATGGATAATTCTGTTTATCCTCCTGGCAGCCATGCTTTAGATTTTTATTTATGTTCTTCCAAAGCTAAAATCCAAGATTCCATCTAGTGCTATTTTATGGCTCAGCTGTATTTTTAATTTGTATGTATTTTATGTTATTTTAAGTTATTTCCCTATCCACATTTGTTTGCAGGGCACTTGTCCTACTCTTACCCCAATTTTACTTCCTTTCGCAGCCCCCTAGCCCATTTTAGTGGCCAAAAGTTCGGGTCCCCATTGACTTCAATGGGATTCGGGGTCAAGTTCGACCCCGAACATGGACTTTTTTCCGAAGTTCGGCCAAAACCGCCGAACCCGAACATCCAGGTGTCCGCTCAACTCTATCCATAACACTTTTTTTTTTAAATATTCCTCTGTCCAATGTCTGTGTTGGTTTGCCCACCTTAATATTTTCTTTTTAATGGCCAGGCTAAAAGATGCTTTTTTCAATTTTCAGTTGTTGTAAGGGTTTTTTCTAATGATCAATTAGTCTTTTTAACTTTTAAAATGATAAACATGCATTAACTAACACAACATGTGATTAGAACACAGGAGGTTGCTGATAATGGGCTTCTGTAATGCCTATGTAGATATTTCATTAAAACGCATCCATATCCAGCTACAATAGTGAGCCATATCCAGCTACAATAATTTGCAACATTAACAAAGTCTACTACAGACATGTAGTTTAAAGTGACTAATAGATAACTTGGTGAACTCCAGGATATCTTGTTTGAATGTTAGCATTTACATCTATCATTAATTCAAAACACAAACAGTTTTTGCATAATACATCTCTGTTGTCCAAGATAATAAATCTCGGGCAAATTTCCTAACACTTCTCTGTTCATCGGGACCTTGTATATATACCTATTAAATCAACAAGAGTTTCATGCTATTCTATTATGCAAAAACTGTTTGTGTTGCTAAAAGTGTATTGAAGTACAGATAAATGTATACTCTAAAATTCATCCGCAAAATATGTGTACTGTTAAATTTGCTCGGATTTACTGACATATGTACACTTTAATACCTAGTCACTTAATCTTTACAAGACAAGTCATCCAAAATGCCAAAATTATATATATTTGTTACCAATATATTTTCTGATGTATAATCTGCAATATTAAAAGTGAGGTCTTAAATAATGTTCCTATTTTTAAATATGAATTTACTGGCTTTATTAGACATACTACTTTTTATTTTATTTCCTTTCTTTCATACTCTGTACTGTTTTTGTTTGTATTAGGACTTTATGCTAAGTTTCCTAGTGCATCCTTGAAGAAACATCTCCTATCTACTGGCTGATTTTATAAATTGTATAATATTGTATTTTCTAAATACTATTAAATTTTTGTATGTCTATATTTCGGTATATGGTCCCATATCCTTTCTGAGTGCTAACATCTATTTCTAACGTACTACAAGTGTTCCTCTGTTTGGGGGTCTTGGGAATGGTGCCTTAGGTGTGCTTAGCTGCTCGTCTATATAATTTTTCTTTCTTTCCTCTTTTTTCTTCTATTCTCACTGGCAAAAGTCTATATATTCTCATTTTCCAGGGGACCCCAGATAAGGAGGTGTGGTCTGCCTGGAGATAGTTTTTTGTAATTATGGTGCTAATTAAAAGGCCCTTATCCTGCATACCAGATACTGCCCTATTACACTTAGGTTTTCGTAAAATTCCATATTGCATTAAAGTTATTGTTATACATTTTATCATAGCAAGTAAGCTTGTTATGGCTAGATGTTGAAAATTTACCAACTTTTACAATTATAGGAGAACAAGTAATCTATCAGTTTAAGAGGAATAAGAGATATTGTTTGTCAATTTATTATGAACGACAAAAAATAAAAAATGTGGAATAATCTAAAATAAATTGATGCAGGTGCCTCTGAGAAGGTTTCTGTATTACTCCATTGTTTTTTGTTGGGACGTTAGTGTTTTTACCATTCCCAATTGTCTATATATGTGTTTGTATGTGTTTTCTTTGTAATAACTGACACTAAGTATAATTGTGTTTTTTATGTTATTGATTGTCTTTTCTATTTTTAATAAACAAAGAAAGAAGAAAAAACAATGTCCACACTGTATTTCTGACACATTTGATGCGATTGTAATGGACAAAAAATAGCTTTTCTTTCAAAACAAGTGATCCTAAACTTTTTTTAACATTCTTTATTTGAAGAAACCATTAATACATAAGTCCAAGATTTCAATAGTATACAATATACAAATAATACCATTACATGACAATACAAGAACACATACAGAAAATATTAAACTTTTGAATGGTAGTATATACTTAATTAAAACTTAAAGTGGAGTATATATCCATTTTCATTTATTCATGTTTGTCCCCATCCTGGATTACTTTTTTTTGTGCTTCTGGAAAAATAAGTTCATAGCTCCACATAGTACCACTGCAGCAGTCAGAATACAAATCACCAGGTTCATTTATGCCACATAACACCTATTCTCCACTATCACACTTTGACAAAATATGCTTTTCTGACCTTCAGAGGATTAGCCAATGAGCATGATTTTTTTTTGGAATCCTTATAGTTTATCTTGTTCCATTTGCCAAAAGTGCATACAAAATAATGTTCTAGTGCAATAAAGGGGCACTCCCACCGAAGATTTTTTATTTTTTTATTTTGTACTGTTGATTTCAGATATGTCTTTTGTTTTTGTTACATGACTTTATTTGATAAAATATGTAACTAAACAAGTGTGACTGAGTGTCGCCATTTTGTGAAATATAGTGTTTTTGGGTGCCACCCTCTAGTTACGTTACAGCACAAATTTGGGGGCTGGGGACGCAGAATGCAGTCTATAAGTCAGAATTCTGACATTGAATGGGAGGTTAATGTAACTATTACATCACAAGGGGAAGAGTTATGATCTTGTTTGATCAGGTTAATCTCCTGTATTTGTGTTGGAAGGCAGGTAAAAAAAAGTTGTACACAGCCACCTAGTCCTGCCCACTATGATACACAGGAGCTAGTAAGAGAGCAGGGGTGTATCCTATTATATCATCATGTAGGCTTTGGTCACAGTTGTAATGTGAGACTGGCTGGAAGATTTTGGACGATATTGCATCATGAGAAATATTCACAAATTGGAGCCAGGAGATAAACACCTAATTTATTTTTTCCTTTTATGTGCAATTAATCCAATCATATAAAAAAGTGTCATATGATTTATATAGGTGTTTGTTTTAAATGACTTTGATATCTAGTTGCATCTTATGTAAGTGGTAATGTCCCTTTAAGCCATATCACTACACATACCCTTTACATAGAGCTTTATCAATGCAAGCTTAAGGTGCACCCCTTTTATCAGGCACTACACCTAACTAACGGAAACATTGTATTTGTAGGGTAATTTGAGTCTCACAGGGAGAAAAGCACAATAAAAATCATAAATTATTTTTATCATTTTATTTTTTCGTTATTTGGCACCTCAGATTAAAAAGAATAAAATGTGTGTATAATCACAAAGTTTGTATCTCAATTTTGTCATTGTAGTCACGCACATACTTAGATGAGAGTTTTCAATTTCAAAAATATTGCAACATTTCGAAACACCTTATATCTAGTAATTAGTAGCTCTCTTAATGTTGGGTCTAATTTCTTACTTTTTTAATCCAAAATGTTTCAGATTGTGTATTCTACATGTGTGTAGCACATAGTGTGTTCATATTTAAGGGAAAATTGATTGTTTCTCATTTAAGAAGCATATACATTGCTAGTAAGATGTTTTATCGTATGTTAAGACCTGCACTAGGATATCTTGGTAATCATGGTATATACTTGACAGATTGTAAATTGATTTTTAATAAACACAGCACCATTTTACTTCATGAAAAGTAGCGTTAACATTTGAAGCTTTACGCTTTCATTGTTATTAGAAAAATAATCTAAACATATTAATAGCTGCCAGACATGTCTTGCTTCTTCAGATGTTTGCCTGTGGTTGAATTCATTTTTTATATTCATTTTTCTGTCCCTCCGGTAATACATATTCCACTATGTCTTTACAATCAAAAGGTTCTGGAAGAGAAAAATCCCTACTGATATTAAGTCTTTGATAAATTAATCTAGCTTTTTCATAGTATCTTTTGAAAATGTTCCTGTCTTTAGGTTTACTTCAACCAAGTCAAGCTTTAATATTTACACTTCAGTTGGAGGGATGAACAGACCAAAATACATAAAAGAAGATTCATTTTATTGTTGGTTATCACATAACGGAAGTTCTCAGTTGCTATCAAACACACTTTAACCTACATATTTTAAGATTAAAAGTGATGTTCACGAGGTTGTTTAAACTTCAACAGGCAATTCAGTTAAAGTTTAAAGGCCCTATGCAACTTTTTATTTATTTTGGATGACTAAACTAATTTTTATTTTCTATGTGCATTGTTTTTAGCAGGAAGATGGTAAAGGTAAACATTTAAATGGAGAAGTAGAGTCTATTAAAGATGAAATCTTTACCGAAAAAGTTAGCTATTGATTTAGTTGAGTTCCATGAATACGCACAAATATGCATAACTGTTGAAAGTGAGCAAATATTTCAAGGCAAATGGAAATGTGACCCACATAAAGAATCGGTGAACTCTAAAAAAAGGACCATTCATATTTTAATAAGTCAAAGAGAATATTGTTTCTCACTTAATATGAAAGTGCAAATAAAACCTGCAAGAGAACATATGACATTAGATATGGAAAAAATCTAGAACACAATAAAGTATGTAAATACTTCCTTCTGCCTATTTTGGTCCTGCTTCTATTCAACAGACGATAAAAGAGAGAAAGTACATGTAGCCCATAGTGTACACTGCACCGTAATAAAGGCACACTAACACTATTATACACTCTAATTAAATTGTATGTACAATTAAAGTAAAAACATGTATAAAATACATGCTAGTGTGTTTGTTTGGATGCATTAGAATAAAACAATAAAAATATAAAAGTATATATATTAATAACCATAAAAATATGAATATGGGTTATTAATTATGAATCATTAAACATATGAAAAATTGATGATTCATATATATGGGTCCGACAAAAAATACCCATATAATGAATGTGTTATGTATATAAAGAGTTTGGATGACGTTTTTATAAAAGTAAATTCAATGCAACAATTATTAATAAAATAATAATTAATTTATTGAATATAAAATAAAGATCAAACAATAAGCAAAATAGCGTAACAACAAAATACAATATCAATAGATGTTAATCATAATTCACATGCATGTCTTATAACAGATGTAAATAGGATAAAACATGAATTATGCAGCTCTGTAGCTGTATCAACATGCATGTAGTATAATTGACTATGCAGTTACATTTCTGACCACAAAATGGCCATGCATTTTATTGATATACAACCACACCTACATTGATAATGATTAGTAGTTAAAATTGTTAATGATAGTACACCATAATTACCTACAAATTACCAGCATATACTCTGCTTAGGTAAGGTAATATTACTAAATCCTATAACTACTCAAGGTGGCTATTTCTTAATCGCCCGGTAAATGACAATGTATGTATTGTAGCTTAGACTTTAAGAATAAGAATTTTAAATAATCTCTGGAGATTAGATATTACATATTTGGGTAAAATATAGACTATGAGAAGTTATGGTTCTTGGTTATATCTATAGGATATTCCTCTGGCTTCCTACTCCAGAAAGGATGACAGATAAACACCAGGCTAAAACATAAATCCCACAATTTCTGGGATCTATAAGTTTAATTTACCCAAATATATATGCTAATTACATCCATAAAAATTGAGATTATGCTAGAAACAAATTACCACATTTATACATTACCGGCAGAGGTTGGTTTGCAGTTGAGACTCCTTCCATTGAAGAATTGAGTGATGGGAGTTACTCCTGGGACTTTGCTCAATACTATGTGTATGGAGATGTCTATTGTTATATTGAACATGTGCTATTAAAAGCCCCCAGAAGGAGAGAGACTCAGCCCTTTTCTAAAACATTCCCATCTCTCACCCCACTGGTGGCAGCTCTCCAAAAATCAGTCCCCCCAGGTCTGTTTCAGGTATCTTCAGGTCTCCCTTCTACACCTCCAGTATCCACTTATCAACCAAACCTTATCTCAGCTTCACACCCTATTCTCTGTAACTTCTAGCCAATTAAAAGGGAATGGGTGTGTTTAATTTAAATGAGATGATGTCATGATTTATAGCTATACCTGGATTGTGAGTATAATGTAAGACAATATATATGTTGAAATGAATAAAAGTGTTAATGCAATTTCAAATTAGAGTAAACATTCTTATCAATATCATTCCAAACTAGATTCAAACTTATTAATATGTAAGATCAATTACACTTTACATATTTATTAGTGAAAGTGTGATATAATTATATATTTTAATGAGTGATTTGAATCAACTAAGTGTGTTTATAATAACCCTTATTATATTCTTCAAATCTAATATCCTCATAATCTCACAGTCTGTGTCTTCAGTTTGTCAGTTTGGGTGGGCTAGCGAGTTGAAGAGAAGCCACCTTTCTCCTCTTATATGAATATAGACACAGCTGTGTCTGCATAAATACAATGAGATGTGGCTTAGAGTCATAAAGCTTCCACTAACAATGGCCACCTTATCTGTTCCGGTGAAACTATGACCTTATCAGTAAAATATTTGGTTTCAGATAACAGAGGTAGGAATGGGGAAGAGTTTATTTTATCCTCAGGGACACAGAATAAGATTTAAACACCCAGAAGTATATCCAAAAACTGACACAAAATGAAGGTTGCTTGCATCCCTCTTGTTATCCTTGGCTTCTGCTTTATTCATATGTACCAGTCTCGAGATTCCTTTTCAATACCTCTGACACTCCCCTCAATATGGGATTTTTCCCATAATGCAACATCCTCAAAAATCATGAAGAACTGTATGGACAGAGCCTACACATGATATCACAAAATGTACCCATTTATCTCTTGCTAATTGCTGCTTATCACTGGAGCAGGGTTACTGCTCATTTCCTTCCTTCTATAACAGAGATTGCCATTTTCAGTGCCCAGAACTGACCAAGACAGTGCTATTTTCCATTATTTTATCATAATCCATTACATTTCTAACCTGCCTTCCAGTCATTCAAATCCATTTTGGTAAATTCCTATGGGTTCACTAAAATGTAACTTTTGAGGTCAACTTTAATTTTGAGACTAAGTCAAAATCTGCACTTGGTTTGACTTAGTCTTAAAAATAGCTTTGATCATTTTGCCTCCATTTACTGTCAATGAGGAAGATTTTGTTTTCTAAGTCAAACTCAGATGCCAAATCTGACTTAGTCTCAAACTGAAAGACGGCCTACAATGTCTAATTTTAATGAATAGACCCATTAGACCTCTGCATTTTCACACAGCTCTGTAGGAGAAGCTTTGATAAGACTTGCAAGCAGACTGCATGAGTAGTTTTGATAACAGACTTCTTAAATAATACACCAATAATTAGATGGAGGAAGTCAACAGTTTATTATCCCTGCCTCCAAGAAGAGTGACATCCCTGTAATGTGATCAGGCTGAAAGTCTTCCTCCTCTTTTGTGACTTGTTTAAATAATGTGCAGCTCACTGTCCCTATCAAACACAAAATGGGGACCCGAATAACCAAACTGTTAATAAAATATATTAATAACTGCAACTAACTGGGGAAAAAAATAAAACATATTTGTAAAGCACAGTTAATAGCCAAATTAATAAGAAACATTTCATTCTGTAATTTTATTTTAATAATTTACAAATTAATTTAAATAATTTACTCAAACGTTATGAAGTGAGCATTTAAAGATTTAGGGCTCCTGTCTGGATGTTCATGCAAAGCAACTAGGCTATGTCTGGACTTATATTAATGAAGGGGTAAAGATACAGCTAAAACCTAATGTGAATATTTAACGGACACTTAAAGGCCTTACTGTCTAAATTTATTTGCTGGAATATATGCATTATAAACCTGGGTTAGCTATTTATATTCCTTTCATCATCATATTTTAAAACAATACATTATCTAAACAGAAATAATAGAAAATAAAACCTTGATGTCTAAGGAAATAGACAATTTTCACTGCTGCTAGGGTTCAGCCATCAATATCACCTGTTTGACAGTAAAAGAGGCGAGGCAAAAAACTTTGTTTGGTACGCTCCCCTGTGTATAGACTTATTAATACTAGTAAAAATACTTTTTGCTGGTATAGTCTTTGAAAACAGAGTTCATATGCTCGCACAATAAATAACCGGACCTTTTTGCTGAATGAATCATCAGTAACAAGATAATTTTTGCTATATCGTTTTTGCTACATTGTTTCCAACCACTGTGGATACAAGCCAGCATCCATTTATAGGAACACTGCACTTAAAATGTGAGTTCAATTTATTTTAATGTGATTTTTATATACTGTACAAGGAATAAGTAGCACTATGATTTCCAAGGACTAGCAAAATAGCTTTTTACTAGAATGTATAAATGTATACACAGCACAGGGTTTCACACAAAGGTTTTTTGCGTTATCTAAGTATGTTTTAAATGTAAATCTTTTTATTACAACATTGTATCACTGCTCTACTTCTTATATCAACTAACCTTTGCAATGACCTTCATAAACAAATTATATTGTTCATTATCTATTAATAAATACCAGAAGGTATTTTCTAGTTTATACATATAATTTTATGCTTCAACAATCACTCCATAATTGGACAATAACACAAGCCTTTTCCTTCATCTGATAAAGCAGGAAACAACTGTTCTTTAAATAAATATGTTGATGCTGTAATTGGACACAGTGCTGACATCCTGAAAAGAAAAGTGAGGCTTGTACAAATGGAAACAAAAGGACTACAAAACACCAATTGGCTTTTTATTATTTCTTTTTTTAATAATACAGCCTAAAACAGTTACTCACAAGAACTGCAAAGACAGAACTCTAATTTAGTTCTATCTGAAATCAGGCCTCATTGCACATTCAGCAAGTGCAATTTGTAAGAAATGTATTTCTGGTATCGCAAATTAACTATGCTATACATTTTTTTTGTTACTAATCAAAGTTTTGGAAAAACATTGGAATCAAATGTTCTATATTCAGTATTTTAGACACACTTTTACAAAAAAATGACGTTAACTTTCAGGAGCTTTCAGTAATTTTTATACTCATAGCAAATTATTCAAATTTCATAAAAATATCACATCAACCAATTACATGTTGTTAAAGAAGCCTAATTGTACATACATTATTGGTGTTCTCAATTTGAGTTAAACATTGATAATAACCTGCCAATTATAATTTATATTAGGTATTTAGTTTTTTTTTTTTTTACCAGGTACAATCACATTGCCATTGAGATTTCAATAGTTTTTAGCTTTGTCCTCATTTTTTTATGTTCAATACATATTCTATTACATTATTTAATACAAGTAATACATGTTAGACTATTTCCACATCAATGTTGACCTAAGGTTACCTGTTGTTAATGAATATATGCTGCTTATGATTAAGTGCTCTGCATAGCACAAACACGTAAAGTTGAAGCTATGATCTCATATTTGTTGGTTGCACCAGCTTTACATATATTTGAAACTTCAAACTTCATGTGTATAAGAGAAGAGTGCCGCTCAACTTTTTGAATCTTTCTTTTATCTGTTAATGAATAGATCCCATGGCTTTTGGTAGATTTGTTTATGTGTGATACATATAATTTAGTATATGACTATTTAAAATCCTCCCTCCTATCCCCCCTTTTTGTTTTATCAATTACTTATGTTTAGAATTCCTCTCCTCTTTGGAATTTTTCAATGGTTAATCACTTTTAACACACTAACAACATCTTAAAATAGAGTAGTAGCAGGTCAATTAATACATAAATGCAAGAACTTTTGGAATGTGATTAGTGAATAAATGCACACATGGATCAATAAATTGCTAAAGTTATATTATGAAATTGCTCTGCATAAATAACTATATTGCTATTCCCATTTTTAGCAATAGTTTAGTGACATGCATTTCACATGTTGATTATTTACAGTTAGTAAACAAATGTATTAAATAAATATCACCAAAAAGAAGAAAATGAATTCAAATTAAATCAAATACGAACCCCAATGAAACATGTATAATATTTATAATCAAAAGGAGGCCCTGTGGATGGAAACAAACGGATAGCATCAGGGAATCTTGTAGACAATTTCTTTTGAATGGAAATAGCTAGTCTTAATGATTCACAGTGGAGCACCACTGGAGGAAAGGGGAACAAGTAGATATTTGGATAGACAGACATTAGTAAATGGTATAATCACAAACAAATGTGTAAACAGAAAAATGAAACTCACAACAATCAATATGTAATAGTATAAAAAATATTTAATTACATTTTTTTAACAAAAAATACACATGAAGACATAAATTTAAATATACAGTGACATATATAGACACAAAATGTAAAATATTCAATACGCTTTAAGCAACTCCAGTTATAGTTGCCCAGACATGTAACTAACCTAGGAAGGCTAATACAATAAAAGCTAACAATAATCAAGAAAACGGGATACCATACAGGTAATACACACCTGTGCTTTACTCGAAAACCTCCCAAACAATTGACAGGAGTCCATTTGTTAGTTTCTTTGTTGTATTCACTAGTTGTACCCAATCTTTTTTTTGTTATTATATAACTTGATGTAATAATGTAATGTATAAACATCAATGATAATGTTATAAAATAGTTTCAAGAATTGTGCCTGTCCTTGAATCCAGGGAAACCAATGTCGCGTGCCACCAGTTTTTATAATCCAAGACCACCCATAATACAAGTGTGATATAATCAGAAGATAGAAAATATCCAGATACTAAATTCAAGGACTGAAAGCTAGAAGATTATCATACAGGATTACCTGTAAGTCAAATACTATAGCCAGTAAACAAACCAGTAGTAGGAGGAGTGCACAGGTACAAATTACTTGATATTGGAAGACACATCCTGCATCATACAACTAGAGCAAGTACACTGGCACTGTCCTACTATTGAAGGAAAATTATTTTGTTACCTTAATCAAGTAATATTTTTGTGTATGGACTAATCTGTTTATCCTTTATGGTTGTTATACACAATGACTTCTGGGTTGCTGTTAGTGTGCCTCTCACTGGCTTTTCTTCTTCAGTATTTTAACGCAACCACATGTAGCATGCAGACATGGAAGAATGACACGTTGACATGGTAACTGACCCTGTTTTTGAATGTGTTATGACCATCTCAGTATGTGAATGAAATGTCTGTCACTTCTGGCTTGAACTGATTGCAAGTGCTTTATATGTTGTATTGTGTTTTTGTACCAAACGTTATTGATTCTGGCTGGGACTATCATACTAATCTGATTGTAAGAGCACAAGATCTGTTTTCTCCCATGCGGCTTCCTTATAATACTTGTTGGCAACAGTGCAATTTCCACTGACAGGTCCCAAACAATCACCACATGATAGAATTCCATGATAATATGAAATAATACCTAATCTAGGATCAAAGGATATATTTCTGCTAATGTTCCAAAAGTCACTAAACAAGTCAGAGATCTGCTCATCACAAATAATTATGAGGACAGATCATGTTGTTGTTGTAGAATTAAACCATATCATTTGATTATTTCTACATGAAAGAATATTAATCTTTTAAGTTAACCTTTGCATCGGTTAGAAGAAAGAACCAATCTTTTTCAGGCCTTAGTAAAGCCACTATTTAATTGATGACATTACAATATTTAAGAGAATCAGTAAAGTCATAAAACCTATTGCCAAGCAACATTGGCTTTTAAAGCAGAATATCAGAAAGATAGTGAGCTGGTTATTAATGTCCAAACACATTACCTTGTAAAGCACATTAACCGTTCTTTCTCTAACCACAGAAAGAATGATCCATCGGTTTACCAAAGAAAGAGGAACTTTAGACAAGAAGGGAACTGGTGAGCACAACATATGAAGTGCCCTGTGGTGCTCAGGCTCACGCATCAGCACTGCAAGTGGAGATAATAACACGATCAGAGCAAGAAAGGGCTAAAACAGCAGAGAAACTGTCTGACACGAAGGGTAATGAGATGTGAACTAAAAACTTTTCTGAAAGATGCAGTTGGCAGTGTGTCACGTTTGACAAATAACTGCTGAACAACCTGTGAGAAAGAGCATTTAATATCTATAAATGCACCTCTTTTCAAGATAGCAGAGATAAAAAAAATCTCTTAATCCTCTAATAAAGCTTTCATAGAGAACACTATAATTCCCCTGTGAGCAACCTGCTAACTATGTCTTGGAAGAGATAAAACACATGTATTAGAGAAGATTCTACTGCAGAAATTATATGATATTCTTTTTTTTTTTAACTGTTCAGCCAATAAATTTTTATGGACAAATACCTCATAGATTGCTTGTAACAATTGCCTGCACGTATAGTTTGAAAAATAATGCTTGTCAAAGAAAAGTATTAATAAATTATGTAATGTAATGTACAAACTTGTATTTCATTTGTACAAAATGAAAACATGTTTTAATAATATAATAAAACAAATGTATCACTTACTTTGTAACACTTACTGCATTGAATGGGAGGGTAATGTAACTATTACATCACAAGGGGTGGGGTTATGATCATGTTTGATCAGGTCAATCTGCTCTCTCTTACAGAAAGAGGTACTTGTTGTGTTGGAAGGATGGAAAAATAAAAAAAGGTGTACACAGCCACCTAGTCCATGGTGTCACCTCCCTGAATTTCCTCCAATACCTCCAATACCAGTCAGATGGCCCATTAAATATGTCATACAGGAGCCCCATAAATTATGCCACATACAGGGGCCCGTTAACTATGCCACACACAGGAGCCCCATTAATAATGCCACACACATGGGCCACATTAGTTATACCATGCACAAGAGCCCCTTAATTATGCCACCCACATGAGCCCCATAAATATGCCACATAAAAGAACCCCATAATTATGCCACACGCAGGACCCCTATTAATTATACCACACATGGGACCTCCATTAATTATGCGACATATGGAGCCCTGTGAAGTGACAGAAGGACACAATCATCTGATATACAATTATAAAACAATAAATACATATATTTATACACACACACACATATCACAAGCCTATAAGCACAGTCTCTCTCTCTCTCTCTCTCTCTCTCTCTCTCTCTCTCTCTCTCTCTCTCTCTCTCTCTCTCTCTCTCTCTCTCTCAGTTCAGTAGCCTGTGTCTCTATATCCAGTGGTCCGGTGTCCTGCATTAATTTAAGTGGTCCAATATACTGTGTCTCTGTATGCAGTGGTCTGATGTCCTGTATTTCTTAAGCAGGTGATTTGGTATCCTGGTTATTGTATACAGTTCATTTATGCATTTCCTTCTTTAGTACTTTTTTTCTTCTACTTCTTGTTCTACTATTCCTAGAGTCATACTTGATTTTGACCCTGTGTTGTGACTCTCCACATTCTGGCCTATGACCTCCATTTATCTGACATCAACAGACTGCACTTTGGCAAAAAATAAATATCAATCTGGGAAGAATTATCACAAAATAAGTGTGTGGACTGAAGGGCATCTTCTGTGGCTTATCTTTATGTCGATTTTCTTCTTTTTTCATTCCACAGTTTGAAAATCGTTCTATGCCCTTTTTATAAGGAATTCAAAATATGTAGTTGTGTAATATCTATTCAACTTACAAATATATATGCAAGATATGGTATTGTTTTTTTTTTGCTTGTGTAAAGAATCTGCATTTTACCAGAAACCTCACAGTAATAAAAAGCAATTAAATTAGCAGAATGTAAAAAATACATAGTTTTACTGTGCATTTGTTACTAGTGTTTACAGTTGTTTTTTAGACAAAATGTAATAAGGGCACTAGTATCTATATACAATAGGGTTTACCCAAGAAGTGATGATATTGGGGACACATCCAGAACCAAATTATGAGCTACCCAGTATGCCCCAACACCGATAGCTACTGAATGAAAACAAATGCTGCCAAAATATGTAATGCATATGTAATAAAGTGGCAGCCCCAAAATCCCAATTATGTCCTGGAAAAGTTTTGCCACAGAAAAAATAGCCAAAAAGAATCTCAAATACTACCAAAAAAAAACAAACCTCCATAGGAAATAGGGCCAGATTCAATAAATTTAGAAAAATATTGATCTTATAATCAGTCACTTTTGAGTAATCTGTGTATAACTACGAGTCACATGGCAAGACCACCATTTTAGAGCAGGCTATAGGGCCAGCAGCCATAAGACACGAAGACAAAAAACCTCCAAAAGATAATCAATGGCAAGCCAAGAGTCAGGGAGAGTGGAAACAGGAAGCAGGAGAGGGGTAAGGCAAGGTCGAAATGATATGCCCTGAGATTTTTGGTAGAGGAGAACCTGTCATTAGTCAGGAAGCTGTGCCCGTATTAACACTGCGTGATAGGGACAGCAGTCAAGAAGACAAGCCTGAGAAGGAGAAGTTGTAAATCTAGAGCAGATGATAATGATGTACAAGCAGGAGTGTCAGTCTCAAGCTGAACACTGCAACCAAATATTGGTGCTGAGTAAGAGGGTACCACTGCTTTAGAGACAGCTTCCCCATCGAACCTACCTCCATCAGCAAGGTCAGCAATTCAGGCTAGTGAGGTGTATGATGATACTGTCATTGCTAGTTTGGTTGCCTATCTCATCCGGATCCTCCACATTATATGATGATGCATAGATCACACAATTGCCTATTGGTAGCAGCCATGGAACCCTTGGTCAGTTATCATTCCTATCCCTGAGCTGTGGCCCTCCACTGAAAAACTAATATAAGAATTCATATACGAAAAGACACTGATCAGCAATAATTAAAGTCACATGCACTAGCCTAATCTGTACTTGAAACCCTAATAAATAACTGAATAACATAGTAATAAAAACCTGTGGTCAGATCAAGCGGAATCAGCATGATTTGATAAAATAAGCTAATGACTTAAAACATCACCTGAGCATATAAAACCTTTATGATTAATGTTTAAGTAATTGATTGAAAATGTATAAATACTGACGTGTGGAATATGAAAATCAGACTTGACTAAAAGAGGCTTTCCCACCTCTTGGTCGATTCTCCTTGATAGCGCAATAAAGAAAACTTTCCTGCTTCCAGCTACTCTGTCTCTGTCTCATAATTGACTCTGTGAAACAGAGGTGAAATCCATTTGGATGACATTAGAAAAAAAAGAACGCTAAAAAAATAAAAATACATTAACAATTTAAAAAAAAAACATATTAACAAAAAATAATTGAAGTCTAAAATCAAAATGAATAAAAATTATTTATTTAAACATACGTATTTGTGTCTGTCTTGTTTTTTAGAAGTACATCCACATCTCACAACCTTTCACAGGTAAAGGTAACCTTTTATTTCCAAGTGTAGTATGTTGCATTGTACATCATTGTTGGCATCTAAACTTTGTAAGTGAAATGGTTCATCGCTACAAATTACATGTGGGGAAAGTATACACATATAACAACAGTTGTTGCTGATGATTACGATATTCAGTGATGTGAATTTAAGTTATTAATTATTATATGTAATAAGTAATACAATAATCCTAACATCAGTAAGTTCCCAAATATCTAAATAAAAATAGGAATATTCAAACAGATATATTCAACAATCAACATCCAAACTGATGCACATACATAAGTAGTTGTGTAAAAGTTATATAAAGGTTTAATATATATGCAGAAAAATAAGGCAGTAATATACGCATATGTATATATAAACAGATGACAAAATGTATATATTTTTACTAACAAAGTGATAGGTACAGCAGCAGCTGTAATATATCCCAATGATATTTACACATCATCCATTATGTATAGGAATCAAATGATTTTGCCCCACCCAATTGTTATCCAAAATGCTTTTTATCTTAATTAAAGCATTAAACAATAATAATACTGTCTTGATGACACTAAAATTAATTACACATACAGCAGCGATGCATTATATTTATCAGTATGCAACACCGATCAAAGGAGAGCCACTGGGCTACGCTTGTATCGAGTTACAATGCTGGGCTTGAGAAGCTGCTCTGTGATGTAGTCAAAATGGTTCTGATCTTCAAACTTTTGGGTTTTTTTTATAAAGAGTCTGAGAATGTGACACTAATTACCCAATCCCTGCGTGCTATGTCATGAAGAGGAGTCGAGCAGCCATGTTGGCCACATGGCAAAAAAACAGACAAAGGAAATTATCCAGAAAAGGTGCTTACTACTGCCCTCTAGTAGTATTTTTTCAAAATGGCTTAATAACCTCTATTACGTGATATCCAATGAATAAAACATAAATAAAAATCTGTGTCCAGTACCCGAGTTTATTCCCCATCACCCACATTGCACAAATAGGTCTTACTCCAGCATCTCAGTACATGCCCCATTTTCCACATTGCACACCTACAACTTACCCCAGTATATGCCCCATTATCCACATTGCCCCTTCACCCACATTGCATACCAGGACACTGGTCAGCATCCACAGCTCCCTGCTATCTAGTGGCAAGCATCATAGAGTCTGTGCACTGCCCAGGTGCCCAGACAAGTTTCCATAATGCCTCTCTTGTGCTCCCCACCATTCTCATCGCGGCAGGTCATGTGATCAATGGCAAGTAATATGACCCACGACGATCACATGAACTGTCACAATGAGAGTTGTGGGGTGCATGAGAGAGGCAACATGAAAACGTGTCGTGTGTTTGGGTAGCACACCAACTTTATGCTGCCTTCTTGCCGACAGGGAGCTGGTGAGGAGAGATCTTCTGATCTCCACAGACAGTGCCTCCATTGCAAGCTGGGGTTTTTTTCCAGATGGATTAAGGCAGTGACATGGAGCTGCACCCTCAAGACACCCATTCTGCCACCCCCCCCCCCCCCACCCCCCTGGGCTGCAGCCCCTAAAGCCCATACCTTTATCTGGCCCTGATCATAACAGTAGTTGCCGATAACAATGATATTCAGTGATGTGATAACAGCATAGAGCTGACATGAATGGTATTGTTTTTATCAACAGCTGTACTGTAATTGCAATCATGCAAAAAAGGGTCCAAGGGTGGAGGGGTATAGTTATAGCTTTAGGTAAAGTGTGAGGTATGGGAATGTTTCAGTTAGGGATGATTACACAATTAGCAATGGTAAGAGTAAAGATGTGACTAGGAAAAAAGAAGATGTGCCCGTGAGATAAGTGAAGACAGAACTGGCAAGCAAGCAGTGAATCTAGCTATCCCAAGATCCCTGCTAGGAAAATCACCAAGGAAGACATCATTTACATGGTAAGTGCTGTGTATGCTAGGTCCATTGTAGATTTTCAATAGGTCTAATATATGTATACAACATGGTTAGTTCTAGGGTTGTCTAGTTGCATTGGTGCTTGTCAATCATCAGCAGTATAGTAGTTGCATGACTCCTCTGTCATCCACATTAGAACACATATCATATATTCGGGGATATTAACCCCTTCATGACCAGACTGTTTTTGGAATGTTGTGCGTTAGTGACCAAGGCTGTTTTAACACTTCTGAGGTGTTTGTGTTTAGCTTTAATTTTATTCTTTGTCAGTTGCTGTACCCACACATATTATACACATATACTTTCTTTTCATGACATTATTTTGTTCATATCATTTATTGTATTGTGTAAAAAATAGTAAAATATGGTTAAAATTAAAAAAAATAAACACTTTTCCTGACTTTTCTTTGTAAATTATTTTACTAAGCTTCAAAAGTCAATGAAAAAACGTGCTAAATAGATTCGACTATAGGTCCTGAGTTCAGAAATACCCAATGTTTATATGTTTTTTTGCTTTTTTTTGCATGTTTTAGGTTAATAAATACAAGTAGCATTTAGCTGTTTCAAAACCATTTTTTTTTTTAAATTAGCGTTAGTGACACTGTAACACCGATATCTGATATGAATCGCTGAATAACCCCCCACATGTACACATTTTTATAAAGTAGACATCCCAGGGCATTCAACTTGGGGTAATTTGACACTTTTCACTCTGTCATTTTACCACCAATCTTTGACAAGTTTTGGCGTAGTAATTTTGTGTGTGTTTTATTTCCACACACTTTGAAACTTAGGTATGAATTTAAAGGGGCTCTTCTATTTTATTGCCAAAAAAACCCCAATATATGTTCAGCAACTTCCCCTGAGTATAGCGGTACCCCACATGTATAGGTGTGCTAGGTTTATGTGGCAGGTACAGGGCAAAATTTAGGATATGGTTATTGCAGCTTTAAAACGTGTGTTTATTATGTAATACTTGTGACTACATTTCCTATCATGCTCAGCCAGCCAAAAGCTACCGTAGCAGAATAGGAAATGTAGTCTATAGTAGGAAGCACCGATTTTTGCTATCCTTGCTATCCTGCGGCTGCATGGATCAAATATCCAGCTGCTGCGGGACCCTATCTACTGCTGGGGGCCAATGCAAAGCACTGGCCCCAATAGCAGTCTTTTTTTTTTAAATAAAATATCCCTATCAGACCACAGACAGACATAACATGTCACTGGTCCTCTACGGAATAACTTTTTATTTTTATACAATTTATTATTATTATTTTTAATTTTTTTATTTATTTAATTTTTAATTTTTTTACATTTTTTTATTTTTATTTAACTCTAACCTTAACCCTATGGTTAGGGTTAGTACAAACCCTAATTCTAACTCTAGGATTAGGGTTTTGATGAACTCTAACCCTAACCCAAGAGTTAGGATTAGCACAATAGGAAAAAAAAATAAAACATTTTTTTTTTAATTAAAAAAAATCATTTGGGGGGGCTGGTTGTTACTGGGGGGGACCAGGGGGAGACTTGACACACTATATTTAGTCTCTCCCTGCCCCATGATCACCGTGGAGCAGGGAGAGACTATAGCTGTCAAAGCAGGCACCTGCTTTGACAGCTATTAACATCCGGGCGCTGTGATTGGCTGTCACAGTGCCCGGATGTTTCCGGGGGGTCCTCAATCGGCATGGCTGAAGTGTCTCGGTACCGAGACACTTAGCCATGCCGTTGGTAGCGCGATCGCGGTATGCCAGCGTGCATACCGCGATCGGACCTGCATGACGGTCCTGGACCGTCATCGGTCACTAAGTGTGTTTTTACCGATGACGGTCCAGGAGCGTCATCGGTTGCGAAGGGGTTAAGTAGACGTTTTTTGTCAATTTGTGAAATTCGACTAACGTTCCCGACCCGAATCCAATTTCAGAAAATCAGTATATATGAAGTCTACACTTAAATATTCCATATCTTGGAACATTATCTTTGTTTTACTAAGCATTTAACTTTTACCTTTACTTAATTCTTAATCAGAACTTTTATTTGAGATAAAAAATGTTGTTTATCACACTTCATAAATTTACTCTTTATGTGCATTTTCATTGGTTTACCACAGCTATAAATTGTAGTTTTAAATGCTGTTTTCTATGTCTTTGAACAGCACTGAATAAGATGCCTGACTGGCTCTGTTCCAGTATAGGCAATAAAATGTATCAAACAGTTATCTACTACAGTTCTGTTCAAGCGGATGCTTAAGTTCAATTTGTGCAGAAACACGTAGAGCCCTAAGGATAAGTATGAAGAGAATGTTATGTCGTGCAGAGAAAACTGTACATTTTCAAGTCACTTAATGTCATTATGATGATACTATTTTTTTCCACTTTTATAAGAAAATCAAAGGTGTATTGTATCTCATACAAAGAACGTATATTTTTGTCAATCTAGCAATGTGTTTTCTCACTTATTCCATTGCACATTGTATTGTAGGCATGCTCTATAGCATTACAAAGAACAAAACATTTTATTTAAAATAATTTTTTGTTCTCTACCACACAGTAGGTTAGAGAACTTGAATAATATAAAACAATATTGTGCAGGGTGAAAGACATTTTTGCAAATTGTGTTATAATGTTACATGTTAAAAACATATGAATAAAGTTATATTTTATATTATTATTCTTTTCAAGAGGAGTACATATATAGATTGATAGATAGATAGTTAGATGTAGATATTGACTAATTCAACTCAATGGAGACCCAGTTTATCCTCTGACCGACAGCTGCCATGCTTCCATAGAAAGAAGGCAGCAGTCTGGTCGGTGACTGGCTTTCTTTGACAGCGCAGAGAGAGACCCTCGTTTTTGCATGGGATCAGCAGGGGGACCTTAACTTGCAAAAATGATGGGCTCTCTCTGCGCTAGCAGCAAGAGACCCTTACATTCAGCAGTCAGAGCGGGGAAAGCCTCCTCCATGTTTGGCTGTGTGCTAGCTGACAACCAGAAAATGCTGTGTCTCACATGTGAGTCACTATTAATATAAATTTCGGGTTTCCTTAAAAGTCCGGGGCATGCTTTTTTTTTTTTTTTAACCCTTGCTTCCTTTAAGGAAGCAAGGGTTAAAGCAAAGTGCAATGTCCCTTTAAAAGTTGCTCTCACATTTTTGTTACTTTTATTGCTTTTTTCTTTATTTGGTTTAAATTAGATAGGAAACACTCCAAAAAGTTAATTTATCTACATTTAAGCTCTCTTTTGTGCTAGGTTAATGATTTTATTCTCCTCTCTGCTTGTATTTCACACAAAACTTCTGCAAAATCGCTTGTCTGTCTGCTCACAATCACAATTCAACCCCATAATAAAGGCAAACTTCAGGGTGGTACATGCCCGTGTATTGGCAGTATGCATGAATACTCTTATGACATAAAAAATATTTTACCATACCCTGTATGTTTGCTACCAAATCAAAGAACATTATATACATAGAAGTGATGTGAGCCCTGGCCATACAACACATGATAGCACCAGTGCAATATACCCCAACTGTCCACAGTACAAGCTTTGCCTTCACATAAATTGCCACAATACAAGCTTTTCCCCGCAACACTTGTCGGTGCAGTACAGTTGTCCCAAAATGTGGGAAAGAGGTATTGCTCTAAAGGACAGTGGGACAAACTCCCCAAGTCAGTGGTATCCAATTGCAGTACTACTTATAATTGGTCACCTCTTTCTCCTTTGTGCATTATCTTCGTGATCCCTATTCCCTATGTAAATGAGAGACTGGACATACAGAGGAGGGGTCTCTATTTTCTTCATATGTATACACACAGGAGCAATGGGCTGCTCCTGTAAAAGGCAAGAGTCCTCTTTTATATAATATCACTTACCATATATGAGAAACAATCTGCTCTGGGCAATATATAAGTTTGTTCTTCTTGGTATATATCGAGGGATATCTAAAGCTTACTCGGGGGCAACAATAGCTTATTTAAGGTACTCCAAAACTATCTCATTATCTCGGCCAAGATTTTTGTACCTCTTTTACTGAGAAAGTCTACCTGATATAACACAGTTACTATTATATGAATCCATTTGTTTTTATGTAATTTAAAAAACAAATTTGAACATTTTATATATATGTATATGACAATCTCTATCACTTTTCCTAAAGTTTAGACTATGTGTTATAGGTGTAACATTTGATTCTAATTATATATATATATAGTGTCTATTTGACATATGAACTATCTAATACATTAAAATGATTCTTAGTCTATCTACATATATTATTAAAATATATGTATGTGGACATTTTCCAACTTTTTTAAAGGTAAGAAACAAACATATATATATATTTCGACATATTAGTGGCTAATGTATTTTTTTTTTATTGTTCTGAGTATATACAATTATCTTAACGTATTCCCTTAATTTGGGAATATACATATTGCTCTGGAGCATATCAGGATAAGCTGCTGATTTATATCATTTTTTCATTGTTACTTTTCTCATTCTTCCAGAATCTGGTACGACAATTGAACACATATGGGTGGTTTTTTTTCACAAGGATGTTTTAGTGAGCGCTGTACATTTAGATTTTTTTTATTTATGATATGTTTGCATAATGTCGCTGAATCTATACTACTTTACTACTAAATGCATCTTATTTATGCTAGTTTGTTGGTATTATACACAGATATCACTTAAATAGCAATAACTGTATGTATTTGTATGTGTGTACATATATATGTGTGTACACAGTGGATCGGCCTGAAACGTTGCCGTTATTAAATTGATTTATACTGCATTTCAAGCCCCGTGAGTGCGTTCATCTGTATTGGAGGTGTATATTTATTGTGAGCGAAAATGTGGAATAGTGGTGGAAGGCAGGTATATCAGGCCTGCTTTGCTACACAGCAGCCAGAGTTTTGCAGCTGAATGTCCCAGGGAGAGATGTTAAGTTTGCAGAATACATTGCCTCTACTTTATGGGTCCCTGGGGCGGAGCATTTGGAGAAAAGGGTGGGCCAGTGCTCAAAAAGCACTAGTTGCTCTGTAACTAACCACAACTTGGATTTGATTTAAGAGTTCCAGAGATGTGAACCAATTGACACTCACCTGTAGCTGGTTAATTAGCAGGCAGGTCTTTAAAGTAAGAAATCAGCCTGCTGCAGGGAGAAGAGAAAAGCCAGCAAGGAGACAGCATGATGGTGATTATTGCAAATCCTTTTTTGTTTACTTGGAAATTGGTAACTGAGAAAGCCACCCAATTACATATAGATATTTTTGTTTAGTAAGAGCTCAAGTAAGAGCAAGGAATTTTGTTTTGTTTATATTTATTTTAAAGCACCTGTTTGCTCATAAATTAAAAAGGAAAACTGTACTGAATGTGTCCTGGACTTTGTATACCCTAGAAGGCTGTGGTTACTGTAAGATCTGTGACAAAATCCTACCTGTGTGAGAGGTGTTTGTTACATATGGTGGTGGATGCAGGCAACCACGTAAGCCTGAGGGTAGAAGTCATTTAAAGCTCAACATGGAGGATGTTATCAAGGCTCTGATCCAATCCACCTCTGTGCAACAGGAGGCTAATAGGAGAGCTGCAGAAAACAGTGCATCCCTGCAGCAACTGGTGCTGGCCCAGGCAGATTGTGCCAAAATCCTTGCCAAAACACAGATGGAGTGCACTGAGTCCTTGGTGAAACAGATTGCTGTGACACACGATGATATGTTTAAAGTGGCCCGTGATCGTCACGATCTTAATTGTCATCTAACTTCCTCTCCCCCCTCCCTCCCCCTCCCCGGGACGTCCCGCTGGTAGTCCACATGAATTCCAAAGAGAACAATCATACTTTGATACATACTTTCACTCCGGTGAACTAGTCACACTCTAATCAGCTCCGGCTCACAAAAGTAAGAACGGGGCTATCCAATCAACGCGAAGGGTCTGAATTCCCCGTAGAAGCGTAAATATCTGTATGACATGCTTATTAAAGAAAAGATACACATAGGGCTTGTCCAGGAGACACATTGGGACCAGAAGGGGCATTCACTCTGGAGGTACCAGAAATTCCCAGAAGTGTACGTTTCCAATTTTCTGCAATCTAGAAAAAGAGGGGTCGCCATAATTATATCAAACTCTATTAACTTCGAATATATCCATCATGAAGCCGACCCGGGCGGCAGATCTCTCATTCTTGTTTGCAAATTAAATAATGTTTTATATACCTTATCCAACGTCTATGCCCCCAATGAATCCCCAATGGATTTCCTGGCAACCGTTGGGAAGAGACTGGACCAGATAGGAAAGGGTGTGATAATTCTAGCTGGAGATATGAACTTTGTTTCTGATCCAGAACTGGACAAAAGTCTCCCCAGAGGAAAAACCTTAGACCCAAGGGTGAACTCTATGTCAACAAAGTTATCCAATTGGTTATATACCAACAATATGTTTGATACATGGGGGGTCCATAAGGATTATACGTATTACTCACCTTCGCATATGTCATATTCTAGAATTGATGCAGTTTTCATTAAAGGGACATACCTTGGGAGATGCCGCTCCTCCACCATAGGTGATATAGTGTGGTCAGATCATGCTGCTATTATCCCGATACCAAAGGATGGGAAAAACCCGCAATTTTTAAGTAACTACAGACCAATCTCCCCAATTAACAATGATATTAAAATATATTCAAAGGTGCTCTCGTCTCGTCTGGGCCCAATACTCCCAAGCTTGGTGCACCCAGATCAGACGGGATTCATCTATGATAGAACCACGGAAGATAACACACATAGACTGATAAACCTGATCTCAGAAATTAACTGTATGAAATTACCATCTGCCTTTTTGGCACTGGATGCTGAAAAGGCCTTTGATCGGGTGAGTTGGACCTTCCTAAGGGAGACTTTGGAGATATTTGGCCTGCAGGACTCTTATAGGCATGCTGTGATGGCTCTGTACTGCGATCCCCAGGCTTATGTTATGGCCCCCTCGGTAAAGTCCGAACCATTTAAGATCCAAAATTGCACAAGACAGGGGTGTCCCCTGTCTCCGATGCTATACGCTTTGACAATCAAATCACTTGCAACAGCGATAAGGCAATCGAGGGTGGTGGAGGGGGTCAGGATCGGGTCACAGGAACATAAGCTGGCACTGTATGCAGATGATGTGATCTTGACTCTCTCCTCCCCATTATCTTCGATACCAGCAGCCCTGAACATTGTAAGAGAGTACAGTGAATATTCCAATTATAAGCTGAACCTTGCAAAGACCCAGGTAATTACTACTTGTGACCCGAACAAATATTACTAATTGAATCCCTTTATAAATTTGATTGCTCTAGATCTGATATGGGTTATTTGGGAATTAAAATCACTTTTGACCTTGCAGGTCTTGTTAATTTAAATTATCAGCACATTATCGGGAAATTAAAGTCCAAATTAGAAAGATGGAAGGGAACGGAACTGTCTTGGATTGGTAGAATAAATGCACTTAAAGCCTACTTAGTCCCTAAGGTTCAGTATTTATTTAGAGCAATTCCACTTAAAGTTCCCAGACGAATATTGGACTCAATAACACGGATATTCCTGGCCTATGTATGGCAGGGTAAAAAGCCTAGATTAGCTAAAACGGACTTTATGCGAGGTACAAGCTATGCAGGATTAGGGTTTCCAGACCTTTATATGCTTCATAGAATAACTATGTTAGTGCATGCAATAGAATGGAATGTGAAGCAGGACAGTATCCCTAGATGGATACAGTTAGAAAAAACACAAACATTACAGTTTAATCCATTTCTCCTTTATTGGGAAGCAGCCTTGATTTAAAAAAAAATAGAAGTGAATTCACCGGTAATAAGGGACGTATTTAATAATTTAGATAAAATCAGATGTAAAATCGCAACACTTAAACCACTTAAAAAAGAGGCACCAATTGATTCCCTAAGATTTTATGTGCCAAATATGGATTTTTCGGTCCGGAAAGATAGAGAGATAAGGGCAATTGCAGATCTATTTGAAGAAGATAATCTGACCACCTTTGAGGAGGTACAAGAAAAATTTGCCCTTCCTAATTCAGAGTTCTTAGCTTTTTTTAGGATCCGGAGTTTCCTGGGGAAGCAACAGTTGGCCCCCCAGGACACTCGGGATATCTTTATTAGGACTCACCATAAATCAAAACTAATCTTGAAATTAACTAAATATATGGATGAAGCCTTGGATCTGCCACTGCCCGCTGCAATTGCAAAATGGAAAAGGGATTTACAGGTATCGTATCCCAAAGAGAAATGGTATAAGGCTATACTCCTTAATAGGTCTGTCATATACTGCGTCTCCTTACAAGAAGTTTACTATAAAATGTTGTACAGGTGGTACATGGTTCTCGTGCGCCTGAGTAGATTCCAGCACAGGACACCGAATCTGTGCTGGAGGTGCGAGGGGGCTCTGGGTTCCATGCACCACATTTGGTGGGAATGTAGAGGATTAAGGGATTTGAAAGGAAAGCTGCAGCATTTTCTGATGGAAACCTGTGGTCTTCGATGCTCACTCACCGCACCCCTCTTCCTATTTTTTTTGGATTGTCCGACAATGAGTAAGACGCAGCATCACTGTTTGGTACATATTTTTTCTGCATCCAAAATCTGCCTGGCCAGACATTGGAGAAGCCCTCAACCCCCTCCGTGGCAGGAGATTATAGCACAGTATGCCTACCAGAAACAGATGGAAGGATCTATCTCCATGTCTGACCAGACTGTAGGATGTTAGACCTGCGCGTATTGATTGTCTCATGAATGGATTTTCGATGGGAAACTCGTTCCTCTTCTGACTTTCCCCCCACCTGGAACGGACCAGCATGGGTATACTTTATCAGCTGAACCAAAGAGCAAGGGTTAGGTATGTCTGTATTTGTGAATTTGAATGCATATAAGGTTAAGTCACTTGTATGAATGGAAACTAGGTATTTTACAGCATTATTACTTGCACCTTATCACCAGTTGGAGAACCCATTTTTAATTTGATGAACAGAGGAATGGAGCCTATCATCAATGGGGTGTATTTACGTAAAGATTTATAGCTTAGGATAAGGAGCACTTTGTAATAAGTATTGCATCATTTGTATGTTTGTATTTGTATTTGAAATTTGAGTAATAAAGAAATTTAAAAGATAAAAAAAAAAGTGGCCCGTGAGGTGCAGACGAATGCCACCCAGGAACTACAACAGGATATCCAAGCTACATCTGAAAAGCTGAATGGAGACTATTATGGAAGATACCAGGGGCAAAAGGTCATTCGGGCGAGTCACTACCTTCAGAAAATGACTGCATCAGATGATGTTGAGGCGTACCTTCTGGCATTTGAATGCACTGCTGAGAGGGAGGGATGGCCGGCTGATGAGTGGGCAAGCATATTGGCACCTTTCCTAAGTGGAGAGCCGCAGAAGGCATATTATGACCTAGTACCAGTGGATGCAAGTAACTACAGCAAATTAAAAGCTAAAATCTTGGCACGACTGGGTGTAAATTCTGCAGTACGTGCCCAAAGGTTCCACTCATGGTCATATTCTTCTGACAAAGCAGCACATTCCCAAATGTATGACCTCATACACCTCACACGGAAATGGCTACAACCTGAAATCCATTCATCTAGCCACATTGTAGAAACCTTAGTAATGGACCGTTTTTTGCGTGGTTTACCAGCTGCCCTGCGTCGCTGGGTGAGCCAAAGTGATCCCCATACAGCAGACCAACTGATTGCCTTGGTGGAAAGATATGTGGCTGCAGGAGAACTGCCACGTCCTACTTCACAGGAAACCCCCCACAATGATAAGCCCCAAGATTCTGCAAGACCTGGTAAGACTGTTCAAGGTTTAAGGGGAGCTGAAGAGTTGCAGCTCTATACACATAACACCAGGGACAGTACATAAGGTACCAGGAGGGCATCCAGGGCTAACAGGCCGGGGAGAGGGACTAATTGGTGGTCAGATTATTCTGTCAAATGTTTCAAGTGTAAAGAGGATGGTCATATGTCCAAGGACTGTCCATTGAATGATGAACCTATGGAATGCAATATGGGCAAAGATGAGGACACACATTCATTTTTGTTTAACTGTTGTGGTGCTGTTAACAATGACTATGATAATAACCCTCATACATGCTGTGTTACTGTGAATGGAAAAATGTATAAAGCATTACTTGATTAAGGTAGTATGGTTACGTTGGTAGCAGAGACTATAATACCTTGTGTAAAACCTGATCATGTTCAGAAAATAGGCATTATCTGTGTTCATGGTGATAAAAAAAAGAAAACCCCACTGCTGAAGTAAATATTGGAACACAGTGTGGGGATTTAAAGTATAGAGTGGGTGTAGTACCTAGATTAGCCCATGAGGTAGTGATCGGTAGAGACTTTCCTCATTTTCTAGAATTATGGGCAGCTGTACAAAAAACAGGCCAAAGGTCATCAGAAATTAGTCAATCAGACAGGGATAATGTGTTCCCTTTTACCGATGTTGACTTGGGTTTTGACCACTGTGACAGACAAATAAGAAAAAGTAAAAGATATGGCCCTAAACCAGTATTAATAGGTGATAACTAGAGTTGACGGACACCTGGATGTTCGGGTTCGGCCGAACTCTGAAAAAAAGTCCGGGTTCGGGGTAGAACTTGCCCCCTGAACCTAATAATGTTAGGGGGGACCTAATGTCCCCCCCCCCGGTCTCCACCCATTGCCGGCGGGTGAGGCCCTATAATAATGAGGGGGGGACCTAATGTCCCCCCCGGTCCCTACCCATGAGCGGTGGGTGGGGACCACAAATAAAGTGACTAGGGGTGCCCAGCCCCTAGTCACTTCCCCCACCAATAAAAAAAATGCCTACCTACCCCGCCCCCTCACCATAATAATATTGAGGGAGGTGGGCAATAAATTAACCTGTAAAAAAAATAACAATTTCATACTTACCATTTCATGTCTTCTTTTTTCTTTCTTCTTTTCTCTAGCCCAAAAAAAGGCCAAATAAAAAACCATAATACACACCGCAACTGTTAACAAAAAATAAATAAATCTTGTAATTTTAAATTTGTTTAGGCGATATGAATCGCCGAACCCGAAATCCAACCAGGACATACAGTGGAATGTCCGTGTTAGTCCGGGGTCCAAAAATCTTAATGTTCGGTATGAACCCGAACTTTGCGGTTCGGGTTAGCACAACTCTAGTGATAACCCAACTGAAACTAGTGAGGAGCCTATTATTACTGCAGACAAAGATGATGACTTAATTGATATTGGAATTGGTCCGGGTAATTTTAATAAGCGCTCAGTGGGAAGATCCCACTTTAGTGATGGCTAGAAATGCCATTAAAGTTGTAAATGGTGTTGCTAATCAGCCAGGAGAAGCCCTAACGTTCCCCTATTTTGAAGCACAAAATGGCCTCATTTACCGCCTAGAAAAGTAGGATTCAGATATCATTAAGCAGCTGTTGGTTCCCCAGACTTACCAAAGCACAGTACTAAAGATGGCTCACAGCCACGTATTAGGGGGACACTTGGGAGTTGAGAAAACCAGAGAGAGAGTCCTTAGAAGGTTTTATTGGCCTGGAGTTTTTGCTGCTATAACAAACTAATGCTCCTCATGTCCTGAGTGCCAGTACAGGGCTCCTTTCAAGACTTTCCATAATCCACTTGTATCCTTACCCATAATTGATGTACCTTTTGAAAGGAATGCTATGGACTTAGTGCCGCCACGGGTAAAGTCCGCTAGAGGGCACCAGTATATACTAGTCATCTTGGACTATGCAACTCGCTACCCTGAGGCCATCTCCTTGCATAATACTTCTGAAAAGTTAATAGCTAAGGAACTTATGTTAATGTTCAGTAGGGTGGGTATCTCTAAAGAAATCCTGATAGACCAGGGGACCCTTTCCATGCCCAGAGTCACAAAAGAGTTGTGAAGGCTCTTGCAGGTTAAACATCTTAAGACCTCAGTATATCACCTACAGACTGATGGTTTAGTAGAGAGGTTCAACAAAACCCTTTAGAGTATGCTACGTAAGGCAACTGATGCAGATGGAAAAAAATTGGGATTTTTTTATTGCCTTATCTTCTGTTTTCCATTAGGGAAGTTCCACAGGCCTCCACGGGCTTCTCTCCTTTTGAATTGTTATATGGAAGACATCCCCGGGGAATACTAGATATTGCTAAGGAGACCTGGGAACAGGAGACAAATCCTCACCGGAGTGTAATTGAGCACATTACTCAAATGCAGGAGAAATTGGCAACCATCATGCCTATGGTCAGGGAACACATGCTTGAAGCCCAGCAGGCTCATAAAAACAGCTATAACTGTAATGCTAGACTCAGAGTGTTCCAACCTGAAGACAGGGTCTTGGTTATGGTCGCTACTGTGGAGAACAAGTTCCTTGTGACTTGGCATGGACCATGTGAAATAATAGAAAAAGTGAGTGATGTCAATTATAAAGTCAGACAACAGGAAGGAGAAAGCCTGAACAGTTATATCATGTAAATCTGTTAAAGCCTTGGAAGGATAGGGAGGTCTTGGTTGCTTTAAAACCTTCAGAACCTCCTATAGTAGAGCCAGAGTTGAACATTTCTGAGACTCTGTCTGTACATCAGAAGCAAGAGGTCAGAGATTTCATCAGAAGAAATAGGGATGTTTTCTCTGTAGTTCCAGGAAAGACTAAGGTAATCAAACATGACATAATAACTGAACCAGGGAAAATAGTTAATCTCAAACCCTATAGAATTTCTGAGGCCCGGAGGGAGGTTATAAACTTAGAGGTTAAGAACATGTTAAAACTTGGAGTCATTGAAGAATCCCAGAGTAACTGGAGCAGTCCTATCGTATTGGTGCCAAAACCTGATGGCACATGGAGGTTCTGTAATGACTACCGCAAGTTAAATGGTATCTCAAAATGGGATGCTTACCCAATGCCCAGGGTTGATAAGTTAATCGAAAGACTGGGTAAAGCTAGTTATCTGACAACCTTAGATTTAACAAAGGGTTACCGGCCAGTACCTCTCACTGAAAGAGCCAAAGAAAAGACAGCCTTTTCAACACCCAGTGGCCTGTTTCAGTACACTGTATTGCCATTTGGGTTACATGGGGCACCTGCCACATTCCAACGAATGATGGACAGAATTCCTAAACCTCATGATCGTTATGCTGCAGCATACTTGGATGATGTTGTCATCCACAGTGCAGATTGGGAATCCCACCTCCCCAAAGTCCAAGCAGTGCTTGATGCTATCCCCTCAGCAGGCTTAAGTGCCAATCCTTCCAAATGTACGATTGATTTAGAGCAGGGGTGGCAAACACAAGGCCCGCGGGCCGAATCCGGCCCGCCGGACCGAATCCGGCCCGCCGGACCTTGTAATGTGGCCCGCACAGCAGTGACTAGGGGGGTGCCACCGGTGCAGCCGGCAACCCCCCGCGCTGCTTACCTTTTTTTTTTTTTCAGGCGGCCGCATCCTCTGGATGCGACCGCCGGGTGAAAAAAAAAAAATCACAGCGACCGGATGCGACGATACGTCACATCCGGCGACTGTGTTTACCTCCTCCGTGCAGGAGGGAAGAGAAGACTGCACGGAGGAGGCGTCCAGGAGCAGAGACCAGCCTCGGTAAGTCATGGGGAAGGGGGGGGGCGGAGGGAGCACAATATTACTGGGCATCTGGCTGGCACTATATTACTGGGCTCTGGCTGGCACTATATTGCTATGCATCTGGCTGGCACTATTTTGCTGATCATCTGGCTGGCACTATATTACTGGGCATCTGGCTGGCACTATATTACTGGGCTCTGGCTGGCACTATATTACTGGGCATCTGGCTGGCACTATATTACTGGGCTCTGGCTGGCATTATATTACTGGGCATCTGGCTGGCACTATATTACTGGGTTCTGGCTGGCACTATATTACTGGGCTCTGGCTGGCACTATATTACTGGGCATCTGGCTGGCACTATATTACTGGGAATCTGGCTGGCACTATATTACTGGGCTCTGGCTGGCACTATATTACTAGGCATCTGGCTGGCACTATTTTACTGGGCATCTGGCTGGGACTATATTACTGGGCATCTGGCTGGCACTATATTACTGGGCTCTGACTGGCACTATATTACTGGGCATCTGGCTGGCATAATATTACTGGGTTCTGGCTGGCACTATATTACTGGGCTCTGGCTGGCACTATATTACTGGGCATCTGGCTGGCACTATATTACTGGGCATCTGGCTGGCACAATATTACTGGGCATCTGGCTGGCACTATATTACTGGGCTCTGGCTGGCACTATATTACTGGGCATCTGGCTGGCACTATATTACTGGGCTCTGGCTGGCACTATATTACTGGGCTCTGGCTGTTACAATATTCCTGGGCACTGAGTGGCACACTATTACTGGGCACTGACTGGCACACTATTACTGGGCTCTGACTGGCACACTATTACTGACCCATGCACTGTGTAATTAGCGCAATCCTGACCGCTGCACTGTATACGTAGCGCAATCCTGACCCATGCACTGTGTACTTAGCGCAATCCTGACCGCTGCACTGTATACGTAGCGCAATCCTGACCCATGAACTGTGTACTTAGCGCAGTCCTGACCCATGCACTGTATACTTAGTGCAGTCCTGACCCATGCTTGCTATTATTCTTCCTAGGCTTCTGTTTTCAAGGCTAGTTATTACTTAAATTATTATTAAAACCAGTAGCAACTGAATGCAGAGGCAATTATTCATGATAATAAAGAGTAGATGCATAATCCTATACAAACATAGAAACATAGAATGTGTCGGCAGATAAAAACCATGCGGTCCATCTAGTCTGCCCAATTTTTTTTTTGGAGTACTTTTATTAGTCCCCCGTTCCCGGTCTTATAGCTAGGATAGCCTTGTGTCTATCCCACGCATGCTTAAAATCCTTGACTGTGTTTACCTCTACCACTTCTGCTGGCAGTCTATTCCATACATCCACTACCCTCTCAATAAAGTAATACTTCCTGATATTACTTTTAAATCGTTGCCCCTCTAATTTAAGACTATGTCCTCTAGTTGTGGTAGTTTTTCTTCTTTTAAATATACTCTCTTCCTTTACTGTGTTGATTCCCTTTATGTATTTAAATGTTTCTATCATATCCCCCCTGTTACGTCTTTCCTCCAAGCTATACATGTTAAGATGCTTTAACCTTTCCTGGTAAGTTTTATCCTTCAACCCATGAACCAGTTTAGTAGCCCTTCTCTGAACTCTCTCCAAAGTATCAATATCCTTCTGGAGATACGGTCTCCAGTACTGCGTACAATACTCCAAGTGAGGTCTCACCAGTGCTCTGTACAATGGCATGAGCACTTCCCTCCTCCTACTGCTAATACCTCTCCCTATGCAACCAAGCATTCTGCTAGCATTTCCTGCTGCTCTATTGCATTGCCTACCTACCTTCAAGTCCTCTGAAATTATTACTCCTAAATCCCTTTCCTCAGATGTTGAGGTTAGGACTGTACCAAATAGTCTATATTCTGCTTTTGGGTTTTTACACCCAAGGTGCATAATCTTGCACTTGTCCACATTAAATGTCAGTTGCCACTGCTCTGACCATTTTTCTAGTTTAGCTAAATCATTTGCCATTTGGCTTATCCCTCCATGAATATCAACCCTGCTGCAAATCTTTGTATCATCAGCAAAAAGACATACTTTGCCAACAAGACCTTCTGCAATATCGCTAATAAAAATATTAAAGAGAATGGGTCCAAGAACAGATCCCTGAGGTACCCCACGAACAGATCCCTGAGGTACCCCACTAGTAACAAGACCTTGGATTGAATATACCCCATTGACTACAACCCTCTGTTGCCTGTCACTCAGCCATTGTCTAATCCATTCAACAATATTGAAATCCAAACTCAAAGATTTCAGTTTATTGATAAGCCTTCTATGTGCGACAGTGTCAAAAGCCTTACTGAAATCTAGGTAAGCAATGTCTACTGCACCACCCTGATCTATTATTTTAGTTACCCAATCAAAAAAATCAATAAGATTAGTTTGGCATGATCTCCCTGAAGTAAACCCATGCTGTCTCTGATCTTGAAATCCAAGCGACTTTAGATGTTCAACAATCCTATTCTTTAACAAGGTTTCCATTATTTTCCCCACTACTGAAGTAAGACTTACTGGTCTATAGTTGCCCGCCTCCTCCCTACTACCTTTCTTGTGAATGGGCACAACATTAGCTAATTTCCAATCTTCTGGAACTACTCCCGTTAACAATGATTGGTTAAATAAATCTGTTAACGGTTTTGCTAGTACACCACTAAGTTCTTTTAATAACTTTGGATGTATCCCATCAGGTCCCATCGACTTATTTGTCTTTACTTTAGACAGCTGAAGTAAAACCTCTTCCTCTGTAAACTTACATGCATCAAAAGACTCATTAGTCTTTTTCCCTAAATGAGGTCCCTTACCCTCATTTTCATTTGTAAAAACTGAACAAAAATATTCATTAAGGCAGTCTGCTAAGCCTTTATCCTCTTCTACATAGCATCCTTCTTTTGTTTTTAATCTAACTAATCCTTGTTTTACTTTACTTTTCTCATTTATGTATCTAAAAAATGTTTTATCCCCCTTTTTCACTGACTGGGCTATAGTCTCTTCTGTGTGTGCTTTGGAAGCTCTTATAGCTTGCTTTGCCTCTTTCTGCCTACTCTTATAGATCTTTTTATCTTCCTCACTCTGAGTATTTTTATAATTACTAAATGCTAGCTTTTTATTTTTTACTATTTTAGCCACCTCTGCAGAGTACCACAGTGGTTTCTTCAATTTTTTTCTCTTACTGACAAGCCTTAAGCAATTTTCTGTTGCCTTCAGTAGTGCAACTTTTAGATAATCCCATTTCTCCTGGACTCCATTTAAATTGCTCCAGTCTGATAATGACTCCTTTACACCTAATCTAATTTTAGAAAAGTCTGTTTTTCTAAAATCTAAAACTTTTGTTTTTGTGTGGTGTGACTGCGTCACTGTTCTTATATTAAACCACACTGTCTGGTGATCGCTAGATCCTAAACTTTCACCTACAGTAATATCTGATAACAAATCTCCATTTGTGAACACTAAGTCTAGTATGGCCTGCTTTCGAGTTGGCTCCTCCACTACTTGTTTTCGAGATAATCCCAGTAGGGAGTTTAGGATATGCGTACTCCTGGCGCAAGTAGCTGTTTTGTATTTCCAGTTCACATCAGGAAGGTTAAAGTCACCCATGATGATCACTTCTCCCTTCATTGTCATTTTAGCTATTTCCTCAACTAGTAGATTATCTAACTCCTCTATTTGTCCAGGGGGCCTATAAATCACACCTACCCGAGTTACCATATGATTACCAAATTCTAATGTAACCCAAACTGACTCTATGTTCGCCTCACTAACTTGTATTACGTTACATTTTAAGATATCCCTCACATAGAGGGCCACCCCTCCCCCTTTTTTACCTTCTCTGTCTTTTCTTTATAAAGAGTACCCTGGTATTGATATGTCCCAGTCATGTTTTTCATTATACCATGTCTCAGTAACAGCCACTAAATCTGCCACAAGTTCATTGATCTTATTCCCTAAACTGCAAGCATTTGTAGACATGACCCTACAACCGGCCCTTTGAGGGTAACCTTACTGCTGATGCGGCCCCCGATGAATTTGAGTTTGCCACCCCTGATTTAGAGGAAGCAAAGTACCTAGGATATTCTATTGGGAGGGGTTTGGTTAAACAACAGGAAGCCAAAGTGGAAGCCATACAAAAATGGCCTCAGCCCCTTACAAAAAAACAAGTAAAGGCACATTTGGGTTATACTATAGGCGATTCATCCCAAATTTTGCTACCATTGTCGCACCTGTAACAGACCTTTTTAAAGCAAAGTTCCCAGTTATTGTTAAATGGTGCCCTGCAGCAGAAAAGGCTTTTAAAGGTCTGAAGGAGGCCATCTGTAGCCATCCTGTCTTGGTGACCCCAGATTCCAGCGACTTTATAGTTCAGATGGATGCGGGGGGGGGGGGGGGGTTGGTGGCAGTGCTCTAGTTGCTCTGTAACTGATTTGACTTAAGAGTTCCAGAGATGTGAACTAATTGACACTCACCTGTAGCTGGTTAATTAGCAGGCAGGTCTTTAAAGTAAGAAATCATCCTGCTGCAGGGAGAAGAGAAAAGCCAGCAAGGAGACAACATAATGGTGATTATTGCAAATCCTTTTATATATATATATATATATATATATATATATATATATATATATATATTTATATATATATATATATATATATATATATATATGTTTATATACATATGTGTGTGTGGTATATGTGACAGCTGGTCTAAACTGTGTTCACCTGACCAGTGTTACTATGGGAAAGCTGTACCAACAAGAGCCTTCATCTAAAGAGATACACAGGAAAGAGATTTCAGAACTCCTGAATCTTGAACGGTCATCACATAAGAAGAAGCTGCTGAAGCCAGTCCTTCCACCTGAGATTCCTGGCACCATAACATCTAAGTATCAGCTTTCATATATTTTACTTTATCTTCTTTTACTTGAATAGAATTAACTATTCCTATTTCTATTAATAGATTCAACATTTTAGCATTGTTTATTTGTATAACCTGTACTAAATATTGTTGTGGAGTTATCATTAAACTTTGTTATGCTTTAACCTATTAAAGTGTGTGGATTTTCTGTTAATTGGTTATTGAATATAACTTTCTAACAATACCTTATGGTTTAATACAATCATTGTATGTTATATTTAACCATTTATAAATTAGTTGTTGATAATACTCAATTGGCTCCTTTTATGTGTAACCATGGGAAACAAACAGTAAAGTGTTAAACATATATAAACAATTGATACCATATATGGTATTCATTTTGATAATGAGCACTTAGTAATCCTCACTTTCCAATACATATGCACATATTGAATATTTATGTAGTACATGTGCCACAGATGGTTGCCTACCACAATGAAAACAATCTTTAATGCAGATTAATTGATGGTCAGAAAGGGACCAGGTGCCTATCTTGAAAATAACAGATCAGATTTGCAAATGTGATATGTCAATTATGTTAATAGTGCCAAAGAACAATTTATAGCATGTTGACTACTTTTTGACACAATTTAAAAACATCACACATTTTTGGCAAGTACAAACATTCTGTTATATTTATATATTTTTGTTTTTCAAATGTATTTATTAATACGGTATTGATTATTTTCCAGGAATGACATTACACAAATGGTTTAATTCCAACAGACATATTATATAGACACATCTGTTGAGGAACATTTCTGTCAACCTGGACATAATATCCAGGATGTGAAGCTTCTGGTTTTGGTGAAGCTTTTGGTTATGTTGGGATTGTTACACACCAAGAGGGAGAGAAGAAACATATGGAAAGTCAGGTTGGTATGCCTAAGGCCTACTAATCATCTCATCTAAGGCCTTAATCATTTGGACTTAATACAGTCAGTGAATTTATTTCCCAAAATAAGCTTCCTAATTAATAATCTTTTTTACAACCCATGGATTGCTGCAGTAGACTTATTTCAAACAGAAAAAATATCCTCAGAATATAACACCCTTTTCTACACAATGTACAATTAACTATTTAAGATTTATATTCACAACACAAACGTGACTATGTTACAGAGTCCTTAAGCTAACAAAGTAACATAGTAATGTCTAAGTCCATCAGTTTCAACCCTTTGACTATCCTGCTGTTGATATAAATAAAGGCAAAACCCCTAATTAAAAAATGTCCTTCTCCAAACTCATAGTCATATTTTGGTGCGAGTGATAGTTTAGAAGCATTACCTCAAGAGGAAATATTGCTTGTCATTTTACTATCAGCACGCTATGTCACATAGATTAAGGCTACAGGACAAAATATGCTTCATAACTGGAGAACAATGCATCTTCAGCAAGGCCTACATTAGTTTCCTGGCAAGCTATTTGGTGTGTGTGGGGGGGTGGGGCGGGGGATTATAATTACTTTCACCACATGATTGGCACCCCCATCATTACTCTCTCACATGTATAACTGTATTTGTACTATGTAGATATTTTGTATAAAGCTATATTTTAAGTTCTAAAAAAAAAAAAATGTCCTTCTCTTAGGATCAACAAGCTAAATTGTAGTGTTGACTTCTACTAGTTAGAACCCTCTATATTCTGTGCTTATAAAAAGATTATCTACACCCTTTTTGAAGGCATGGATTGTATTTGATAGCACCACCTCCCTGGGCAGTGAATTTAGGGAGGACAATGTTGCCGACATAATTCAGCCCAAGGATTGTGCTCTTTGTGTTCCCTTTTGTCCCCTTTTGAAGCTCTGAGAGTAGAACCCCCAGAGTGCCTGACCTTGGAGGGAACAATTAAAACAGTATTTTGACACTCATAGGCCAATGTATATGGCTAAGTAGTGTCTATTACCCCTGACTGTAAGGTGCTACTACTCTGAATTGCAGAATCCTTGACTACAGTTATACGTACATGTGAATTAATTGAGGTAAATCACAGAAACTGCTTATACCGGGTGGTTTGACCCTAAAAATACTAGATACCAGAGATATTCTGTCTGATGTCTGTCTCCACATACATAAAAGATCATTTGAGCTGGGTACAGTGGCGGATCCAGGGGGGGGCAACGGGGCAATTGCCCCCCCCCTCCCCCTGAGAAGAGAAAAAAAAAAAAGACACTTTAAAAAAAATAAAAAATAAAAAAACGCGCTTGCAGGCAGAGACAGGGAGCTGAACAGGCAGCACAGAGAAACCTCCGTGGAAGTGCCGACAGGTCACGTGACCGGCGCGCTGACGTCATACGCGCGCCGGGTCACGTGACCTGTCGGCACAATCATCTGTGAGACGAACAGGCAGCATGGAGAAGACCATGCTGCCTGCCACTAGCCACCAGGGGATAAGGTAAGTGCTGGGGAGTGGGGAGATGGGGGGATGTACTGGGGAAAGAGGCAGGGGCATATAAAATGGCAAATAACTGGCATATTACTGGGCAAATTGGCAGGGGATATAAAATGGCAAATAACTGGCATATTACTGGGCAAATTGGCAGGGGCATATAAAGTGGCAAATAACTGGCATATTACTGGGCAAATTGGCAGAGGATATTAAATGGCAAATAACTGGCATATTACTGGGCAAATTGGCAGGGGATATTAAATGGCAAATAACTGGCATATTACTGGGCAAATTGGCAGGGGATATTAAATGGCAAATAACTGGCATATTACTGGGCAAATTGGCTGGGGATATTAAATGTCAAATAACTGGCATATTACTGGGCAAATTGGCAGGGGATATTAAATGGCAAATAACTGGCATATTACTGGGCAAATTGGCAGAGGATATTAAATGGCAAATAACTGGCATATTACTGGGCAAATTGGCAGGGGATATTAAATGGCAAATAACTGGCATATTACTGGGCAAATTGGCTGGGGCATATTAAATGGCAAATAACACTGGCATATTACTGGGAAAATTGGCAGGGGCATATTAAATGGCAAATAACATTGGCATATTGGGAAAATTGTCAGGGGCATATTAAATGGCAAATAACACTGGAATATTATTGGACAAATTGGTTGGGGCATATTAAATGGCAACTAACACAGGCATATTATTGAGCAAATTGGCAGGGGCATATTAAATGGCAACTAACACTGGCATATTATTGGGCAAATTGGCTGGGGCATATTAAATGGCAACTAACACTGGCATATTATTGGGCAAATTGGCTGAGAGAGCCATACATGGGAAGGGAGAAGAGAGAGACATAAATGGGATGGCAGAGGAGAGACAGACAGATATGGGAAGGGGAGAGGAGACAAACAGACATGGGAAGGGAGAGGAGAGAGACATAAATAGGAAGGGAGAAGAGAGAGACATAAATGGGATGGTAGAGGAGAGACAGACAGACATGGGATGGGAGAGGAGAGACAGAGAGATGGGAAATGAGAGAAGAGACATATGGACATGGGAAAGAAGAGGATACATAGACGGACATGGGAAGGAAGAGGAGAAAAACGGGCATGGAAGGAAGAGAGACAGAGGGACACGGGGAGTGAGAGGAGTGCGACAGACATGGGAAGGGAGAGGAGCGTGACAGACGGACATGGGAGAGAGGATAAGACAGACGGACATGGGAGAGAGGATAAGACAGACGGACATGGGAGAGAGGATAAGACAGACGGACATGGGAGAGAGGATAAGACAGACGGACAAGGGAGAGAGGATAAGACAGACGGACAAGGGAGAGAGGAAAAGACAGACGGACATGTGCCCCTCCCGAGATCAGACTCTGGATCCGCCCCTGGCTGGGTAGGCACTGTGATTGTAACCTCCCAGAGTGAATGGCCCCAAAAAGTGTTTGGTAACATCCTCTGGTTTATGGGCACGGTTGATTTATTTTTATTGCTCTTGAATTATCTTGTATTATGGCATTATTCTGAACTATACGACAATCGTTCATTTACTTATGTATAGCTGATCTAACTGGGATATAACGCAGTTGCTGTTTATATTGACTGGATAGCATTAAAATAATGCCAGGCCCTAGAAATATAGTTATGGAGGTGCCATGGTAGCCTGAGAATTTTTTCTTTCTATACTAAAAACACTAAAAGCCAAGATGGCTGGCAAACATACCTTAGAAAGTAAGGCTTTCTCAAAAAGGGAGAAAAAGGTTGCAAAAATTGATAGTGTTTATCTTTTTTCTCCCTGCCTCTAAGTAAACTGGAAAAAGAGAAGGATCAATCAAAGGAATTTGATGATTACTCACAATCCAGTAGTACCACAACTGCCTCTGACAAATCTCCCAGCACCAAGCCTCTGAAATAATTACAGGAACAACTTACGGCTGTCTTAGAACTCCAGTTTGATAAGATTAAACAAATAGAATCTAATGTTCATGAAATAAGAAGCTATATAAAGGCATTTGGCTCCCGATTGGCTACTATGGAAAAGCAAGTGTCACAGATGGTTTTACAAATATCTGAAATTTAGGAAGGAAATGTATAGACCCAGTCAAAGGTAGCCATGATCGAACAGAAGAGTGCAGGTCTGGAGGACCATTCAAGAAGTGTTAATTTAAGGATCAGGGGCATCCAGGAGACGTTTTTGGATAGGGACTTAGTAGGGACAGATGCAATAGAGTCAGAAGATCAAACATCACTGGAAGATTTCCCGAGGGATATTTTGATAAGATGCATAAATCTAAGAATTAAAGATCAAATCCTGAAAATGCAGAGAAGCAGTCCATGCAAGAAAATATGAATTTTCATTGACCTCTCATATTGTACTTGCTCTTAGTAAAATGCCTTTTTTTACATTGACAGGGATCCTTCAATTTTGTCAGATATAGATGGAGGAGCGCAGGGAGCGCAGAGGGTCTAGCCCTCACTTTTGAGGGCAAAACAATGGTATTTGATTTGCCTGAAAAGTTGAAAAAGTGGATTTATGATAAAAATTTGGAACCTAAGAAATTAATATTCTGCATGTAGCGGATTTGGATTTTGTAGGTTTAAGAGAGAGGAAGAAGTTATTGGAGATGGAATGGATCAGGAGTAAAGGGGTGTATATTATGGGGGGGGGGGGGGTCCCTCTATTTTCTTGTCTCTTTTCCCCTAAGATGCTGATTGAGGGAAAATAGAGAGGAACACATTTACAGCCACTTGAATGGTATAGGTTGGAGAGATAGGAGTATATAGCACTATGGGTTTTCTCTTTCTGTTGCTCTGCACTATAAATGTTTAGGAAGCATTGCAATTTGATTACTTTGAGGTATAGTGTCTTATGTATATCCACTAATTTGTGTTTCACTCTAGAGCTCTATTTATATATAACACAGCCACCTGAAAGGTAAAGGCTATAGGGACATGAGAAATATGCATAGTAATGGTGTCCGTATGTAAAGATAGGAGATTATAGCACATTGGTGGGTTTTTCCCCTTACACTAAAATTTGCAATTTCATATGCTGGTGTATAGTGTTTTGCATTTTTTCACTGATTTGTTTTTTTACTCAAGAGCTCAGCTTATAATTAACATAGTTATCTGAACAGTAAAGGTTACAAGGATATGAAAATTCTGTACAATAAGGATGTTTAGGATGTAGAGACAGGATATATAGCACAAGGTTGTTGTTTTTTTTCTCTCGCTAAAAATGTTTATAAGAAGTACTCCAATCTGATTATTCTTGGGTATAGTGACCTGAGTATTTTCACTGTTGTGTGTTTTACTCAAGAGTTGTATAAAAAACATAGTCACCTCAAATGCATAATAAGGTGTTTTTTTTCTCCCTCTCTCTCTCTCCCCCCCCCCCTCTTTCTCTGATTTTTCTTTTTAACGGGGGAGGGAAGGGGGAAAGGAGAAGGAATCGCTGAGTTCTATCCTTGATCTGCTGTTGCCTAAATACGTGAAGGAGGCAGCCATTTGGTTAATGCCAATCCGTCATTTCAATTTTCTTTTTTATTTGAAATTACTTTTTTTTCCATGAGAGGAGAAGTACTTAATACTTGCGGAAATGGAACTCTTTCCAGGGTAGGGATGAGTTTGGTTGGGGGGTATTTGTATCTGTTTGTAAGTTGTTTTCTGATTTATGTACAGCAGCTCGGCGATCATGGATGATGGTTAGATATGCTACGCTTAGCGTACAGGGTCTAAATTTTCCTAAGGGACTATCAATATTCTTTAGTTTCTTTTCTTTTTATTCTTGGTACTTAGACCATTAAAAGCACATAACATTAAAATTAACAATCTTGAAGGTAGTGCTCAGCTTGCGTAGAAGTCTAAATTGAAAACTTAAGAATATAAAAAGACAACAATGGGCAATGAAACAAGCCGTTCATTGCAACAAAATGGAACATATCCTTGTAAATCCAAATATGAGGGGATGCTCCTTTAATATCGTAATGAGTAAAGTATCATGGTCATTTAGTCTCCATAGAAGAATTAATGAGCACGTGCGTTAGTCTAATTTGGATGCTGAAACAAACTGAAAGAATATAAGGACCGCCCATACCGGCACTCTCCCCTTATCCGACAGCACGTGAGATGCTGAAAAGCAGGAGACTCGACGAAGTCCCGTTTTATTGAGAGGTAGCTTCATTATATGTATAACAATTATAACATAATAAGACCAGTGTATCTGGCTAAAAGTGAAAGTATACTTATTAATTTCATAGATACAGGGTATTGCTAGAGCCAGACATTTCCTGATAAGAAAGGCAGCTCCCTTTTTTCTTTCCTAGTACAATTAATAAGGTAAGAAACTCTGCTTACATAATCATCACCATCATAATTTGTTACACGTTTCCCAGTCCAAAATTAACACTATATTTGTCATACAGAAATATAGTCCAAAGAAATAAACTTTCAGATAAAATACTTTATATATTGTATTTAAAGGGAAGCTTCACTTCAAACTTTGTTTAAAGAAAGTCCACAAAAGGTATTCTATCCATGTATGCACCCACATATTGTTTAAGGATTTGTGGAAACATTGCTCAAAATTGGTGATTTTTTTTAGTATGAGTATCCTCTCAGCATAAGAATTATTGCTGTTGGAAAATGTTGGACATTTGTTGTTTCATAAACTCCTCTTCTGGTATATGCCTCCTATCACTATTATATAACCAATGTTGACAAATGTTGTAAAATCATTGTCTGTCTTGAACCACCCTTTACATAAAATTTTATTGAACTTTACAACTTTGATACACATTGATTGCAAAATTATGTATTTTTATTGAATTCTGGCAACCTTGCCCTAAACAAATAGATCTGTTTTTAAGAAAATAAATGTATGTTTTAAAGGCACATACAGTAAACAGATCAACATCACAAATCATCAAGGAGATCTGGAATGTTTTTAGTTTGATGACAGAACCAACTTCCAGTCCCCATGCAAATGTGTTTTTTTTTATTACCACTCTTTTTTTTATTATTATATATTTTATTATTATATTTATTTCCATTTTTATTTCCATTTATTATTGTCAGGTCCTGTTTTTGTATACTTTAAGAACCTCTGAGAAAGCCGTGGTGCAAGGCAAAATGCGTCAGGTCAAATCTTTAACCATATGAAGTTTTAATAGCCTCAAAATACAAGGGCAGAGAACTGATATTTGTTGATTGTATGTAATTGTGAATATTGTTGTTTTTAAATTGTATATTCAAGTTTTGCATTTTAAAAAGATATGACATTCATGAAAACAGGTCCTGCCAGTCACTATTGAGCATTGTTTTTTTTCACCAGAAAGTAAAACATTTTATCTTTCCCCATATTGCTCCCACCAGTTTTTTTTTTACCATTTATAATAGACGTTTTTGTGAAAAGAAGTATTTGAATTCCAGATGCACAGGAAAAATAATATATTTTATTTTATTGTATATGTTTGCAACATACCCTACTATTTCAGTTGCTGTGTTTTTTTATGTGGTTATCTTTTCTATACAGTATTTTATTGTTTTTTGGGAGGGTTAATTGTAATTTCTATTCAGCAGAACATGAATTATAAACAGTTGTTCTATAACATATGAATTACAACATTGATACAGTTGAACCTCAAATTCACTGAGTGCAGTGCATTGTCCAATGGCAAATAATCAAACTACCAAAATAGATATGTGATTTTAATTTGTGATATTCACACATTTTGCTGGTGATCCTAATATATTTTACTATCCTTTTCCTTTTTCACAAATTGTTTCACAGATCTGTTCTGGTAGTTAAATATTAGTTTCCATCTGACAATGCACTACACTATTTGTAATAATACTATAATAATTGTGATATTTTCATTTATTGGAAAATATGTTGAATTTAATGATGTTTTGTTCACATGAAGCCACACTTATGATTAAGCGTTTCTCAACATGAAACGTAAAGTGTGTCCTCTTTCGTTCTTGCACATAGCTATGGATTGATCCTTTCACAATAAACAAGATTTATTAATTCAAGTATCCAGGAGTGCTGACTCTTTCTCATTTATTGTTGCTCTGCCTGTCAGCAGTGGTTGGAGCACCCAGTTTGGCGTCATTCAGTGAGCATGAGCTACAACCGATATATCCTTTACCAGCAAGTGGAAGCCCAGCTTACCTTGTGGTGATGTTACTTTTTGCTACAAGATCTTAATTGTAAAGCTCTCCTTTGCACTTGTTCATTTTCCATAAAGGACTGGTGCCCACAACTGCACTGCATATTTATTGACTTGTAACATGTCAAGATCATAGCCTCATCCCAAGAGTCAATATACATTTTATTTTTTATACAAGTCTGTTGTCTATAATTACTTGTATATATAGGAACTTAGAAAAAATCCTAAAAAGAAAAGCCTTAAAAAACCTACATACTTTCATTAATACCTTACCTTATCTTATATCTAGGATAGCCTTATGGCTATCTCATGCATGCTTACATTTCTTCACTGTATTAACCACTAGAACTTTTGCAGGGACCAACCTGATGAGTGTTTAGCAGGGGAAACTCACCATGTTTGTCTTTGCACAATGTATAGTTACATTGGTGAGATGAAGTTTTCATCTCACCTCAACTCACCTCATCTCACCTGCAACTCACCTTAGTCTCAAAAATAGCTTTGATCATTTTGCCCCTCCCTCCTCACCCCATTACTTTCAATGGGGAAGATTCAAACTTGGAGGGGAGGGGAGGGGGCTGGGGTTCTAAGTCAAACTTAGATGCCAAATATTACTAAAAAAGTTGACCTCCAAAGTAGAATTTTAGTAAATAAATGTTTCTATCATATCCCTTCTGTCTTTCTTCCAAGTTTACATGTAAAGTTTTTTAAGCATTCCTGGTAAGTTTTATCCTGAGATCCATTAACCAATTTACCCCACTGGTAACAAGACCTTGTTCTGAATATACTCCATTGACTACAACCCTCTGTTGTTTGTCACTCTGTCACTGCCACTGCCGAATCCATTGAATAATATTGCAATCCAAAGTCTTATTGAATTTTGATAAGCAATGTGTACTGCGCCACCCTGATCTACTATTTGAGTCACCCAATCAAAAAAATCAGTAATATTACTTTGGCATGATCTCCCTTTTCCAGGGAGCTGTCATTTAAAGAATGTTTTGCATTGTTATTATTTTTCTGCAAATGCATATCTTTATATTTCTCTATATTGAACCTCATTTGTCCCTTGCCTGCCCAGTCCTCAAACTAGTCTAAAGCTCAGTGCTCATTTTGAAAATGTTCTATTTAAATTAACTTGCTGTATACTATTTGTTCTATGGTAACCTCAGAAGATCTTTAAAGTATGAAAAGTGCTAAGAATAGAAAGGGTAAACTAAAATCACAAAATAAATGGTAAAATATTACTTTTAATATCCTGCTATGTTTGTAAATGTTTGAAAATTCCTTCTACATTTCACAATGACATATTTGAACCAAAGTATTGCTTTAAGCTTTATTACTTTTTGAATAAATCACACATGGATAGCTCCATAGCAGGATAAATAATTGAACTAGGAGTTGATTTTTATTGCCTGTAATAGACGGCAGCTATTATTACTTTAACAAATAACCAGTAATTACAATTGTATGGAGAGCATCTTATCAGTCTAAGTAGGACAGAAATAAGCTGAATGCACAATAGCATTACTCTACAATGATTTTAACTTGTATTCTCATTAATGGCAATTTAAATTATCATTATGGCAAAATTAGTTCATATCACATTATTAGACAAATTTTAATAATGTTTAAGAATACTTTTAAATAGACATAACATTTATTTCATCCACTACAATTTATTTTTGCTACTGGATGAATTTTTCAAACAATATAGCCACACAGAGACTACATGCTTGTGATGTGATACAATCCCTGTTATATAGTCAAATGCAAGTGTAGCTCTTCTTGAATATGAATGTATATTCTACTGTCACATAGAAATTGTCAATGAGGTTTATTATTTACTGTACCACTTGAAATTATATACAGTTTTTCTGACCAGTATCTCTGCAGTACCATAAGATGCAGAAAAGAAAAGTAATTTTGTATGTATACTTCACATCAATTGTTCCCAGTGGACATTTACTGGATAAATGGACCTTCACAGACCTTGCCAAGGACGCTGGTGTCATTGTATAGTCATTTTGCCTATGCCTGATTGTTCCACACATAATGTACCCTTCTTACCAGATCAAAGTTTCTAAGGTTCCAAATGGCCAATTAGCAGATTATGTTGCTATAATACATATCATTATATAAACATAGCTTGAAACACTTTCACACAGATTATGTTAAATACCGCTTGAAAAATATTACAGGCTAAACACATATTGAAAATATATGTTGGATATGCAATGCCTGATTTTTCAAAATCATATTATCCAATATTGTTGTACTAATAGTTTTTCTTTACTGCAAACGAGTTGGAATGGTAAAGTGCATTCATCTATCGCTACATAAAAGTGCATTTTAGATATAGAGGCAAACATTTTTATACAAAATAACCAGATACATACTAAACTGTTGAAATCTTAATTTGAAAAACTATCAAATATTTAGCATGGCTAAAGGTATTGGTACTCTTTTTAAATATGTGTACTTCCCCCTGATATTTGTGCAAGCCTTTAAGGTAATAATTTAATGTGGTCATGTTATGACCCTGCAGAAATGTTAAGGGTTTAACCATACATTCCTGAGTTCAGCTTCTTGGTCTGCTAGACATCATGCTTCTGCTGTCTCAACCGATCCCCCCTCAGATGCTAATGTGAAATCTAAAATGGTTCCATCAATATTGTTTTGTATATGATGCAACAAAAGGAAGAAAACAGAGCACACAATTAATAACACTAATCATGAACATATATGGAGATAAATACACACAATTCGTGCAATAGAAATAGAGTGTAAAAACACATTGTGAATCAACAATAATAAAACACCCCAACAATCCAGGATTTAGGGATTACCAAGTTGTGTTTAAAAAATAAAAATAAACTCAAGTTTAGTTAGATTTGAACACAAGTGAGCAATCACTAAATCCTGAGCTATGGTGGGGGACGGGGATGATGATGAATGGTTTGAGAACCATTTCTCTAGATATCCACATGAATCTATAATGAATATATATCAGGTAAAGAAACTCATGTGAAATAAAAAAAAAAAAAAAAAAAGATTGCCTCATATCTATATGGAAATGAGAATCATAGTCCTCTGCAAGAGCAAAAAATACATACAAACTAGTGCCGTATGTATGGGCAAAATACCCTTGGTAAAATGAATTATAGATGGATCAGAAATAGAGTTGAGCGGACACCTCGAACTCACCCCCCGAACCCAAACCCTAATAATGTTAGGGGGGACCTAATGTTCCCCCCAGGTCCCCACCCATTGTCGGTGGGTGGGTACCCTTTAATAATAAGGGTGGGGGGGACCTGGGGGTTACATTAGGTCCCCCCAACCTTATGGTTATAGGGTCCCCACCCGCTGGCAATTGGTGGGGACCGGGGTGGACATTAGGTCCCCCCTAACATTATTAGGGTCCCCACCCGCGCGCCTTATTTTACTAGTGACTGGGCAGCAATAGCTGTCCAGTCACTAGTAATTTTAAATTTGTTTAGGCGATATGAATCGCCGAACTCCAACCCGGACATACAGTGGAATGTCCGTGTTTGGGTCCGGGGTCCTAAAATCCTAATGTTCGGAACGAACCCGAACTTTGCGGTTCGGGTTCGCTCAACTCTAATCATAAAGTCACAAAAAAAGTTATTGTGTGACATTGAGTAGCAAACATGAGAGAGGCTTTTGTCAGCAACTGCGGTAGTATTATCCCTCCAAAATATCTCTGTTATTATGTGCTGGGGTGGGATTGAATCTGGTGATATTCACAGTGGCATTTAAGCAACATCCGTGGAATGGGCACTCTGAATACCACACAAAATTTACCCCCTCCACATACTGTGGGTATAATTTGTTCTATGCCCCTAATAGTAAAAACAAAAAATCCTCTATTATGATAGTACCTTAAAACAAAGGGAAACCCACAGGAGTTAATTTATCTTTCACTGACAAGCCACGCTCAATTGTCGTTCGTCTCACCTTCCTAGCATAGAAAGTCTATGGATGTATTGTCCCAGCCAATCACTTGAAGGAATGAAGATTCAGTTCATTTTTAGTGTTGAGCGAGTCCGGTCAATTGACCTATTCGTATGAATGGGGACTCTATTTTGGTTTATAGAATAGCCAATAGCATTACTTGTATTCTATAAACCGAAAGTCTATAAACCGAATGTCGTTCGGTTTATAGACTTTTGGTTTATAGAATACATGCAATGCTATTGGCTATCTATAAACCGAAAGTCTATAAACTGAAAGACATTCTGTTTATAGACTTTCTTTTTATAGAATAGCAATAGCATTAAATGTATTCTATAAAACGAAAGTCTATAAACCGAATGTCTTTCGGTTTATAGACTTTCGGTTTATGGAATACATGTAATGCTTTTGCTATTCTATAAACCGAAATAGAATCCCCAATAGGTCAACTGACCTATTCTTGTGAATGGGGACTCTATTTCGGTTTATAGACTAGCAATAGCATTACATGTATTACATCTGAGAGTCAAATAGAACCGTCAAATACTGTGCTTACAGCGCACTTTGAAAAATTCTATAATTTTTAGTGCTAAATAGTACATTTGCGTCTTGCGGTGCACTTCATATCTGAGAGTCAAATAGAACCGTCAAATACTGTGATTACAGCGCACTTTGAAAAATTCAAACGTTTTGGGTGCTAAATAGTACAGTATTTTTAATTTGTATGTATTTTGTGTTTTTTGAAGTTATTTCCCTATCCATATTTGTTTGCAGGGCACTTGTCCTACTCTTACCCACATTTTAATTCCTTTTTTGCAGCCCTCTAGCCCTTTCCAGAACTTTTTTAGAGGCATTTTAGTGCCCAAAAGTTTGTGTCCCCATTGACTGCAATGGGGTTCGGGTTCAGGGTCAAGTTCGAGCCCAAACCCGGACTCTTTTACGAAGTTCGGCCGAACCTGCCGAACCCGAACATCCAGGTGTCCGCTCAACTCTATTCATTTTAATTTATAATTGTATCTGTGCATTGCGAGTGGTTAGGGCAATACATCCCAGACAAACACTATGCTAGGAAGGTGTTTTTGTGGCAATGCCTTTAAAAGCTTCATTTAAAAAAAAAAAAATTTGGGGGGTGGGGTTAATTTGCAATGGTGGGAGAGATTCTGTTATTATAGTTCATTAATTGCATGTGGCCATTGTCCAGTACTTATAAGAGGAATGTTGTAGATTTGAGAGCAACACAATGTATATAAAACTGTAAAAAGGAAGTAACACATTGGAAACAAATGAATTAATTTGTTTTATTCAAATCGTTATTTTTTTCCCCTTGAATATGATAATTCAGGATATTTGTTAAGGCTGTATAATGTTTAATATTTTTGGATTTTCAGAAATAATTACTCTATTTTTCTAATCATTAAAATCTCTTTGTCTATTTTTTATTGTAATAATCTTTTTCACTGTAAATTAGCTTTTATATTGTTTATAAATATATATATTTTTTTACCCGTTTTATTTTTATTTATTTATTTAACAGATTTGGTTTGCTCTATATTTCTTTATGATACAGTTCAAATACATATTTTTTCTTTGTCATCTGATTATGTAATTACCCTATATTACAGTTTTATTTATTTTTGTGTTAAGTAACATTAAAGTAGTATCTTTTATAACCGCCATATTGGTACCAGGCCTGCCTATTCAAGTAGAATGAAATTATTAGTTAATGTTATAAGGTATGGTATTCTTTCTTATTTTATTTATTGTTTTGTCCATCTCCTTGATAACAATTGTGTTTAAGTTCTCTCTCCTTCCCCCTATTTCTACAGTACCATGTTATCTATGACTGCTTTGTTTTATTTGGTAATACCAGCATTTTTTCATTTATTTAATCTATCACTTTCATTCAGATTTTTCCAGACTTTATTTTATTCATAGTCACATTATGTTTTTAATATGAATTGTCTACCCACTTCCCACTATACATTTCCAATCATTACAGTATTATGTTTATTCATTCACTAGCTGTCCCCTCAAATTTATTTCATGTTCTAAATCAGTACCTTTGTTACAGCTTTTTTGCAGTGCAGTGAGCACTTCCACAAGTTACTTCTCTTTAAATTGTTCAGCCAATTATTCTACTCTTCTTTAATAATATATAATATTTATGCTTGACAAGCATTATTTTAGCTGGTTGGATCTAGCAGCCCTGGGTATCCACCCACCAGCACACTATTGGATTGCATGTTGGCTCACCAGCACATTATTACTTGCAAGCCTCCTCATCTTTCAGCACACCCACCAAAGGTTCTGTCCCCGTCATGTAACCTTATTAATCTTTTGGGTCTCCACGACCCCTTCTTTCCACACTATTTATTCATTCTCCTTTCCCCTTGCCACTTTTGCCTCATGCGAAATGTGCATTCAGCGTTTCAGTCCCACACTCTTATCTGAAGCTTTCTATTTTATTAAGCAGCAAACTGGTAGCCATCCAATATTATTTAAAGTGCAACTGCTGTATTTTTATTTTTTGATATAGTTGATGGAGTAGTACTGTGTTAGCCATGGAAAAACAGACCAAGTTGCTAGGTCCCTTTCCTTTATATTTTTGAGGTAGCTGGCCTCCTACTTTTTATAGCATTAACGTCTTTCTCACTCCTACTGTGCTGACATTTTTTGCACCACATAGTAGATACTGCTTGTTATCTTGCACAGCAACTATCTAGTTTCAAAGCCTTTCACTACCCAGTGCAGCTTGCCTGACTATGGCAACAAATTAACTTTTTTGTTTTATGAGCCTAAATCCAGGTTACTTTGTAGCAGCATTTTGTACCCAGCTACTTTGTTTCAATTAACAAAAGTTCTTCTGTACTGTTTTTCCCAAATAAGTTGGGCCAAGGTCGAGGTCGGGTATCAGACAATAGTGATAACTGTTAACAGTATCCTTTTAATTTTGACTGTTCTGTAAAATTATTTAATCATCAGTACGATTACCACAGCATTGCTTGCAGCTCAGTACTAATATTGATTGATGTATATTTGGCATTTATACTATCTGTGTTAATTAACATTCCCCAATGGATATCGGCTTCCAGTTATTATAGGACTAATAGCCTAATGCATGGTCTAATGATATATAGCTACCAGCAAGTACTTAAAGAAGTGGTAGGTATTTATTTTTAAAACTTCCTCTATTATCCAAAAACCAATTAACAGGGTTACCTATATTCTTCAATATAGCTCTTCGATAGTAATTGTTAGGTTGTACAATGTTTTTGGATTTGCAGAAATAATGACTCCATTCATAAAATACTCTGCCATTATCTTTTTTCTTCTTCTAATCATTAAATGCCTCTTTTTGCTAAAATTAATTTTATTTTAACACAGTAAATATATTATTATTAAGATAGTACCTATAGATATCTCATTGCCCTTACAAAAAGATTTTCAGAAATCAATATTCATTTATTGCAGTTTAAGTGTTTATTTGTACTCCTTTCTGATACCTATTTTGTACACATCTATTCCATGCAACTAATGTAATTGTATTTACTAACTAATTTTATTGCACTTCAATGGCCATTGTTTCCTGTGATTTAATTAAATTTCTGCTACAATCTGACTAAACAAATATAAGCTGAAGCAGTGATAAACATTCAGTGAAGGCTGATTGACAAGAAAGAGCAGATTGACTTGGCATTTTACAGAAACTCATTAATCTTCCTCAAGTGTATACTATAGAAACCTGGATTGTATAAAAACACTGCTGCTAACACAGTAGGAAATGTATAGCTTTGAGTAAGACTCACTTTATTGAGGTGAATGTTTGACAATGCTTTGTTAGAGAAGTCAAAATAATGCATGATTAATGGTCTTATAAATTGTCCTTTACAATACATTTTATATTTGGAAATATTTGCATTTTTAATGCAAAATTTAAAAGCTCACAAGAAGAGCAAATCATAGTAATAATGTTACTGCACAGTTTAAACATAGCCTTTCCTCAGAGGTCCATTTTAATATAAGGCTTAAATTAGACATGTTATAAAATGGTAATACATGTATAACATGTTAATAATTGTATTAGTATTATGTTAATAATTGTATTATTATTCTACTGTAAATAAAGGTAATCCATTTTTGCTATCTTTTTTGACACATGGTGGAAAAACCTTTCAAGCAAAATCATAAGATGTGATTATATAAATACACAAACACAAGAATACTGACATGTGGGATACTGACATGTGTTGCTTGTTGAGAGTACAAGATAAAATGATTTTCTTTTAAAAAACATAGTGACTGCTGCAGAGACACTTCTTTTCTTTGATATGCAATTTTCGTTAACCCCTTAACCCTAAGAGTGGTAGATTATCACAAAAGGGAGAATTGAAATTGAACATGTGATGCAATACCTCCAGTAATCTCTCAAGCCATTAAATATGGCCATTGAATTGCAATACCCCCTTAGTAAGTCTCTGCCCTCCATCGGGCATGAAATTCTCATTACGCTGGGGCCTCTGGGTTGAAAACTATTATTTAGATTAGTCTTTATATTATAACTGTATATATTTATTACAAGTTTACTAACTATATTTTATATATGCTTAATGTACTCACATAAATTAGATTTGCAACTTTCACTGACCCTTCCACCATACTGTACTGGCTATCTTTGACCTCTGTTTCTGAATATTGGCAATTTAACCTTATCAGTTGAGCATGGTTTCCTGTTGTTGTTTCCTGCCTGTAATCCCTGTCTGCTGACTCAGTGTGGTCCCGCACATTGTTTGCAGCTAAGAGCTAAACCTTTTAAGAATAGCTAGCATTTTTGCTATCAAACTTAAATACCCTTCAGTTTTTGCTGCTGCTATTGGGTTTATGAAATGCTATAAAGTTGTTTTAGATATTGTACACTTTCAGATCATAAATCCATAGCCACAAATACATAAAAGTCACTCTAAAATCCGTGTGCTATAGTTGCACTTAAGATGTATTCTTAAAAATTTCACAAAGCCCCTCAATAAATATAAACAGACAGATTTAAATGGACTCCATAGGTATACGTTTATATAGCACTCTCATTTTTATACTCATTTTTTTTCTATGAAAATATTAAGCAAATGTTGTGCTTTGATTAACATTTTTTTTTACATTTTATTTTATCTAAATGTATCTTTATTTTTTTTCTTGTCAAGAAGAATGAGGAAACAAAAAAAATCTTCTACTGTGAGAAAAAAAATTCTAGTAAAAAAAAAAACTTGATAAATACCTAGGGTCCATCATTTTTAATATCAGAAACATTGAAGAAACAGAGTGACTTGCTTATTGGCTTATGCTGCCAGATACCTAGGAACCTTCAGGGAAACATTTTATTAGTTTGCTTTTTGGAAATTGGGGCTGTCAGTCAGAGAAGAATCATTGCAGGCTTGAGACCTTTTTTGTGTAGTTATAAATATGCCAGAGGAACAAAGCTTAAGCATGATATTTATCCATATAACTACAGATACAATTAGCAGAGAAACCACTAATGCACTGTAAAAAAGAGAAAAAAATCCAAATCGTATTTGTTCTCACTTAGATATAACACTTAGATATAACATATATTTGTATTTATTTGTAAACATGTAAATGTAAAACATATATAAATGTATATAATAGCATTGATATCATCAAATGCCAATCAGCCTCGGAAAATGTTTAGTTGAATGGCAACTCATAAAGGCAAAATTAATTTTCTAAACACCATATTTTACAGAAATCTTAGACTGAAAGCATAATTAATGTTTTTTTTTTTTTTTTTATTACAATATGAATTACATGAATAAACACCCATTAAGGTACTACATGCATTATTGCTGGATTTGCTGCTCTTTGTCTCAATGGATATTGAATCTATTCATTGTTGTGAATTTTCACATATCACATTTTCATAAGTAAAAATAATCTTTTATAGTTTATGGTATTTAATGACAGGAGGAAGTATATGTCAAATAATAAAGCTCAGGTCATTGAATAGAGCCCATTATATTACAAAAGATGTTGCTTTATTACTAAAGGAAGGTTTCAGTTTAAGAGAAACATCCAAGGTCAGCTTTACATTTCATATCTGTATATGACATCTAGCCAGAAGAAAGGTCTTCAAATAAGCAGTACTCTAGACCACCATGGGGTAAATGTCAGTAGTAGGCATTATATTAATGAGGGTGTGATGGGTAGCAGATCATTTGGTCAGGCTTGAACAAGCACCTGTGGAAGTATTTCTCTTATAGGACGATCAGAGTAAGTTAGTCACCGGCACATACTAATTTATACCTGCTAACAGATGTTGTTTAGTTTTCTTTGTGACATTATACTCCATGGCTGGTGAAAGCCCTATTTGGTCAAAAACATTGCCATTTGTTCCAGAATAAAATCCTATTCACTTTGACTGTGCTGAGCTGCCTGCTTTCATTTATATTTGAGTAGACTAGTTGAGCCTCTGGCTAAGGCACTATACTATCTAAAGGTGTTGCTTTTGCCACATCTATTGATTACACTCCATGACACTAAAATTTGTGTATTGGCAATTTTTATTTTCAGGAACTTGACAACAACCAAGGACAAGCACATTTTCTACATTTGTAATAAATAAATTCTAAATGTTCCAGTGACTTTGTGGCAGCTAATCTGATGTGGAGTCATTCACATGTAGTATTTCTGATTTTCTTTTCTATAATTATGAAAAGAGGAACATTTCAGCTAGCTAATTGTGAATCTGGGTACTGTTTGGTAAGAATCCAACAATTATTAACTTGGACATTCAATAAATTGAAACTGACCACTCCTGCATTGGATTTATTAACTGAATAAGGAAAGGATTCCTTAGTGGATTGGACTCATTTAAACGCGATTTATGCTTCCTCCTGTTGTGTTTTACAGTTTAAACCTAACAGCTTCAGTTCATACCAATAAGAATCAATTTGCCAGGGCTTGGCAAGGTTATTTGCGTAATTCAGAGATTACGATATAAATAGTTCTAGACAATGGTACCAAGTTTTAGCTCCTACCTAACTCATTGGGACAGGTGGACTAAGATCTTAGTTGGATCTCTATTCCTGTGGAAGTCATTTATTACCATATTAAATATACTACTATATGCTCTTGGGTGACACACAAAAAAATGCTGCAGTATTTACATTTGTAATCACAAAGCAATCAGTCAATTAATTATGACAGGTGTACAGTCATTACATATCGACAGTAAAACTGCTTATGTGTCACTTAACATGTAAAAGTGATATGTGATCAGTATATAATTTCTTGCAGTATGCTGTGGATGATAGAATTTCTTTCAATGTCAGGCATTTATTCCGCTCAAGACATGTGCGGTCTTGTCACCAAAACAACATTTACATTTTGTTACATATGCTGAATGCACATATTTATTCTACAAAAGTATTTCCTGGTAACACAATATTTACTTGGCATGCAAGAAATAATTTCAAAGCGCAGTTTGGTTTAGTTCCCTTAATGAAGCTTTCATTGGTGAGAAATGACATCAGACATAAAAGCAGGACAGCCTTTTTCATAAGCAAGGCTTCCAGAACTTAAATATTCAATATTCAATACGAATATGTTAATTTAGCCACTCAGACTTATGGCGCCAGGTTTTGAATGCTTACCCATATAATGATTATATTTTGGCTCCTGTAAGCCACTTGCGTAGTTCTCCAGAGAATGTTGCATAATTTACTTATATATATCTATAATTTATATATATATATATATATATATATATATATATATATATATATATATATATATATATATATATATAAATTACTGACACTACATTATAGCATATTCTATGTCTATGTTTGCCACTGTTTTTAATATCTGTGTTTTATATCCCTAAAATTGATATTTGAATAAGTGTCTGTAATTTCGATGTCATGTTTATGTTTCTAAATACTATTTTTATTTGCTTTGTTGATCAATATGATATAAATGGAAAACCTTAATAAAATCAGAATTTAAAAAAAATGTAATGTGTAGCAGGGGCGTCACTAGGGTTGGTGTCACCCGGTGCGGAAACTCATGGTGTCACCCCCCTGGATTTTCTCCAATACAATGCCAAACAGATTCCTTAGTAATGCCAGTTAGATGGCCTATTAACTATGCCACATACCAGAGCCCCATAATTTATGCCACACCAGAGCCCCATAAATTATGCCACACTAGAGCCCCACTATTTATGTCTCACCTCTGCCCAAATAATTATGCCACACACACACAGGTGCGCCATAATTATGCCACACATGGGGCCCAATAAATATGCCACACACAAGCGCCCCATAATTATGCACACATGGGACCGCCATTAATTATGCAACACACAGGAGCCCCATGAGGTGACAATTGTACAATTCTAAAACAATACATATCTTTACATACATACATCTCTCTCTATATATAACAGCCAATTTGCCCAATTATATGCCAGTATAATTTTGTCATTAATAAGCCACAGCCAATTTGCCCATTAATATGCCAGTATTATTGTGCCAGATGTCAATACCATTGTGCCATTCATATGCCAGTATTATTTTATTGTGCCATTCATATGCTAGTAATATTGTGCCATTCAAATACCAGTAATATTGTGCCATTCAGATACCAGGAATATTGTGCCATTCAAATACCAGTAATATTGTGCCATTCAAATACCAGTAATATTGTGCCATTCAGATGCCATAATTATTGTGCCATTCAGATGCCAGTAATATTGTGCCATTCAGAGCCCAGTAATATTGTGCCATTCAGAGCCCAGTAATATTATGCCATTCAGATAACAGTAAAATTGGGCCATTCAGAGCCCAGTAATATTGTGCCCTTCAGAGCCCAGTAATATTATGCCATTCAGATACCAGGAAAATTGTGCCATTCAGATACCAGTAACAGTGTGCCATTCAGAACCCAGTAATATAGTGCCATTCAGAGCCTAGTAATATTGTGCCATTCAGAGGCCAGTAATATTGTGCCAGTCAGATACCAGTAATATTGTGCCATTCAGATACCAGTAATATTGTGCCATTCAGATACCAGGAATATTGTGCCATTCAGAGCCCAGTAATATTGTGCCATTCAGATAACAGTAATATTGTGCCATTCAGATACCAGAAATATTGTGCCATTCAGATACCAGTAATATTGTGCCATTCAGATACCAGGAATATTGTGCCATTCAGAGCCCAGTAATATTGTACCATTCAGAGCCCAGTAATATCATGCCATTCAGAGCCCAGTAATATTGTGCCATTCAGAGCCCAGTAATATTGTGCCATTCAGAGCCCAGTAATATTGTGCCATTCAGAGCCCTGGAATATTGTGCCAGTTAGAGCCAAGTAATATTATGCCAGTCAGATACCAGGAATATTGTGCCATTCAGAGCCCAGTGATATTGTGGCATTCAGAGCCCAGTAATATCGTGCCAGTCAGATACCAGTAATATTGTACAGTGATTTTTTTTTTTTTTCCGGCGGCCAAATCCAGCAGATGCGGCTGCCAGAAAAAAAAATGTTAAGCAGCGCAATGCGGTGCAGGGGGATGGCGGCAGCACGGGTGTCACCCCCGCTGGAGGTGTCACCTGGTTCGGTTCGCACCACCCCCCCCCCTCGGGACGCCACTGATGAGTGGTGCTGTGTCTAAATAAAGCAAGGAAAGGGATATGCTCCTATCCACACAAGGGTGGTCCCTCCCATAAATAAATAAATAAATAACATTAGCCTCCTCCCTACATGCTCTAGTATACCTCACTGTAAACGCTTACATGCATGTACATGATATCCACAGAAGCAAAGCTGCATTGTTTCTAGATGTGACAAATAGTCACATTTCTGACAGGTATTTCTAAGTAATTTTCTTCAGTTTAAATCACAGAACTTCCCTAACAAATGTGGGGAAAGAATGTGAAAGGGACCGAGGCTCCACTGAAGTACACGTCAATGTATAATGAATGATTATCTACAAGCAGTGGGAGCTGACATCACAAACACTTGGAGAGATAAAGAAATCAGACACATGTTCTTTTTCATTTAGCTCTGAATTTGTATTGTTTAGATAGGCACATATATATTCAAACTAAGGGGTTGGCTACTACAATCTAATTGGTTATAATTTTGTGTGTAAAAGAAGCAAATGCAAAATAACAGTTACAAAATAGTCTCTATTAAGTTCAAAAATACTAACATTGGAACATACTAACAATTAAGGAACATACGGACAATTAAAAAAGATGTGTCCTGGCCTTGAACAGTGATAAGAACATTCAGGCAACTTTGCTTATGGCCTAAACAACAGAAACTGTTATAACAAAACAAAAATGAGATACATCATGCAGGTTAACCCCTACAATACAAGGTTAACCCTTACAGTTCCAGATTAACCCTTCAATTCCTTTCTTTTATCCATATACTAATATGGATAACTTAATTGTTGTCTATGATATATCATAGACAAAGCCTGTGTTTCTACAGGCTTCTTCTTCTTGGCTGTTTTCATGACTTTAACAATGGTGCATTCATCACATTGTATAATTATATAAAATGCACCTATTATTACTATTACCAAGGCCCTTCTGGAGGGGGCAAATGATCATATTTTACAATGGTCCCTGTCTGTGGATTGTTCTTCAGACATGATAAACATCTAGACAATTGTGCCTCTATGGTATCATTAAGATCTTTAATGACAAATCTATCTTGTATCATCTGTTTAGTCACTTTCTTACCTTTGTGGCCAAAACCATGGTATGTGGAGATAACCAGTGGGCTAGCTGCCATTGGCAGTCCAATTCTCCTACCTTTTTTCCATAGACCAAATTAGTCTTTGGTTAAACTTTGTGACTCCCAAAACTCTATTTCATCAATGGATGCTAACTCCTGCAATGTGTTGAGGTCATAGCTTGTAATAACTTCTTGTGATTCTAAATGTAATTGTGTGTCAACAGATGTGTCATATTCAGACCACACAACTTGTGTTTGAGCAGCTGCTTGATCAGCACGTGCATTACATACTGCCTCCATGTTGTCTGTAGTTTTATGTTACTTCAGCAGGCAATAATACAGCATTGAGTAATTGGTGTACTAATTCTGCATGTGATATGTCCAGATTTACACTCTGTAGCAATAACATTCCTGCTGTGCAATATGAGGCCAACATCATGTACCACACCAAATGCATATCTACTATCTGTATAAATGTTCACCCTTTTGTCTTTGAACAATTTGCAAACTTGCATAAGGTTAGCAAGTTCTGCTGCTTGAGACGAAACAAATGGTAGTGCACCAGCAGCTAGAATATGTTCCAGCATAACTTCTGCAAAATCAGTCAAATGGACGCCATCCCCTGGTTTAAAGCATGGACCATCAACAAAAACATTGTCTACTTCTCCCTTTAGAGGAGTGCTTTGCAGGTCAAGCCTTACACTTGTCTGCTGCTATATGACAGTCAGACAGTCATGGTCATTATTAATGTCTGTGTCCACTGTGTATTTCAACATAGCAGCAAGTGCTACAGCCGATCCTGAGTGCATAGGGTAGTATTTAATAGGTACATTTTGCATCATCATGAGAATGGCTTCATAGCCATATCGGCGTTGCGCCATCATGTGTTGTGTAGTTAGATTGGTCAGCACCTTGATTACCTGGTGACATGTGTAAAATCAAAAGGTGCGATGGCACCAAGGCTTGAGCAGCCTCAACCATCATAGCACAAGCAGATACCTGTCTCAGCCATGCTTCTGTGTTCACACTCCCGCAACTGAAGTACCTGTCTCTGCACAAAACAAATGAAAAAGATAAATCATAGTTAGGTAGGTTCAAAGCTGGGGCCATACACAATGCTGTCTGCAGCATTAAAAGCTGTTTTCATTTCAGAGTTCCAGGTAATGTCTTTGGGGCCTCTTGCAACACTGCTTGTCGCAGCACATTGTCCCAATATGAGCAGTCGGGATCCACTGTCTGCAGTAAGTAACCACACTCAGGAAAGACAACATAGAATCCTTAGTCTTTGGCTTTAGAAAAGCTGCAATAGTCTTTAGACGCTCTGGTGATTTCCTTTCCCCATGTGTGAGGACAAATCCTAGATATTTTACTTCTGGCTGAGTCAGATGCATCTTGGATAGTGAGACTTTGTGTCCTGTTGGTGCTTGGGAATATCCCTATGCCCTTGAATCGGACTACTTTGTATGATTTGCTATCTGGCATTCCTTTTTCTTGGTCATACACGGTACATGTAATTGGATTCACAAACTCACAGGTAATGTACGCATGTTTGTGTTTTGCAAAATTGACCAGTGATCTCAGTTTTGTTCTAACATCATCTGGGATCTGTAATGCTCTTACATTGAGTAACCTATATCATGAATGAGTGGTTCCTAATACAAATGAAGTTCTGTTTCTGTCTATCTGCATTAGTTCCTAGGGATTCATCAGTAATTTAGCTTTTAGTTTTCCCAGCAGGTCACGCCCCAGCAGATTAATGGGGCACTGGGAAATAAAACAAAAAGTATGTTTCAAATTTACAGTTGAAACGGGCACTTGGATGATTAAGATTAGGGTTGCATAGCATTTAGTGTCTATTCCCCCTATTCCCTTTCAGGACATGTCTGATTCACGCATTGGGCCAGAATAAGAAAATTGATTTAACACAGAGCTTGTAGAACCCATGTCTACTACGATTCCATTAACTTGCAATGTGAGATGTGGTTGTTCTGACCAGTTATTAGTTAATTGTGCAGCTAAGAAGATGGGGGTTACAGTCCTCGGGCAGCCCTATTGGGGGTTTGTGGTGTGCCATGGCACTGGAAATTGAGGTGTTTGTGTAGGTGTGGCTATGATGGGGTAGCACTTCCTCCATTTTGCTCACAATTATTCACTGCTTTTTGGGGCTCTGCATTGATTAGCCCAGTGCCCTGGGTGCAGGGCCGGCGCCACCAGTAAGGCGACTTAGGCAGCTGCCTAGGGAGCATCTTAGCTGGGGGCGCCGGAACCCTGCTTCAAAAAAAAAAAAAATCCTCCCCTCTCCCGTCGCTGCTGCTCTGTCTCCGGTGGAGGTCCGTGGCTGTGAGGGAAGCATTGTGCGCTCCCCTCCAGCCAATGCGCATTCAATAAAGTTTGTTTAAAAAAACAAAAAAACTTTACTGAATGCACATTGGCTGGAGGGGAGCGCACAACGCTTCCCTCACAGCCACAGACGGGCAGATGAGAGCACCGGGAGAGCAGCAGAAACGAGGTAAGTAAGGGGGAAGGGGGAGGATCCTGGCATACTGTGGGGGAAAATCCTGGCATATTGGGTGGCTAAGTCCTGGCTGGCATATTGTGGGGGAAAATCCTGGCATAGTGGGTGGCTAAGTCCTGGCTGGCATACTGTGGGAGAAAATCCTGGCATAGTGGGTGGCTAAGTCCTGGCTGGCATACTGTGGGGGGAAATCATGGCATATTGGGTGGCTAAATCCTGGCTGGCATATTATGGGGGGAAATCCTAACATATTGGGTGGCTAAATCCTGGCTGGCATATTGTGGGGGATAATCCTGGCAAATTGGGTGGCTAAATCCTGGCTGGCATATTGTGGGGCATAATCCTGGGATATTGAGAGGCATAATCCTGGCATATTGAGGGGCATAATCCTGGGATATTGAGAGGCATAATCCTGGCATATTGAGGGGCATATTCCTGGCATATTGTGGGGCATAATCCTGGCATATTGAGGGGCATAATCCTGGCATATTGAGGGGCATAATCCTGGGATAATGAGGGGCATAATCCTGGGACATTGAGGGGCATAATCCTGGGATATTGAGGGGAATAATCCTGGCATATTGGGTGGCTAAGTCCTGGTATATTGTGGGGCATAATCATGGGATATTAAGGGGAATAATAATATGATAATGTGTGTGTGTGGGGGGGGGGGGGGGGGTGCGGCAATTTTTATTTTGCCTAGGGCGGCAAAAATCCTTGCACCGGCCCTGCCTGGGTGGTTGCAATTAAAACATACATCAGCTCTAGTATTTCTCCCTCCAGACTGATTTCTCATACCTCCTCTGTGTGGGGCGCTCTGCTGCGTCCACAAGAACCTTGGGAATAATTAGCTCTACACCCTCTATAACTTGGGCAAAAACAGTCAGTTCTGGTTTCTTTGCTTTTACCACAGGAAACACACTTGCTGCTTGTTTCATAAGCAACTCATTTTTCAGCTCAGTGGGATTGCATTCCAACCACTTACTGATCAACATTTTTGCAACTTGCTGGACTTTCTCATCCATTCCAGACATCATGGTCTGACTATACATATTACATTTATCCTTGTCACCATCATCTGGTACGTTCATTCCTGCTGCATTCTGCATGGAACCTGTGACAATAGTCACTTATACCCTGCTTCAAAGCCATTACTGCACCCATATTCCTACGTTTTCTGCCTTCACAACATATTTCTCTATATGTTTCCACATATCTGCCTTGTGGTTTTCCATCAACCACCTATATTCATTCTGTGCAGTATTATCTGTGTTACTAGTGGGGCACAGCTCGGGAATCTGCACTTCCCATTCAATATCCTGATGATTAGTTAACACATCCAGACAACACCTGATATCTGCACCAGTAATCAGTGTTCCACTAGTAATTTTCTTCAAAAACTTTACTGCACCTTTAGGGTTTTCATAGGGGTCTGGAAATGACTTAGTTCAACCTTTGACAAAATTTGGGTCAACTGACTGCAACACAATTTGATCTCCCAATGTGAGAAAAGGATACTGTCCCTCTAAAAAATTGGTTTTCTCATCCTGATCACTGTTTTCAGAGCTAGATAAAATTACAGCTTGCTTATGAGCAGTTCTGCGAGTAGCCATTCCCTGTGTTGAGGTGGACACCGTGGGTTTTGCCAGTGTTTCTGGATTTAATTGTGGAATAGACAGATCTATAGAGCTGGTTGAAGCAATGCTTGCATGGGGACGGGGGATCATTACTGTGGTCTCGAGAAGTGAATGCAATGGCTGTGGTTGCCAATATTTCTTGGAGCTGTTTCTTAGGGGCAGTATAAGTGGCTGGGGGTTCAGGAGCATTTGGGGTGTATGTAGTGTTGACATCATTAGTGTTGGCAACTTTTCTGGTTTCTGGGGATACTTGGGTTTGCCCTTCTTCATTTTAACACCCCTGGGTTTTGTGGTACTGGCAATATGCACATTATCACACACATTTATACAGGATATTAAAAACAGTGTCATAAAAGGTTGTTCCCAATCCTGGTCACCTTGGACGGATGATCTAGAAAATTGTGCAACATTTTGTGATATCAAACTTCAAAACTCCCATCATGGGGAAAAGGATATTCATATTTCCAACCCTCAGTCCATCCTGCCACAAAATCCACACCTGCATCAAATGTTCCTGTCACATATAATTGTACATAGTAACGAGGCATCAACTGAATAAAGTCAAATAGTGGCGCATCTTTCATTTGGCTTTTTACAAATTTAGAAGTAGCCAAATCGCTAATTTGCTGTCCCATAATGTTATCCCAACACCTTTACTCAAACAATATAACAGTATATTACAGGATTGATGATCAACTCACATCACAGAACAGATTTGGAATAATTGTTATATGAAATAATTTAGATTGCTTTTTTCTATATTCTACTATACCCTGTTTTATTTAAATATAAAACAATAACACATATAACTGGCACTTCATCAATGAATAAGACATCTTACTGGAACTTTCTCAGTAATAGTCTATATTTTCCGATACAAAATCAGTATGTATATTACTGGAACGTCATCAGCAGTGATGTCGCGAACATAAAATTTTCCGTTCGAGAACGGCGAACGCTTTTTTTTGCGCAAATGTTCGCGAACGGGCGAACCCCACGAACCGCCATAGACTTCAATGGGCAGGCGAATTTAAAAACCCACAGGGACACTTTCTGGCCACAAAAGTGATTGAAAAGTTGTTTCAAGGGGACTAACACCTGGACTGTGGCATGCCAGAGGGGGATCCATGGCAAAATTTATAATGAATGTAATAGTAGTACTATTGGCTTTCACTACACGGATACAGAGTCTCCATTCATAAATTTATGAATGGAGACTCTGTCTCTGTGTAGTGAAAGCCAATAGTACTATTACATTCATTACAAATGCCGCAAGTCTATAAACCGAACGTTCGGTTTATAGACTTTCGGCTTCTGGAATACATAGAATCCTATTGCTATTCTATAAACCGAACGTTCGGTTTATAGACTTTCAGCATTTGTCGTGGCTTTCACTACACGGAGACAGAGTCTCCATTCATAAATTTATGAATGGAGACTCTGTCTCCGTGTAGTGAAAGCCAATAGTACTACGATTACATGCATTGCAAATGCCGACAGCCTATAAACCGAACGTTCGGTTTATAGGCTGTCGGCTTATGGAATACATGTAATCCTATTGCTATTCTATAAACCGAATGTTCGGTTTATAGAATAGCAATAGGATTACATGTATTCCATAAGCCGACAGCCTATAAACCGAACGTTCGGTTTATAGACTTTCGGCATTTGTAATTAATGTAATAGTAGTACTATTGGCTTTCACTACACGGAGACAGAGTCTCCATTCATAAATTTATGAATGGAGACTCTGTCTCCGTGTAGTAAAAGCCAATAGTAAAAGTTCGGTTCAGGGTAAAGGGTCAGGTCAAAGTTTAGTAAATGATAAAGAATAGGGGGCGGACCGAACATCGCAATTGTTCGCCAGCCACGCGAATGTTCGCCGGGAAATATTTGCCGGCGAACTATTCGCGACATCTCTAGTCATCAGTAACTGCTGGAACTTAATCAGCATATTTGACAGGCACGACCTGTCCTTAATATACTTATTACAGGGTATTTATTTAGCAGAGACTTTAACAAATTACTAAGAATTTAGAAAAAACATGGGTCAAAGATGTATAAAAATTCACATGTATTCACCAGGTCTTTCTGGATCCCACTTCATACACCAGTTGAAAGGGACTGGGACTCCACTAAGGGGTCTTGCTCAACGGGTCTATGGTTCATGGCAATGTATAATGAATGATTGGCTTCACATGGTGGGAGCTAATGTCACAAGTGCTTGGAGAAATAAAGAAATCGGACACAAGTTCTTTTTCCTTTAGATCTGATTTTTTATTGTTAAGATAGGCATTTATATATACTCTAATTAAGCGTTGGCTACTACAATCTAATTGGTTATAATTTTGCACATAGAGGCATGTAAAAGAAACATATGCAAAAAGATCATTACAAAATTGTATCTATTAGGTGGAAAAATACTTTAGCTGGAAAGAATGACAATTAAAAATGATTTGTTGCTTTCATCCTGGCCTTGAACAATGATGACAACATTCTGGTAACTTCACTTTTGGCCTAAACAGCAGGAACTGTTACAACAAAACAAAAATTAGATACATCATGCAGGTTAACCCCTACAAATCTTGGTTAACCCTTACAGTTCCAGATTAACCCTTCAGAATGTATTTAAGAAAACATGAAAGTTCTTAATAATATTTTACAAATAATATTAAATATCTAAAAACTTTAGCAACTATAAACCATTAAATACATTTGGAAAGGATACATGAATCCAGATGCAGATATCGCCTAGCTCTGTCCCCTACTATTACATACTATCACAGTTCAACTGTCAGTTAACTTTCAGTGAATTGCCTCCATGGTCATCAGTGTTTATAATATTCACAGATGAACATGGCTACCAAACATAATGCATTGGGAGTACATGCATACACTCCAGTTGCATACTTTTCCCTCTGTCACTAGGTTCATTCGGTCGACAAGATGTTAGAAGATTGATGGAAGTAAATATTTTTCAAATATTGCTGTAATAAATATAACACAGAGATCAAAAAGACTATGTAGCAAATATCATAGAAAACAATACTTCACTGTGCCTTTAAATTTTGAATGTATTCCTACTCTGTTGTGTGTAGTATCAAAATCTGCAGGCAAAACTGTATTTGCATGCAGCAGCTGAACTACAGGGGTTTAGTATTTGCATGTGTCCTTGGAAAAGAGTGTCTTCATATTTTATTTTTTAACCTATCACCATGTAAATGCAGTTCATCCACTCTGAAATGGTTGACAGTACATGATTTAAAATAGGATATTACAGTTGTTTGGCCTAATCCAATGGTTTACAAGATGTTATTTTTATATGGATTAGAAAAGCCTACACATAAATGAATTTGGACAATATTCACTGTAGCTGTTCAAAGAGCTTAGTTGGCCCAGTGCAAAACATTCATAACTAAGCCTCTGGCACATATGACTAGAGATGCTAAGTGCTATTTATGAATATTTCTAACATTTTTGAGTAGTACTTACAAGCATAGTATTGTTAGATTGTTAACCTTCAGGATATTCTATATAAGCAGTACTTGTACTCTCAATGTTTAAAGACATAATTAAATGTAATTGTAATTCCTTGCCTCAAACATAATTTCTACTTTACTATGGATTCAATAATTTTCCTAAATGCAGTTACAACACAAAAAAAAGTAATCAAGAAACCTAGGTGACTCACTGTGCTTGCTCTTGAGAATTGCTCTATTTTGTACATTTGTATTTGTTTCTGCCCACTAGGTGGCAGATCTGTGAAAAATAAAAAATGACACTTAGGCAGAAGGACTATAATAAGAACAAAGATACCTACAGATGCAAAATATATAGTACAAATAACCAAATAGTACAAATAGCCAGAAAAATACTCTCCTTCTCGAAAAATTATATCTGCCAGGACTACTGAAATCCCAAAATGCAGATTGTAATCCAAACAGAATTCACAAGTTGTAGGGAATCCTAGATCCCTAGACTGGAAGTCTCATCAGAGACATGGGTGGACATATGGAAGACACAAAAAGCAGGGGAAATAACACAATAGTGTAATACTGTATATGAAATGTTAAAATGCTTTTTTATTGAAATGACACTCAAAAGTTGTGAGTGTCATTTCTCCAGATTACACCAAAGGAAGCTGCCACTATCATTTGGGTATAAAATACATTATTCGACTGAATTGGAGTGCTGAGTATTTTCTATTATTTTTAATTTCTCCAGATTGACACCTTTTCTCCAGACTAGAACAAACATGTTAGATTTAACATGTGGGTCAGTTAGCGGGTAAGTTAGTATGAGCCCATGGTATTAAATCGTTCCCAGAATTATCCATAGAATTTGACTTACCAAACTCTGAGATTTTATAATATGCAATAATCACTTACGCACACTTAGGAATGCTCCCTTATTCTCTTGGAGAAAGTACTAAACCAAAAAAAGGTGGATAAAGTAATGGCTAAGTCTACTGAACTAATCAGTGGGCATGGGAAACCATAGAATTTTACCTAGCTTAGAAGTTGGGAAATAGACTTAGAATGTACTTTATTCCTGGACTGCTGGGGCACTTCCTTTCTAACACAACCAGGGCTGTTTACTGTCTAACCTTCGCAGAAACCCAATTTAAGGTAAACTACATATGGTACCTAGTACTGTCAAGGCTGGCTCACCATTGTGCTGGCATTTTAGTAAGAGGTCGGGTACGTGCCTACATATATGGTGGGGCTGAGAAGAACTCATTGTCCAGGACATATGATTTTGTTGAAGCCATTACGGGGCTTAGTTTAAGCAGATCCCCAGTGGCTGCCCTACTTCATTTGGAGTGGCAAAAAATGACATGGGATGAAACATGTTTTATCATCCACTTTTTTGTTGCTCTCAAAATGGTGGTTGCCCAATAATGCTGCAGATTACAATGGAAAGGGATCTTAGAAGGTATTCTCGGGTATTCACACTCCCAAGTCATCCAGGAACCGTTCCTGACAGTTTGAGATTTTGCTGAAGTGATTCCAAAGGAAAAGAGCTGCTTGAAATAAATATTTGATATAAAATATTTTTATAGTGCCTTATTAAAGAAAATGAAATTGCAGTTGTACACATTTAAGTTTTTCCAATTTTCCTGCAAAAAAAATATACATAAAAATGAAGTTTTTCTATTTTTACATTAGTGAACAACTGGATTTTGAAAGAGATAGATGAACGGGATAAAATACTGAGAATAGTCAAAGATGATCCCAAGAAGATAGGCAACGTCAGTTTGAGAGACTTTGGTGTCAGTCCTGTTCTAACTTTAGAATCATCTGGAAATATAGTTGCATGGCTTGCAACACCGCAAGCAAGATGATAAATATTCAAATTAAATAGAAATGGACCAAGGACAGAAGTACTCCTATTACCTCTTCTGCCCTATCACGAATGGGGTCCAGGATGGTATTAGACCCCGAGTGCCTGAGATCAGGAGCTTATTGGCAGGAGCAGAGATACAGTGGTTTGAGACCCCATGTTCCTGTGTCCAGTACATGCAGAGACACAAACCGGAACTGAAGAACCCCTGCAGCCATCCTGGAGCATGCATGGAACATAAACTTGAACAGGATTAGCAGGATGGTGTAGGCTGAAGCAGATAGGCTAAGGCAGTGTGATAGACTATAAAAAGAGAACATGACATGATACAGAGTCCAGGGCTACACGAGAGACTAAGGAGCAAAGGAAGAACTGAAACATACATGGCCAGGGTAAAGCAAAAACCAAAATAAGAATAAACAATACAGAGCACAGACAAATGACATAGTTACAGAACTTAAAAAGATAGGCACAGATATAACTAAGAATACGCATAGAATGCAGATCTAAGGGCTAAGGAACACAATGGATGGAGTAAGGGGATAAGGGAAACCAAACTGGGATATGGGGAGAGGATAGAGGAGTTGGAATCCTCAGGTGCTTCAGGTAGAGAGGGTAAGGGAACATATAAACATACCAACATAAATACAGAGACTAAGCTGATACCAGAGATGATAATCAGAGTTTAGTTACGACAATTGGCCAGATGATGAAGAAGCTTGCTAACCACGTCAATGCACCTCACAGTCATGCAAGTTCCTAACACTAAACTAATAATCTAATTTAATCATTAATAGACTGTAAATACTTACAATGAACAGACACTCAAACACAGGCAAACAAACCTGCAACAGGACTGGCTGGGAAATTGAGAAAGCAAACAGAGTGGAGCTCCTTTATCTAGAAGTAAACAAACAAGGTAGAGGGAAGCAGAGAAAACCTGGAATGGAAAATAATGACCATCAGAATGTTAACCAGAAATGGATCAGAGCAGAGAACAAAGGAACACTGAAACAGGGTACAGAATCAGACAGAACTAAGAACCCACTATTACAGGGCTCTTGGACTTGGACTACAGATTTCAGAGAGACAAGGAACCTCTGATAGCACAGAGCCATGGGGAAAGTCCTTTTTTCCATGAGTGATGTCCAGAAGCAACAAGCACTACTACTTTGCTGGCTAACTTCTTTAACCCCTTAACGCATGTGGACGTATATATACGTCCTGAAAAGCATGGTCCTTGAGGACCATGAGGACGTATATATACGTCCTCCGTTTACATGTAGTGTTGTGCTCCTTAGCGCAACACTACATGTCTGTAGCTATTCCCAGAGGCTGCTTCGGATCCGAAGCAGCCTCTGAGAGTGCCTTCAGCCCCCCCCCCCCTCGCCCCCCCCCTGCACGCATAAGTTCACCGCGAATGTGATCGTATGCGCATTACACACATAGGCAGTGAAAGCTGATCACTGCCTATGTGTGTTAAAGTGTTTCAATGATGCCTCTATGGAGGCATCATGCAACACATTCTGTGCCCCCCCTGGGCACTGCGATCACCCGGTGATAGCGGGTGTGTGCTGTATTGGAGGAGCATGCTCCTCCAATACAGCGTGCCCAGAGGAGAGCGGCGGATGAGAGAAAAAAAAAATCTCTTCCGTCGCTCTGAAACCGCTACTTGACTGCCCCTACAGGCAGTTAACTATATTACAGTTAAAAATAGAACATTTATTAAATAAATAAATTAAATAAATAAATAAATGGAAAAAGCTAACCCTTGATCTACTGAACCTAGATCTAGGGTTAGGGTCATAAATAGGGTCATAATTAGGGTTAAAGGGGAGTTCGGATGATTACAAGGGTTAGATTAAAGGGTGGGGGTCGAATTAGGGTTAGAGAAAATTTAAAGTTGGGGTAAATTTAGGGTTTGGGTTAAAAAATCACTGTAGAAGAAAATGGTTCGAAAACCAAAAAAACACTAATATTGTTTATTGCCCTATTACGTGAAATAAAACACAGACAAACAAGGAAAAATTGATATTACTAAACTCAGGACAAATAGTAGAAATATATAGACGGGGTCTTTTTTACCATTTGCAATTGTGTAAAAAAAAAAATCAGGTCAAAGTTAGATGAAAATAATAGTATTAAATGAAAGCCCTATCCGTTCTTTAACAAATGATATATAATTTGTGTGGGTGTACTGAACACAAAGAAACAAATTCACAGTTCAGTAAACATTTGACAAAAATAATGGAATTCTGATCTTCAAGGCACATCAAATGCAGCATAGTACTCGGTCACTAAGGGGTTAAGGGAACATATGTCACAAAATGTTCACAGGCAGGGGCTACACTGAAACTGGAGTTTAGGGAAATGCAACTCTGTGGCCAGAGATAGGGGACACAACTCTGTGGCTGGAGGTAGAGGACACCATACTGAGTTTTGTGTTACTGCAAGTTAGTTTGACGTGATATATTCTTAATGAAAACATGTTGACTTATGCTAATAATTTAATAAAAATTATTTCTGAAATACAAATGTTTCAAACAATTTCCACACCACACATCTGAATCTGATAGGTATGCCATTTCAAATTTGAAACTTTGGTCTCTGATTGGATATTGGTACTATTCTTTAGGTTGTAAGCATACATTGGGGATAATATTATATCTGATTTGACATAGGCTACAATATGTACATAAATTATATCTTCAAACATTGTGGAACACACCTCTTTATTGTTGAATTAAGGTGTTTCAATCAGACCCATTGCCACAAGTTTAAAAAATCAAGCACCTAGCCATGCAGTCTGAATTTACAAATATTTGTGAAAATGTGGTAATTCTGAAGAACTCAAGTATGGTATTGTGATATGATGCCACTTTAGCAATAAGTCAGTTTAGGAAATTTCCTCCCTGCTAGATATTGAGTGGTCAACTGTAAGTGGTATTAGTGGAAAGTGGAGCATTTAGGAACAGCAGCAAATAATCCACAAAGCAGAAGACCATGTAGTCAACAAGCGGAGTGACCAAGTGGTGAGGCACACTCCCTGCCTTCGGCTTCATTGCCATCCTGTCTACCTGTCTCTATATTTATGTCTCTTATAGCTGTCATATCTCTCTCTCTCTCTCTCTTTCTCTCTCTCTCTATTTATCTGGAATATTGTGTTATATTTTTGGATTGGCACAATCCCTGTTTTTGTTGATGTTGTTTTGTGTTTAGATGTCCTAGTGTTTTAGCTATTTGTTGTGAATTGAGTTGTGTGGCAGTTCATTTTTTGTGTTTTCCACTTTTATCTGCACTACAAATAAAATGTGATACTTTTTATCTGGACATTCTGAAAATATTGTCTGGTCAGCAGTCCACTTTTCAGTTGTTTCTTGTTAAAATATTTTGAATGCATTAAGCTTTTTCTAATACGTATGTAGTCCCCTTGAGGTCTTATGTTCTGTGGCAGATTTTTACTGCATGACCAGACATTTATTCAATTACTTCGGTTCTAGCCAGTTTAATGATACTGTATATATTGTGGCTAGTTCAGGCTAGCACTGCATTCAATTTCAGTTAGCTAGTTCAATTCAACTCAAGTATCAATTCAGTGATGAGAATCAACATACTACGGTGTAGGGGGAGGGTGTTGAAGACCCCCCAGCTGGAGTTCACCTTTCTCTCCAATACCCTAAATATGCAGACCATTGCAAAATGATATGACCATAGTAGTAGTAATAGCAAACAGACCAGCATGTCCCTTAGCATCATGGGTACTTTAATTTACAATGGCTGGCATGGTAAGCATTAGCAACAACTACCTTAGTGTACAATTATTATGGTGTTCAGGAAGTAATAGGTGGCTGTATAGCATGTGAGCCTTGAAGTCAACAACAAAAAAGTGAGTGTGCAATATTAACTGATTATTATTGTAGATGCAGTCAACATAAGTTAGTGTGTGTATCTTTGTCATACACAGGAAATTTCTGAGACATTACAAAATAGATGGTAGTTAGAGGATAATACTTGGGAAGCCTTGGTTCCAAAATAGAAAAATGTGTAGCTATGCAGCAGTGGTGGCTAGCCTTTGGCACTCCAGGTGCGGATTTTTACATTTTTCATGATATTCAGGAAACCAGAGGGATGGCTGAGACTCATGAGATTTGTATTCCACAGCAGCTCCAGTATTCATAATCATATAATAGGCAACTTTTGACATTCTTTTTGGCATATTTGATTACTCATATTCCATGACCCTTAACATTCCAAACTGGCTGAGATTCATGGGGAATGTAGTCTCATTAGCTGGAGTACTGACTAACCCTAGCTGCAGTTCATGTTTGAAATAAACTATCTTGTGCCTCTGTCCAGTTGTGGTCTCTATGGTTTTGAAGTAGCAGCAGCCAGAGTGAATGCGGAGGAGACCAGCTAGATGGAAGAGAGGAGACCAAACCACTTTGGCAGTAAAGGGGAATATAGAATTAAACAAAGTCTTTTTATCTAAACTCCCACTAGCCAGGTGTTTTGTCTGCTATCTATATCTATTTAACCTAGCCTAAACAGTCAATTGCTTCTCCCTTCTTTTGCAGTTGCTCCAGTTGGCCTATTTATATTTCCAGGATATCGGGAGGTGTGAACTCTGGATGATCATGACCATGTTTCCCTGCTTCAGTAAGGATAACTCTTGATGTTGATTTCATCTCTCAAAATTAACAATCTGCCTGTATTAACTATAGAAGAAAGTTTTCATTAGAAAGGCTCTTAAAAATTCCCCATTATAAGCAAATAAATATGCAGTTCAAGGCTAGAGTTGAGAGCTCCTGCTGTAACATAATTCCATTTGCACAATAAAGGGAAGATAGGTCACCGGTAAATCTCTATTAGTAATGTTATCTAAAGAACCAAATACTCTGAAGGCTGGGTGATCCCTACCAACAGATACATTGCCAGCATATCCCACAGTCCCATTACCAGATAATAAATTCAATACATATTATAACAAGACAATGCATGGAATGCTGCAAAATAAAGTTTTTTCTTTTTTGTATTCTTAATTTTGAATTTCCTTTTGAAAATTTTCAGAATAGAGATGCCTTTCTGTTTATCATCAATAGCTAAATAAATTAGCTTCTTTCAACTGTTTTATGGAATGTATTCCTGCAGAAGACAAGGTACTCAAAGTATAATACATGTATTTAGTCTAAATTAAAGACCTTAAAGTGCAACTAATACATTGGTTATAAAATATAATTCATTTAGCATCTAACGAATTAATCAATCTGTGATAATCACTTACATAACATACTTAAGATAATTTTTCACTTGAATAGATAGCCTGTTATTTGCTGCTTCAACTTCAATTCTGGAGAGTCTGCAATAAATTTACTTTAAGAGGTTGACTTATCATACCTCAAGAAAAAATTAAAAATGGTGCCAGATGGGAAACATTGAAGTGAAATAAAATATCTGAAGCATGTGCTCGAGAAATCATTCATTTACTTTCATTACCAAGAGCAGTTGCATTTTCTGTCTGGAATGCTCATGTGAGAAGATTTTTTTTGTCACAAAAAATACACTAACATGTATGTACATTAAAATAAGTGTTTAAAAGGCTTTCTAGCTGCCAATCTTTTCAGCTGAATTTAATCATGAGAACACTTGAGTAAGCAAGTGCTGACTTCGAAGACTCAGAAGAGTGCTCAGGTGGTCTATAAGTGTGCCATAATTTTCATTGAATAAATGAAAAAAAGGTGAGATAGCCAGTAAACAGGAATTGACAAGATAGGTACAGGGATCTAGAAATCTGCAAGTTGCACAAATCTCCCTGGTCCCTCCCACCTCCTGACATCACAGGACCCACTCTTCTGTCCAAGTACAACAATCCCCTATAACAAAAATTGTTTCCTCAAGCACCACTTCTCTCCCTTCTGCACCCAGCACAACTCCTTCTCTTCCATAAAAGACAAGTAAGGTGCATGCTAAAAGGCTTTTCTGAGAAATGTTTATAAAAGTCCAAACATATGGCATTACTACAAGATAGTAGCAAAATGATAGAAATTATGGGATCTAACTAACTATTTCAGTGATGGCAAATTTATGGCACACTATTTTCAGTGTGTCACCTTCTCGCCGTGCTATCTGAAGAAGCGCGTACAATCATTCAGGACGGAAACCAAACAGTTAATTGGTTTCCGACCAGAGTGCTTCTACACACTTCTCCAGATAGCATGCATGCATCTGTATATCGACAAAATGAGAACGTGACACACAGAGAATAGTGTGGTGCCGTTCTTTGACCCACTGCTGACTGCTCCTCTCCAGAAGTTGGATGGAGAACACAACAGTTATCATGAGTGAACCTGGCCACGTGCCACAAATGAGGGCTTGGCATGCCAGTTGTGGCACATGTGCCATTGGTTCACCATCGCTGCTCTGGTTAGTTAGATTTTGTGTTATTATTAGTATGTTGCTTTTGCTTTGTCATTTGAATAAATGTTTGTTAAAGTAAACAGTCCAGAGTTTATAAATCTATGTTTGGTTATACACCACAAGCACCCCATCTGAATACTGGATGTTTACTATGATATTCTTTGACCCATATTACGCTGAGAGCCACAAACTTAAGCAAGCACCAGCTAGAGGATGAAATAGACCCATTACGCTGATGTTACCTATCCAAAATTAAAAGCAACCACTGAATTTTGTCTTATCAGGAGTATTCAAATTAAAAAAGAACTCTAAGGTAAACTAAAAAAAAACATTTTACACTGTTTCACATGGACATCCTACATTTATGCCATAAAATCAAGTCATGTTAATGCAAATAACAAAATATACAGGTTGTGTGAAGATGTACTGCTGTTCTGAAGGTATGTGCAGCTAAATAAAAAACAGCATCTAAAGTCCAATCATTTGGAATAAGCACAACCTGTACAGCCTGTGAAAAAAGAAACGCAGTGCTGAAGATAAATTCAAACATGTGTGAATATGTTACAAAGATTCTTAAAGAGAAAAAAAATAACAAAGCACCATAGGCAAACCCAACATGTATCTTTGTAAATCAATTATGTGCTCCCATGTATTATATACTCAGTTGCAGCAAACAACTCTCTATCCTTCAATATGAGATCATATAAAGTCAACATACTTACAGCATAGATCTTCACACACCCTGTAAATTTAGTGATTTGCATTTAACAGACCCTTTATGGACATTTACATAGTAACATAGGAAAAAAAGACACAAGTCCATCAAGTTCAACCCTTCTACCTATCATTACAGCTTTTGATCCAAAAGAAGGCAAAAACCCCTAAGGAAGCTATTTCGAATTTTGCCTCCTGGGGGGAAAAATTCCTTCTTGACTCCAAGAGGCAATCAGCTTTCTCCTTGGATCAATAAGCTCTTGTATTAATGCATATTCTATTATTAATAGCCCTGTATGTTCTGCTTTCCTAAAAAAAAACATCCAAACCATTTTTAAATGCATCTATTGTGGTTGATAGCACTACCTCTCTTGGCAGGGAGTTCCATAACTTTATTGTCCTAACCGTAAAGAATCCCTTCCATTGCTGTCTTTGAAATCTTTGCTCTTCCAGTCTGAGGGGGTGACCTCTTGTTCTTTGTACCTTTCTGTTAATGAACAGGTCACTGGAGAGCTCTTAATATTGTCCCTGCACAAATTTATATAATGTTATCATGTCCCCTCTGAGACGCCTTTTTTCTAACGTATATAAATGCAATTTTTTTAAGTCTCTCTTCATAATTAAGATCCTCCAATCCCCTTAATAATTTTGTAGCTCTCCTTTGCACTTTTTCTAGTTTCTTTATATCCTTTTTAAGGACTGGTGCCCAGAACTGTACTGCATATTCAAGGTGAGGTCTTACTATTGATTTGTAAAGAGGCAAGATGATATCCTCCTATCATGAATCTATACCTCGTTTTATACATGCCAATATCTTATTGGCCCTTGCAGCTGCTGACTGGCATTGGGCACTGTTGCCAAGTTTGTTATCTACAATTATTCCTAAATCCTTTTCATTAGTAGTTTTTCCCAGGGAAAAAACATTTAAAGTATATGTTGCTTTGTTATTATTTTTCCCATAATGCATAACTTTACATTTGTGTATATTGAACCTCATTTGCCACTTTACTGCCCAGTCCCCCACTCTGTCCAAATCTTCCTGCAAAGAAAAAACATCAAGATTAGTCTTTATTGCCTTACCTAATTTAGTGTCGTCCGCAAACACAGAGAAATGGCTCTCAGCACAATGTGGCAGATCATTAATAATCAAATTAAAAAGAAGAGGGCCAAAAACAGACCCCTGAGGTACTCCGCTCAATACCCTTGTCCAATTTGAGGATTTTCCATTTACAACATCCCTTTGTGTTCTATCTTTTAGCCAATTTTCAATCCAAATACATACATTTGCCCCCAAACCTATTTATCTCAATTTGTAGAGTAACCTTTTGTGTGGAACAGTATCAAATGCTTTTGCAAAATCCAAATAGATCAAATCAACTGCCACACCTAGATCTATATTTTTACTGACTTCTTCATAGAATGTTATTAAGTTTGTTTGACAAGACCTGTCTTTCACAAAACCATGTTGACTTTTACTAATTATATTCTGGTTCAAGATGTATTCTTGAGTGTATACCTTTAGCAATCCTTCAAAAAGTTTCCCCACTACAGATGTCAAACTCACTGGCCTATAATTACCTGGCAGAGATTTTGATCCCTTTTTAAATATTGGAATGACATCCGCCTTTCGCCAGTCTGTTGGCACTGTACCTGAACTGAAAGAATCCCTAAAGATCATAAATAGTGGTCTGGCTAGAATTGTGCTTAACTCTCTAAGTACCCTTGGGTGTATACCATCTGGCCCTGGGGCCTTGTCTATCATGCCAAACTAATCTGATCATGCCAAACTAATCTTATTGATTTTTTTGATTGGGTAACTAAAATAATAGATCAGGGTGGTGCAGTAGACATTGCTTACCTAGATTTCAGTAAGGCTTTTGATACTGTCGCACATAGAAGGCTTATCAATAAACTGAAATCTTTGAGTTTGGATTTCAATATTGTTGAATGGATTAGACAATGGCTGAGTGACAGGCAACAGAGGGTTGTAGTCAATGGGGTATATTCGATGCAAGGTCGTGTTACTAGTGGGGTACCTCAGGGATCTGTTCTTGGACCCATTCTCTTTAATATTTTTATTAGCGATATTGCAGAAGGTCTTGTTGGCAAAGTATGTCTTTTTGCTGATGATACAAAGATTTGCAGCAGGGTTGATATTCATGGAGGGATAAGCCAAATGGAAAATGATTTTGCTAAACTAGAAAAATGGCCAGAGCAGTGGCAACTGACATTTAATGTGGACAAGTGCAAGATTATGCACCTTGGGCGTAAAAACCCAAAAGCAGAATATAGACTATTTGGTACAGTCCTAACCTCAACATCTGAGGAAAGGGATTTAGGAGTAATATTTTCAGAGGAATTGAAGGTAGGTAGGCAATGCAATAGAGCAGCAGGAAATGCTAGCAGAATGCTTGGTTGCATAGGGAGAGGTATTAGCAGTAGGAAGAGGGAAGTGCTCATGCCATTGTACAAAGCACTGGTGAGACCTCACTTGGAGTATTGTACGCAGTACTGGAGACCGTATCTCCAGAAGGATATTGATACTTTGGAGAGAGTTCAGAGAAGGGCTACTAAACTGGTTCATGGGTTGAAGGATAAAACTTACCAGGAAAGGTTAAAGCATCTTAACATGTATAGCTTGGAGGAAAGACGTAACAGGGGGGATATGATAGAAACATTTAAATACATAAAGGGAATCAACACAGTAAAGGAAGAGAGTATATTTAAAAGAAGAAAAACTACCACAACTAGAGGACATAGTCTTAAATTAGAGGGGCAACGATTTAAAAGTAATATCAGGAAGTATTACTTTACTGAGAGGGTAATGGATGTATGGAATAGCCTGCCAGCAGAAGTGGTAGAGTTAAACACAGTCAAGGATTTTAAGCACGCATGGGATAGACACAAGGCTATCCTAGCTATAAGACCGGGAACGGGGGACTAATAAAAGTACTCAAAAAAAAAAATTGGGCAGACTAGATGGACCGAATGGTTCTTATCTGCCGACACATTCTATGTTTCTATGTTTCTATGTTTCTATCTTAACAGAGTTTAATTGCTTAAGCACTTTTTCCTGTGTCAGCCAATCCCATGTTTGCGTCGAGTGTCCAATAACTTCCTGCAGCAGGGGCTCTTCGATCTGCTCTTCCTTAGTATAAACAGAAGAAAAACAAGTATTTAAAATGTCTGCTTTCTCTCTGTCCTCACTTACCAAATTTCCCATTTGGGATAACAAGGGCCCAGCATTTTCCCTCTTTAGCTTTTTTCCATTTATATATTTATAAAACATTTTGGGGTTCGTGTTACTCTCCTTGGCAACCCTTTTTATCATTTTCCAATTTAGCCATTTTAATTGCCCTTTTGCAGGCTTTGTTGACCTCTTCTTACTCTATAAATGATAATGCTGATCCCATGTTTTTATAATGTTTGAATGCCATTTTCTTGTTTTGTATCTCCTGTTTCCCTTTACCGGTAAGCCACATTGGTTTTGATTTGTGTCTTTTGCATTTGTTCCCCAAAGGTATATATTGGGATGTGTACTTTTGTAATGTGTGTTTAAATGAATTCCACTTGTCTTCTGTGTTTAGTCCAGAAAACAATAGTTCCCAGTCTAAATGTTCAATCGATGCCCTTAGTCTATCAAAGTTAGCCCTTCTAAAATTAAGTGTTTTGGTGGCGTAGTTACCAATTTGCTTTTTTGCATTAATCTCAAATGAGACCATATTATGGTCACTATTCCCCAAGTGTTCTCTTATTTGGATGTTTGAGATAAGCTCCTCATTGTTTGTTATTACCAAATCCAGACAGGCATCCATTCTAGTTGGGGTGTCTACTAATTGTGCCATAAATTTGTTATTAAGCAGATTCAGAAACTTGCTGCCCCTAGCCGAACTAGTTGTGTCACACTTCCAATATATATCTGGGTAATTAAAATCTCCCATGATTAGAACTTCATTCAGATTTGCAGGCTTTTCAATTTGTAATAAAAGCTGATCTTCTCCATCAATGCTAATATTTGGTGGCTTGTAGCATACACCTACAAGTAATGTTCGATTCTTTTTAGTGTCTATGCTAATCTCCACCCACAGTGTCTCCACATCAGTTCCAGTTACATCATGCACACCTTCTTTAATACTTGGCTTTAATTTAGGATTTACATACAGACAAATCCCTCCCCCTTTTCTATTTACTCTGTCCTTTCTAAAAAGTGAGTAGCCTTGTAAATTAACTGACCAGTCGTGGGTCTCATCCCACCACGTTTCTGTGATTCCGATTAAATCATACTGTTCAGCACTTACCAGTATATCCAGCTCACCCATTTTGTTTGTCAAGCTTCTTGCATTTGCTAAAAGACATTTAAGATTACTACCCATTTTCTGTTTAGTTGACAAACACTTAATGTGTGCAGGTTTAATTGTACCTCCCTATGATATATGTTAACCCCACCACTGCTTTCCTCCTCCTCTCCCATAGCTAGACCCACTTTCCAATCAACCCCGCTACCATTGCTTCATTTTGATTTTGACCCTCCCCCCAGAGCTTAGTTTAAAAGCTTATCTAATCCTCTAGCCATCCTCGCCCCTAATACTGCAGCCCCCTCATCATTGAGGTGCAGCCCATCCCGTCCATAGAGTCTGTAGCCGACTGCAAAGTCTGCCCAGTGCTCCAAGAACCCAAATCCCTCTTGCTTGCACCACCTTCGCAACCAGGCATTAATCTCCCTAAGCTCCAGCTGTCTCCCTGACGTAGCGCGTGGTACTGGTAATATTTCAGAGAATATTACCTTGGAGAGGTCCTTTCCTTTAGCTTCTTTCCTAGTTCCCTAACTATTTTTTGCAATTTTTTAAATTTTTTGCATTTTGGCCTTCTTTCTGACTTTTTTCATCCTGTTTTTATGCCAGAGGTCTGTCAAATATAAAAAAAAAAAATTTAACTTCATGATGGGTCTTTCTGCACTGGAAGGTGTTTATGTTAAGGTGGTTACATGATGATGGGCAAAAATTACATTCCCAAGAAATCAGAGAATGTCTGAATACACCTTTCTTAATTATTATTATAATTTACATACATAAGCCTCGGTTAAAGAGGCATCTTTGCCGGGCATGGGGGTTCATGTAAGTGGTTATCACATGATTTAACCTTACAGGTGCAAACAATCAGAGGTAATTAATTAAAATGTACTGTCTCTATTTTTAATTTATTTCAACTAAATTCTTGGCCAATCCCCATCCCAAACAATGACCAAAAACCTTACATTTAAATTGTGCCACCTTAGCTGCCCCTCTTAATCTTCCTTGCCCCACAACAGTCATCCACAGATATTTTTGGAATATAAACCACACAATTTAATTGCACCAAAATGTTACTTCTTTGGAGCATATGAATTATTAAATAAAGAAATTAAATTAGAACCTGAATATGCATTACTTAATCTACAATATATCTTTTTGACTAAAAATGAAAACAAACTGGTCAACATTATAATGGCAGCAACAAGATGCTTTATAGCCAAAAGATACAAAAGTGAACCTCCAGCTTACTTGGAGATTTTAGGAAAAATAAATGACATTCATCAAATTATTTCAATATCAATAAAATTAAATGAATTATATGATCTAAATATAGATACATGGGAACATCGGACTATTTGGAACTGGAACACAAATTTAAATATATCTAATTAACCCCTTGCCGAAAAAGGACGTGCCAGGCACGTCCTGGGAGAATCTCCCTTAATGACAAAGGATGTGCCTGGCATGTCCTGCAGTGAATGAAGCGGTTTTCGCGATCAACGATCGCGAAAACCACTTTAACAGTGCTGGTCTATTGCCTCGACATCGAGGCAATAGCCAGCACCGATATTTCTATTTTGGGACCCCCACGATCGCCCCACGGAGCGATCGTGGGATCCATACTGACGGAGCATGCTGCTCCGTCAATATGGCTAAGTTCTCTGCCGGTCTGAGCTTTGGAAGTGAAAGTAACTTCACTTACGTCGCTCTGAATATGCTACTTGACTACCCCTAGTGGTAGTTTAGTAGCATTGCAATGGAAAATAATTAAAATACATATTTAATTAAATAAAAACAGGTTATTTAGCTATATTAGCCTATAGGGTTAAAATTAAATATTTTTTAGCATAAGGGATAGGGTTAAAATTAAATTAAAGTTAAAAAATATTAAGGGATATAATAAGGATTAGAGTTGGGGTTAAATTTAGTGTTAGGGTTAAATTTTGGGTTCGGGTTGGGGTCAAAAGATCAATATGGGAAAAAACCTTTTGTAATGATTTTATTTGTGTAAATTATATTTTAGGTCAAAGTTAGAAAAAGTGGGGTTTTTTAAATTTTTCATCATATTTTATGATTTTTTTTGTAGTAAATTATAAGATATAATGAACATAATGATATCTAATGAAAGCCCTTCTTATGACAATAATAACAACATATAATTTGTGTGGGTACTGTATGTGAGAAATAAAAAAATTACAGCTAAACACAAACACCCTAGAAATGTCAAAACAGCCATTGTCACCAAGGGAAAGTCAAGGTGAAAATGTCTTGTCACTAAGGGGTTAAAGGATATGAAGTATGACTGAGCTTGCTGACTGATTTACCCAACTTTTATCAAAGCACTATGAACAGTGGATCTTTTCAGTATGTTTTTCCTGTACAAATTTGCTTACTCTGGTAATTGATCAGCTTAGACAAGTGATGGCGAACCTTTGGCACGTGTGCAACAGGTGGCACGCTGAGCCCTTTCTGTGGGCATGCGGCCATAGGTAGCCGGGAGGTGGCTGGTGCGGGTCGGCATTAATGCAGAGTAGGCACCTGCCTGCTCAAAACGGCAGGCGCCTACTCTGCTTCCGCTTCAGAGGACTTGAGACAGCCAGCAAGGGGAGGGATCTAACATGCAGATCGATCCTCCCCCGAGAAGGCTGTGGGGAGCGTTGCCGCGCGTTCCCATGGCAACGCTCCACACAGCATTGCAAGGGAGGACAGGAGGCATACAGCTACTTACCACCGACTGTGTCCCCCCTCCTTCACCAAAGGTAATAAGAAGGGAGGGGGGGATAAATAAAAATAAATAAAATAAATAAATCTCACACAGCACCCCCCTCACATAACACCCTCCACCCACTCACACACATCACCCCCCACTCACATAACACCCCCACCCACTCACACATAGCACCTCTACTCACACAGCACACCTCACACACAAACACATACACTGCACCCCTCAATGCAGTATATGTGTATGTATTTATCAGTCTGTATGTGTGTCATCAGCGGTCTGTGTGTGTGTACTCAGTGGTCTGTGTGTGTGTACTCAGTGGTGTGTGTACTCAGCGGTCTGTGTATGTGTACTCAGCGGTCTGTGTGTGTACTCAGCGGTCTGTGTGTGTACTAAGCGGTCTGTGTGTGTACTCAGCGGTCTGTGTGTGTGTGCACTCAGAGGTCTGTTTGTGTGTGTGTACTCAGTGGTCTGTGTGTGTATTCATCAGACAGTGTGTATTCAGCAGACAGTGTGTACTCGGCATTCTGTGTGTGTGTGTATTCAGCAGCATGCATTCAGCAGATTGTGTGTGTATTCAGCAGAGTGTGTGTACTCAGCTTTGTGTGTGTGTGTATTCAGTGGACTGTGTGTGTGTATTCAGCGGACTGTGTGTGTGTGTGTATTCAGCAGACTGTGTGTGTGTATTCAGCAGACTGTGTGTACTCAGCAGATTGTGTGTGTGTACTCAGCAGATTGTGTGTGTGTACTCAGCAGACTGTGTGTGTACTCAGCAGACTCTGTGTGTGTACTCAACATACTGTGTGTGTGTGTATTCAGCAGACTGTCTGTGTGTACTCAGCAGAATGTGTGTGTATATCCAGCATTGTGTGTATTCAGCAGACTATATAAGTGCATTCATCAGTCTGTCTGTGTGTGTATTTAGCAGTGTGTGTATTCAGCAGACTGCTTAGTACGCACAGACAGCTGAGTACACAAACAGGCAGCTGAGTACACACACAGAGACAGCTGAGTACACACACAGACATATCCACTTGTATGCATCGTTGGCGCAGTTTACATGCAGTTTTGGTGCAGCTGGATGGACAGAAACCTGATGAAAAATGCATGTCCATTGACATACATAGAAAGCTGCACCAAAACTGGATGTAAGACTGATGTAATTCTGTTGTAAACTGTGCCAAAGCAGCATGTAAGATGCATGCAAACTGCAGGTGGATAGGTGGGAATAGGTCCTTAATAAGGTAAAGCACCACCGAACACCAGTGTGTTTTAATTTACTAGATTTGATGTTTTTTCAATAAAAAAACAGTTTGTATCATTGAACTCTCTGTTGTTTTGTTCTTCTTTTAAAACAAAATATGTTAATTAGTTAGGACAACTGTTAGAGTTGTTTTTTCTAAACTTTAACCTCAGTATTCAGGTTTAATTGCCGTGTTTGCACTTTGAGGGAAAACAAGTTGGCATGTATTGCGGTTTGGGCTCTCGGGTTTAAAAAGGTTCGCCATCACTGGCTTAGACTAATAGTCTGCTATTATCTACCTAATAGTGCAGCAGTAGTGGCAGATCAAACACCTCCATAGGAAGATATAGATGATAACCCAGGAAATTTTCCACATTTGTATATTATTTTTATTTTATTTTTTCCTTGTATTAAATATACAAAAAAAAGAAAAAGGAGAAAATACCAATACAATACAAAAACCACATACATAAATACAAGGTACACAACAAGAACAGAAAATATTGTAAAAGACAGGAATTGAAGAAACATTCTCCATGTAGTTCGTCCCCTTCCCTACCCCGATTGCAGATCAAAATCCTTTGAAAAGGGAAACCCCTTTACCCCCCACAATAGGGTAGGATCCGGATGAACCCAGGAAAGAGGGCCAACAATGGAGACGAAGGGAGGGAAAAAAGTAAAAAAAAGCGGGGGGTAGGAAGATTCTTTATAGAGGGGAGAGGAAGAACTAGATTGGGGTCCTCAAAGGGGCTCAAATGTATCATGTCTGTTATGTCTTGAGAGGGTATTATGTTGTAGAACCTTCACTCACACACACACATTACAGTAACCAAACAATCCCTGGTGGGAGCGGCCCCATCCCCATGGGGCACGCCCCGAGAGAGCCCCAGCCGACCAGCTCCTAGTCACCGAGTATGAATACAAACAGTATTATAGTAAAACCAACTAACTCCCAGTTCCAAAATTCAATTTAACGGAGTTCCAAATGTCCCCTGCTTCTCTGAGACCAGAGGAGGGGGTCCCGGAGGGGCAGAACCCAGACTCCAAGACAAGTTTGAGATCCGTCTCTGGATCATGTCCCAGGCCGGGATGTCCTGTCTCCTCCAGAGACGGGCCAAAGATAACTTGGTTGCCATGAGAAAATTTATAGAGAGAGTCGATCCGGGAGAACGGGTTGGCCCAGGTTAAAGTGAAATAGGAAGGTCTGAGGTGTAAGGGGCGAGGAGTTCTGGAGAATGAAACCTAAAATAGTTTCTAACTGTTTTATCAATGGGACAAGGACAGCACAAGACCACCATGTGTGGAGATGGGTGCCCTCTTCTCTATCACATCTCCAGCATAAACTTGATGCATTAGGACATATTTTATTGAGGCGTGATGGCACCATATACCAGCGAAAAAGAATCTTATAAAATAGTTCATGCAGCAGACCACGCCTCCAGTGAGAATGTTCTACCCAAGTCTGCCTCCCAGTATCTGAAATGGTCTATCTTAAGATGGGAACCTAGATTATTGACCAGGGTCTGGAGTTTAGAAATAGTCTTAATACCCATAGTTGTATAAACAAAATTATTGAGGCGGGAACAGTCCACCCGTGGGTTACTCTTTAAGTAGCACTTAATCCGAAGAAAATTAAAAGCTTCAGAATGTATAAGATTGTATGAAATTTGCAGTTCAGAAAAGGAGAGTGGAGCATCCTGTGATAGGAGATCTCCTAAATGGAGAATCCCAACAGAAGAACAAGGATAGAGGTGAAGGTCGTCAATGACGATAGATAAGGCTCCTAGTGGTGCTAGACCGGTTAGGCTTTGAAAAAAGGCTCTTAAACTTAAATATCCCACCGATAATATCCATCACTATTGGGTTGGCAATTTTCAGTTTTTTGAAAACAGAATATGGGAACCAGAAGAAGAAAAATGGGTTGCGACCTGCACAGTCTAGAGACTCCAAATGGCACCATGCCACTTGAAGAGGGGATTTATGCTTCCAAGCTAAAAAATGGGTAAACAGACAGATTTCCTGCAATTCAAAAAGATCTGGAAATCTAGCCCACCCGAGGCAAGATTACGCTTCAAGGTTTTACTGGCGATTCTTGGTTTTTTAGCGTCCCATACATAGGATGCAAATAATAGGTTTAGCTATTTGAGATAACCCAGGAAATTTAAGTTTATAGGTATTCATGTTTCAAGAAGATATTTTTTCAGCCATTTTGAAATCACTAGTTGTATAAACATGAACTTATGGTATGGTAGTTTTGATACTGTGAGGCCTTGCACCATGGCAACATTTACCTGTGGGATTCAATTGAAATATGCATGTACTGGAGGGTGTTGCAAATGTGTTAGCTCAAGATTTAAAAACCTTTGTCTAACCTGAATCCTTTGTATTAATAAACTCTGATGTGGATATAATATCAATACAAATTTCAGTTCATAGAGATATTGTTAGGGTAAACTTATATTTATTGTATTAACACATAACAAGAGTAATTTCAGCATTGGAAGAGTTAACTTCAGGGAAGGGTTAAACCCCCCTCCCCTATTGGAGGGAGCACATTCTTTGTCTGTGTCTACCACATAATCTAAACATAGAGACAAGTAATAAATCTAATGATACTAGACCTTATTTATGGGTTCAAGTATAGGCTGGAAACAAAGAAGAATAGGAGAAAATGACCTAGGGGTCATATCCTGTGTCTGCATCTCAGGAGGTTTTTAATTCTCAGTAGGCACAAAAGAACCATAAATATATAACTTTTAGTTAATTATATAAATATATTTGTAACATGTATGTATTCTATGTACACTCTCCTTTTCTTTGTACCCCAATTATGTTATGCCAGCCAACACCTTGTTGCTTCTATATAAGTGCTTGTCTTTACAATAAACTTCAGAGTTACTTAACGAATGGCCTTTGTGTCAGACTTGAGTTACTCTCCGAACGCGTTCACTGATGTATTTCCAACTCCCACCATGTGAATCCAAATCAGAGTGATGCATTGCCATATACCAGAGACTTGCTGATAGAGACCTCATACAAATTGGTCAGATAGCAGGCGTACACAATATTTTGAACATTTTATCTATATTTTCAAAATACTTGTTGTCTTGTGTGTTCTTAGAGCTACTCTAATGCCTCTTGTTTGTGGAATTTAGTAGGAATACATGTACAACTACTGAGTGTCAAAATGTATAGTCCAGTTTGCTATTTAATGTTAAGTATATTATATGCCTCATTGATCATTTAAGCTGTTACATGACCCATTCTATTACTACATGAATTAATATTATAATATATCACATAACCTATTTAGGTGATGATTTGGCCATTCTCACTTGCATGGGAACTGTAGGCAGTTAATTTTCTTAAATTGTCTTTTATGTTTTTCAGATTATTTTATTAGAGTGCAAATATTTACAAAATATGTAAAATGCAAACATTAAAGTAATAGATTAAATTACATTTATATTTTTTTAGGAAATGGGTAAAACTGAACAATAAAGTACAAGTAGAATAAAATAATTCTGGAACATAATAGGTAGTTCATTTCTCAAACAATATAGCATCACTCTGCTTGGGAAAAATACAGTGAGTGAATGTGTTTTATAGTTAGTGTTTAATCCAAAATTGTTTGCAGATGTTCATATGTCACAAAATAATTGCTCCTTACAGCACCTTTCAAAAATGTATCCTTGAGCTACTCATCAATCTATTGCTAGAAAACCAGCAAAAATGAATTTCAAGACAAAGCAAATATTGGTAGTTCTTTCTAAAACAGACTAAAACATGCATCATATTTTCTTAGGTTCACATTGAAAAGTGCTTTTTTTATTGACTATTACAATTTAATGGTCAGAAATTGAATGTATTATTATGACTAATGTTTTATTATGCTATTACTTACTGCAATATACTTTTGCCTCTATTTCGTATAGCACTAGATAACTGAAGCTAGTAATCAGTCCTTTAAAGGGGATCTATAACAAAACAAATGGATTCTATAATTCAAAAATATTACAGATGAATGTAGTTCTGTAGTTCAGGGTTATTTCAATTTTATTACTTTTTTGTTTTTAATGTTTTATGGGTATAAAACATTTGGTTCTGTAAAAGCTACTCTTCAGTTACTCTTTTGGGAAATGTAAACATCTGCTTAAAGACTCTTTTATTAGCTGACTACATGTTAACCTATTGATTTTTGTGTGTAAGAAGTCATTAAATAAAAAAAAGTGGGGGTTGCCCCCAGTTTTTGAAGAAAAAGAAGACGCACCAACGAGGGAAGGAGGAGAGGCAAGACTAATGAAATCGAATTAAAACCTACCCAACTTGGATGGTACGGAAAGTTATGTTTGCCTTCAAGGGACTTGAATCTTTTTCACACAGTTTTGTACTTGAACAGATTTGTTATGAAACTTACGCTAAAGAAGTTTTTTCATACATTTTTTAAATCAAGGATTTCCTACCCAACATTTTTTTAGAACACCACCAAAAAAACCTAACGGTTTAAAATTCTGGGCACTAATACAAATGTAAAAAATTTGGAGAGGAAGAGATAATATAAAAAGAATAGGTCAAAAGAAAATGGAGTGGATTTTTAAAATGAACACTCTGCAGCCAACTGGACTAAATGCAGATTTTGACCTTTTTAACTTTGTGTAAACCTTACATAGATGTGAGTGATTAAAGATTGTATTTCAATAAAAATGTATTCTTTTTTACAGTGTTAATATATTCATAATAGTATTATTTATAAGATTTTTTATAATGTTTCATATTTTTGCTACAATTTTTTTTAGATAGCATAGTTAATATTTGTTTTATAATAATAGTTTTTATTAAACACATTTTTTTAATAAATCAAAATTGTGCTAGATTGAACATTCACTAAAATCTATTCCTGGCAATTTTGCCTACGTATGTTTTATATACATACTCTTTATAAACATTCTTCTATAGATATTACATTATTCTCTCCTAACACAAAACTGTAGGATAATATTTTGCACATTTTCCTCACAACATATAAGGGAACTCTTGTTAAGAGCCCAGTGAGAAGATGAGGGAAGCCAATTTCAACTTTGTTTATTTTTTGTAACTACCATAGTGTATGGTAGTTACAAAAATGTATCAGACAGCTGGCTGGATGTGACGTGACACAACTCATACAAACACTGGAAGTTAAACAGAAAACGGAAGCACAAGATAATTGATAAGAACACTGTATTGGACAGATTTTGCTAATATATGCCATGTTTTTTGTATAAAAGCCTTGGTTCCGCTTATGCCATTACGTTTTGAGGAAGCCTCTGTTGAGAGGTGAAACGCATAAATAGACGACTTCTGTGGGAAAGAGAGTCTGCTAACCTGTTTCTACTGTTGAACTACTGTGCAGTGCTTAATACTTAATTGTAAGGTATTTGTATCTTCTTTTTAAAAATAAATAGTGTACATTTTACTTAAATTATTGTACTTTCGATTACTTGGAGGTGATTAAGAAGACAAGATGTGTGAGTGGAAAAGTTACACCAGACTCTCCATATACAACCTAGACTTACTCCACTATATACACTCTGTGTTGTTTTCTGTTTTTGTATGTTTAAGAAAACTGAAGTTATTTCCCTGGAAAGTCCCCAGGTAATATACATTGCACTTTTTCTTTGGCACAGAAGCGCACTTTGTTCTTTTTTGCGTGTATATAAAGGAATTGTGGGATTTTGCCAGATGGTTGCAGCTTGTGCATCACCTAAGTAAAGTCCCTTATCACCCCACCACATCACCTTCTACACTGTAGTGACAGCTCTAAATTTAATTCAGCTCATATGAGACAAGTCACCTTAAAACCTTATACTCCACCAGGGGACAATAATGGGGGACCCCATACACAACCACAACCAACGATCATTTCACAGTACAAAAGAGCTTCTTCAGGGTATACAGTGTCACATTCTCCTTAGGATTATATATCAGCAAAAACCAGGAGTAGTGAAAATATTGAATACAAAAGCAAAATCAAACATCTACTTAAAAGAATACACACAATATATACATAATAATATACATGATAAATACATACACAATATACATGAACTGCATGCTGGTCTGAACTCGTCAGCAGAACAACATATACATTTAAAGAAGAAGTAAAGGGCAAATAATTCCTATTCACTATTAAACAATATTAAGTTACCCTAATATTCATCCCCTCTATCTAAATAGACAGATAACAACCAGGTCAAAGTTGGACTAAGCCTCTCATATAGGTGCAAGACAGTACATAGACCCTCTACTTATCAGAAAGCACAAACAGAGGGCATATAGAACTAATTGTTATCACATTAATGACTAATTAAATGTCATGTACCGAATAATGGTCTACTCTTTTAAAGTGAGCAGGAAAGAGCATTATTGGATCTTGGCATTCATCCCTCTTGGTGATAGGGCCTACAGGTTATCTATTCGATGGCACTTCTGTTATAACTACCACCCCTAATGCCCAACTGAACCTTTTCTAAGCTCCAGGCTTTGAAATCACCAGACTATCTACTATGCATGTGGGATGGGCGGCTGCATTGTAACAAGGCTGAGTAATACAAAAAATGGATACAAATGCAAAAAGAAAAGTCCTGCGCTCACTCCCATCACTGGTCGGCTGCAACAACTACAGTACACATCAGCCCCAATATATAGTAAAAACCAAGAAAAACAAGAGAATAATTCGGAAGCCAGCGAAGGACCCATGATCCTGGCACGTGGAGATATATACAGTGCCATCACCAATTTTATAAAGAAGCCTGTAAACCCAAAAGACCGCAGAGTTGGCTTTTTCTGCGTCCAAAGCCAATATCACAGCTGGTGACTTTCTTTGGTGGACAATATCTAGGATACCCAAAACCCATCAAACATTATCTGTACCAGTTCTATTTGGCATAAATCCTGCTTGGTCAGGGTTCACCAGATTTGTTATCACATGCTTCAATCTTAAAGCTAGGATTTCGGAGTATATCTTCACGTCTACGTTTATGAGGGAGATAGGTCTATAGTTAGTAACAAGGACCGGATCCTTCCCTGGCTTCAGTATTGGGGAAATAGAGGCCTCCATCATTTATGGAGGAAACCCTGAAGGACCTGCTGCTGCTTTAAATGGTCTAGTCATGATTGGCACTATAACAGGATTTAGTATTTTGTAGAAGAGAGCAGTGTATCCATCGGGCCTGGAGATTTGCCATTCTTTAAGTTTTTAATTGCGCTACATACTTATTTGCTGGATACTGGTATATTGAGGGCCAATTGTTGGTCTTCTGACAATTTTGGTAGACCAAGAGAGTCTAGAAAATCTGCCAGATCTCTATCTGAGATTTTGTTTGCGTTAGGTTATATAGAGCTTCATAATAAGGGGGACTGAGGAGGATGACGTAGCGACGTGAGCGACGCGCTACGAGAGGCGGGGGCTGAATCCGCAGGGCACAGACACGAGAAACGCTGTCTCCGGAAAATAAAATAGGTAATATGCGTTAAATGGATCGGCCTTCCCTTGCTTCACCGTCCAACCGCTCCGGACAAGAAAAAATAAAGCTCCACTACAGACCGGATGAAAACCGAGCAAAATTGACTTCATCAAAACCTCCTCGGTAAGCTCCCTCCCTCCTGGCGTCTCCCCTGCCAATTTAAAAAACCATAAACTCCAAACCCCACAGAAGCGGACGTCGAAATAAAAACCAGACACTCGGGACAGAGGAAGGAAGGGGAACGGGAAAAAAGAAGAAAAAAAGAAAGAAAGGATACCAAAAGGAATCACTTACCGGAGCTGCTGAGAGACACAAGGACAGCTGTACCGAGTGTACAGGCGGTAAGCCTGGAGCTACGTCCAGTCCCACTGTATAACCTGAAAGCAAGCAGCAAACTAAGACGGGTAAGAGATCTTGCTTCAGTTCTTCCCTTTGTTTAATAACGATTTATGCTGGAATGTAAACACTTATATCTAAGATAAAAGTCAGCTTTACAACAATAAAAGCAGCTGAGAAACGTCACACCTCTCACATAGAAATCTCAGGTGATACATTAAAGGGGAAGGTGGAGAGATAAAGTAAATACTCAAAATCACACTCCTAAATACTTGGGAATAGGGATACAGGAGGGAGAGAGAGCAACCAGAGAAAGGGGAGAAAGAAAGGAGAATTGAAAAGGAAAGGAAAAAGTGATAACTAATTGAAGGATTATAGTAGTGAGAAGAGGAGTGAAGGGGAGAGAAGAAGAGAGGGAAGAAGGAAATGGCATCAAAAAAAGGGTTGGAAACCAAGTCCCTGGCAAAAAGAGAGAAAAGAGAGGTAAGACACGATAAGGGTGCCTCGGATCTCTTTTTCTCACCCCAAAACAAAAATAAAAGAGACATTTTGGATAAAAACGCCTCGGTATTGGATGACCTCCCAGAAAGCCCTGCCGCACAGAACAGATCTGGGCCCCCTCCTTTAACCCAAGAGATACTAAATTCAAGCTTACAAAAAATATTGGAAGAAATAAAGAAAGAAATAATAAACAACACAAAAGAAATAAGAGATGACATAACTACTCTAGCAAAAAAGATCACAAAGATCGAAGAAAAAACTGACAACCAAGAAACAAAAATACACCTACTGGAAAGCTCCAACCTACAATTAGCACAAAGAGTGCAGCAAATTGAACAGAAGATAAACGAAGCGGAAGACCGCTCAAGAAGATATAACCTGCGTTTCAGAAATTTCCCAGAAACAGCTAACACCGAAGACGTTAGAAACATATTAATGGAATATCTCAAATCTCTGGGCTTAAAAATGAACGGACATGATGAACTCCTAGATAGATGTCACAGAATGTACAGGCCAAAGAATGTTCCATCGGATCTTCCAAGAGACATTATTGCTTGCTTCCATTACTACCAGACAAAGGATTTCGTCATGAAAGCATACAGAGATAAACCAGTCAAGGAAGGACAGTACAAGAACATTATAGTACTCGCTGATACCTCGTATGCCACCAGGCAAAAGAAAAAATCCTTCAGCGAGGCTATTATATTGCTGAAACAAAAAGAGATAAAATTCAGATGGGGTTATCACACCAAAATGATAATACATTATGACAATATGGTTAACATATTTGATACTCCTGAGAGTGCAATAGAATGGGCACAAAAATTATAGGATATGGCAACTCCAGTCGAGCTCATAGGTGAGGAGGGAGCGAAAGGGACAGGCGGTTGGGGGGGAGTAGGAAAGGTATAGAGGATACACAATTAGAGGATAGGAGTACAGCGGGAGGGGGATGAAGGTAGGGTATAACGGGTTTTTTTTTTTTCTTTTTCCCTATAGACAATACATAACCTACACATAAGCACAATTTCTAATAGGCACCCCAATAGAAGGTGGGTTAGGGGCTATAGAGGTCAGCACAGAAGGGACAGTTTAAAAGCACCAACCTCTATGGGCAAATTTGATGCTCAAGAGGGCGATTAATGATTATAGCACAATTCACAATCATACCTTATGTCTATTCAAGAGGGGAGAATGGGAAAGGGGAAGGGAAAGGAATAAAGGAGGGGGAAGGGAAGAACTTTTTTTTTTTTTCCCCGCCTGTGGTATAGAGTTATAATTAATATGATAATATTATCACAAATATAAAGCCACTATGAGTTTACACACACATAAACACTCTCTCTCTCCTCCCCTATTTGTTTTTTTTTTTTTTTCTTCTCTTTTTTTTTTTTGGTCCTGTCCTGTCCTGTCCTGTCCTCTTTGTTTTGTTCTGCGTCTGCTACTCCTGTCAGCCCATCATTTTCATTCGAACTACAGGATATGACACTTATACACCACTCTATCCTCCTTAGGGAGTAGTAGGAGACTTGAGTAGAATAATATTCTTCTTGTTCTTTGTGTTCCATCTAATAATAGGAGGGATAATTGGGGGGGGGGGCGAGGGAGGGAGATATAGAGGGATAGGGTAGAATCACTAAGGCAAACTTAATAGTAGAAGGGAGGGGGGGAGTGAACATCAGTAGAGAAACGGAGATTGATATAATCTACAAAACAACGGGTCCGAGGGAGCGGTGTGCGGGGAGGAGTGGGGAGGGAAGGGGTCGGTAATTAGGCGGAATTTATGGGGAACATAATCACTATTTTTCTTGTTTTGTTTTATGATTCTCGGTGTCCTGCGGAAGGCCTTGCTTTGTGTGGGTGTCTCAGACTCATCTTAGACAAGATCCCACAGAGATGGATTTTCCATGGAGGTTCCTGTTCTTCATAACCTTTGTGGAAATCCAAGGGGATATCCCCGGTGTATACCTGTTGATGTTGTTATGTATTATGTTTTGTGTAGGGTCGCCCACAGACAAATGTGGTAAGGGACCCATTGTTTGTGGTGGTATGTGGCCGGGTGGGGTGGGAGGGGTGTCGCGCCCTTGGGAAGAGACATGGCCGGATTTCCTGGGGTGAGAATAATGTCGGTCAATGCTCAGGGTCTAAATACAATAAAAAAGAGACAGCTTCTATATAATGTATTAATAAGGGAACAGGTACAAATCTGCTTCCTCCAAGAAACACATTGGCAAAAAGATTTGAAACAAACATGGGGAGGGAAGAAATTCCCAACAATAATACATGCCTCCATGAAAACGGAAAAAAAGAGAGGGGTAGCTATGGTCTTCTCAGAGAATTTACAAGTGGAGGTCTCCTGTCAGGTCGCGGATCCGGAAGGTAGATATATGATCATTGTATGTAAAGTAGATGGTAGACAATTCACCTTCGTGAATGTTTATCTCCCAAATAAAGCGCCAACAAATACTTTCACAAAGATTATGGAAATAGTAGATAGAATAACTAGAGGTACTCTTTTAATAGCAGGAGATTTTAATACTGTTATGGACCCGCGGCTTGACAAGAGGCTCTCTACAGAGGCCAATATTGACCCTGCCATAATTAGACAATCAAAAAAACTGAATGCTATATGCAATAAATATGCATTGTATGACATTTGGAGATTATTAAATCCCAATACAAAAGATTATTCACATTTCTCCAAACCACATAAATCATACGCTAGAATAGATCTCTGTTTAGGGAACGCAGAAACAATAAGAAGCACCAAAAAAATCACCTTGACAGACAATACGTGGTCAGACCATAGTTGGTATATCTGGGAGGTAGGAGAGAGATCAATTAGAAATAAAACAACATGGAAACTGAAAGGGTATTTATTGAATAATGATAAAAATCTACAATATATCTACAATAATATAGAGAGGAGACAAAACATTTTTTTATCGAAAATGTCTCACAAGAGATTACAAACACGATAGTATGGGCCGCTTATAGATCAGTGGTAAGAGGCTATTTGATCAAAATGGAAAAATCGCATAGAAAAAACAAAGAAAAAGATCTAAAAGAGCTTTATATCCAGTTTTATAAAGCCTCTTCAGAAAACAAAATATTCCCTACCGAGACCAAAATGAGAGACATCAAAATCCTTCAAACTAAGATAAACACTAGGATAGAAGAAAACACTAACATTAAACTGCAGAAACTTCGTGTAAACTACTACTATAAGGGGAACAAAGCTGATAAAATATTAACAAACAAATTAAAAAAACAAAGAACAAGAAATAGAGTAACCAAAATAAATCAAGGTGGAAAAATAGCTATAGACCCCGAGGAAATTGCTCAAGCCTTCGTAACCTTTTACTCAAAGTTATACAATTTGGAACAGGGAGGTACAAAACCCCAGATACATGAATACTTAGAATCCATAAATATCCCAAAAATATCAGAAGAAGATAAAAACAAGTTAAATAATTTAATTACACTAGCCGAAGTACAAAAAGCAATAGATAAATTACCAAACTATAAAACACCTGGCCCAGACGGTTTTGGGAACTCCTTTTATAAAAAAACTAAGAGATTACATAGCCCCTCAACTGGTAGTAACCTTTAATGAGATGGCCATTTCCTCTTCCATTCCTAAGGAGCTCCTAAGTGCCAATATCATCCCAATATTAAAGCCGCAGAAGGATCCTACAGACCTAGGCAACTACAGACCTATATCCTTAATAAATGTTGATGTAAAGCTGTACGCAGCCATCCTGGCGGAGCGGTTGAAGAGAGTGATACCAAAAATAATACATAGAGATCAGGTGGGCTTCGTCCCTGGCAGACTGATATGCAATAACACCCGCCGCCTGATCGACATACTTGAACGGTCTGAAAGGACGGGGGATCCCCTGCTGACCCTGGCATTGGACGCCGAGAAGGCGTTCGACAGGGTCAGCTGGGGATTCCTCAGTGGGGCTCTCATGGCTTTTGGAATACAGGGATGGATTCACGGGGCGATAATGATATTGTACTCTTCTGCTAGAGCTAGAGTGGTGGGGATGGATTTATGCTCGGAATGGTTCCCCTTGACCAATGGCACGAGACAGGGATGCCCCCTGTCTCCTCTGTTATACATTTTGACATTGGAGCCTCTCGCAATTAGAATTAGGGATAACCTGGAGATACACGGGCACCCAAGTCTAGGGGGAGACTCTAAACTGGTAATGTATGCGGACGACGTTCTGGTTTTTCTATCTAAACCCACCGAGTCTCTCCCAAACCTAATGCAGGACATTAATAAATATAGTAAGGTAACAAATTATAAATTAAATACTACCAAAACAATAGCCCAACCAAAAAACATTCAAGAAACAATAGTCGAATCGTTGAAAAAAAAATTTGATTTCCAATGGACAAAAAAGCATTTTGACTATCTGGGAATAGAAATAGCAGAGGAAATTACGAATATAATGGAGTTAAATTTTATGAAACTGCTTAAAAAAACAAATAAGAAATTACACGAGTGGAACAAATCAGAGATATCCTGGTGGGGCCGCATAAATACCATAAATGCATATGTAATACCATGGTGGACTTACCTTTTTAGAATGGTTCCTTTGAGAATCCCCCAGCCATGGTTAGAAATGGTACAAGCAAGTTTCCAGAATTATATTTGCAGAGGGAAGAGACCAAGAATTAGTTTAAAAGTTCTTGCAAAATCCACAAAAGAAGGAGGCCTGGCATACCCATCAATCCAACAATATTACCAAGCAAACATTATGGCCCATGTAGCTAAGCTACAGATAGAAGATATGCTACAAGAAACATGGTACCACCTAGAGGCAGAGAATGTGAACAAACCTAGATTGGAATATTTTATATGGATAAATAGCAATAAAAGAAGTATGAACAGAATTAAGAACAGATCAATGATCCTAGAACAAACTATATCAGAATGGGATAAAATGAAAAGACAATTAGGGTTAAAAAAAAAGATCTTACCCTCTTTAAAGATAAAATCTCTGACTTACAACATGCAAGAAATTAATATGAAGGGTTGGGAAACAGCTGAAGACCAACCTATTGCTACTATCTTAAATAACGGCCAATTAAAATCCTTTGATGAGATAGCACTACATCTGAATCTCTCAAAGAGACAAATATTCACATATATTAGAATTAAAAACTTTTTGAGTGAATCCCTGCACGAGGACTCGGGAAGTCTGAGAGAGATACAGAAAATTTTTACATATGAAAAAATAAAAAAAATAGTTTCCAAGTGTAGAGACTACATAAAAACAAAACAAGAAATAGCTACCATTCCAGCAATAACAGCTTGGGAAAAATATTTAAAAACTATAATCACAATCCCACAATGGGAAAGCGCTTGTAAATACCTCAATCAGACTTTCCATTGTCTAAACGTAAAATAAAATCAATTTAAAGTTGCAAATAGATGGTACTTGGTACCAAAAATCCTTAATAAAATATACCCACAACAATCACAAAGTTGCTGGAGATGTGGATCTCAACCAGCCTCCTTTATGCATATCTGGTGGAACTGCCCTAGGGTAACACAAATATGGAAATGGTCAGAAGAACTAATCGAGGTATTGGGAAAAAACCCAATAGTACTAAATCAACGCACTGCATTACTACATTTAGACTTAGAGAAAATCAAAAAAGAGAAAAGGTGTTTAATCCTAAACTGCTTAGTAGCATAAAAGATAATAATAGCGAGAAAATGGAAAGATCAAAACCCATTTGAGAAAAAACAGTATATAAACCAAGTTAAATATCAAATAAAAATGGAAAAAGATCTACCCTGGTTAGAAAAACTAATTAACATCAAGAAAATATATAACCAATGTTTAGATATACTCGGTTAAAGCTTGTACCCTGATGGCGTTTGGGCCGACACGTCTCTTCGCAAAAAAAAAAAAAAGTTTCCGCGGGCGCGACTCCCCCCCTTCCTCACCCCCACTTGTTGGGCCACAGTGAATGCGAATGAATCTGCATTCAAACAATAAATATCCAGCTGGGAAATAAATAAGAGGATAGCATAATTATAAGAAAAGAGATTAGAGAGGAAACAAGGGATGAAGAGGGGGGTGAAGAAAAGAAAAGGGGAAAAAAAGAGAAAAAAGAGAAAGAGAAAGAAAGGGGCACCAATATATATAATGAATCTTTATTTTTGTTTGAATCACGTTTGTAATGTCTTTTCTATTTGTACAACACTTTTTAAAAAGAGGAAATACAAAGAGAAAAGAGGGGGAATGACTTGGTTGTAGTTTGAATGGAATATAAGGGTAGTTGGAATGTATTGATGTATTTTGAAGCTAAGGATAGATAGGATGAATAGGCTTTTTGGGGAAATACATCTCCAGACCCACTGAATTATAAATGCACGCTTAATTAAGTTTTTTGAATATCTTTGGAGTACCCGAAGTGTTCATTAACCTATTATGCTTTTAATATTTTCACTAATTTTGGAAAATGTAATATATCCTTTAGCTATGCGTGACAAAGTAAGGTTCTCTTTAAAACTATAATACTCATGTATTCCTATACTAGCACTTTATATTGTATATTGATTTTGTTTATGTTGTCTTTATGAAAGCACTTTATACTCTATATTGATATTAATTATGTAATTACCGAGTGTCATGTTTTGTATATATAAAATAAATAAAAAATAAATAAATAAAAAAAAAACAAGGACCGGATCCTTCCCTGGCTTCAGTATTGGGGAAATAGAGGCCTCCATCATTTATGGAGGAAACCCTGAAGGACCTGCTGCTGCTTTAAATGGTCTAGTCATGATTGGCACTATAACAGGATTTAGTATTTTGTAGAAGAGAGCAGTGTATCCATCGGGGCCTGGAGATTTGCCATTCTTTAAGTTTTTAATTGCGCTACATACTTATTTGCTGGATACTGGTATATTGAGGGCCAATTGTTGGTCTTCTGACAATTTTGGTAGACCAAGAGAGTCTAGAAAATCTGCCAGATCTCTATCTGAGATTTTGTTTGCGTTAGGTTATATAGAGCTTCATAATATTTTTTAAATGCATCAGCAATCTGAATAGGCGAGACACAGACTTTCAATATAATTGTTTTAATTCTATTTGGATAATTCTGTCCTTTCAGTCTTTTTGTGAATTCTTTACCTGTCTTATTATTGCTGTAGTACCATTTTGATTTAAGTTGATTTAATGATTGTACACTTTTAAATCTAATATTCTGCTCTATTAATTCCTAAATCTTCTTGATCTCTCTACCTCCTTCATCAAGTGGCCACCTTTCTAGACCTGAATGATAAAAAAAGTCTCAGATCAGAAGTTAGGTTGTGCCTTGAAGTGTGTACTGAGGGGCCACCTGATCAAAAAAGCAGCCTGGATAAAGAAAAATAGAGGTAAGGGTATCAGAAGTATCAGAACTATATTCAATATTGGCAAGATTGGAAAGATAGAACAAGATAAACCTGTCCCTTTCTGCCTTTTCAATCTCCTTATGTATCACATGTTCCCCATACCCTCTAGAATGTAATCTCACGAGCAGGGCCATCTACCTTATGTTTTTGTCTGAAAATGTTTGTCTCATTTTGTTTGTAACTCCCTTTTTATGCTCTGTACCAAGCACTGCATACATTGTTGGCACTATTTAAAGAAATGGTAATGTAATGAAATAAATAAATAAAACAATTAAAGTTGATGCATGATGTCTTTTTGGGACTGAGGTAGAGTAGGAGGGTAAGCAGGATTGCATTCTCCAGTGTCTCCAGTCATTAAGTGGATGTGCAAGTAGGAAACAATGCTATTGGGTTTGCAAGAGACTGTACAAAGTTATTCAACAGTAGTTAAATGTATTTGGTCACAGGAGAATTTGCTGTAGTGAAAATGTTCAGAGGCGGGAAGATGAAAAGTCAGTTGAACTGAGGGTAGATCAAGCAGAGAAGATGTTTTACTCATGAGAGACCCAGCAATGAAATGTGATAGGGTTTCCTGGTAAGGAGATCTTAAAACAAAAGAAAGTGTGTAAAAACTGATTTGCTTGTCCGGTGGCTCCTTTTTTTCATTGGTCCCCAGAGACATAAAGAAAGATATAGAAGGGGTATTGGAACATGAAGGTCTGGAATTCCTTGTAAGCCAACAGATGTCATGTATATCTTTGTAGAGATGGGCAAAATTAAAATTTTCATTTCATTTTCCTCAATTCAACCGAAGATGTTATTTATTTCATCCAAAACAAATTTCATCCATTGCTGCATTTCGGATGAAATTCGTTCATTATTTTCGTTTCGTTATATCCATTCATGAATGGAAAATAATTCACCTATTGAAGAATTCGGTTCAAAGAGTCGAATTCATCCGAATTTCATCCCCTACCTTATGCTATTGAACTGTTGAAATTCGTCTCTTTCATCTGAATTCCCCAACCTTATATTATGTATTGAATGAACATGGGTGAAATTCTCATTCATACGAATCGTATTGTGAAATGAATGCAGCAATGGACGAAAATGGCCTCACTTCAATAGTGTAAATTTGGAGAATTCGGTTGAAAGAGTCAAAATCATCCGAATTTCATCCCTTACCTATGCTATTGAGCTGTCGAAATTTGACTGTAAGTGGTTGGGGAATTCGGATATAGAAGCTTATGGACATCATTTTGTTGAAATCAAACAGATAGGAACATAGAAAGTAAAATTGTAGTGGTGTAGATGTAAACCCAAAAGTGTGATTAAAATAATATTAATAAAAGTGTATAAAAAATATTTGATATGCTGCATATTAAATAAAAAAAAATAAAAAAACCTGCAGTTTATATAATATTCACAGTTGACAGTTTCACAAGTTATTTGTTGGCTTTAAAGGGCCAGTAATCTTTATTAAGGCTACTTTGGACTTAAGTTTGAAATTCCTCTCTTAGTTCACCTACAATTTCTCTCATGGAGTATACCTCTTCATGCATGCTTTGACAGTATCCCTGGGAGGTAGAGTGACAGCGCCACCATGCATACGCAGTCACGCTGTCACACAACCAGGCAGCACTGCACATGCACAGTATTCAGTCTCCAGTGTACCAGACACCAGAGAACAGATGAAGAACATGGTGTTGCAGTTTTTATTTCCGCAGTTCTGATGAATTCTACCTTCCTTCCGAAAAGTGAGACAAAGGTAGAGCTCTGCAGGACAGTGTGACCGACCCCCAAAATTGGAACTGTCCTGCAAGAAATCTTAGAGCATGTTACTGTTATATTATGCCATTCAATCAGGGATACTCCTAAGGCATGCATGAACCCTTAAAGAACCAGGGATTTTCCTGGGTTAATGACCAGAGGCAAGTTTTCCATTTTGATATGTGGTTGATTAAAATTAGATTTCCTCTCTCTTTTAATGTTCCCATACAAGTTATATGTTAGATTTTTATTTGGATGGATACCATGTACATATAAATGATCTAACATGTAATATTCAAAAATACATATAAAAGGTGATACATTGAAAGTTTGCTCTGGTCAGAATCACAGCAAGGCCTGCAGGAGTTAACTGTAATTAAATTAATACATGAAAAGTAATATAGAAAATTGAAAAAAATATTAGAAAAAAACAAAATGAGACCCATAAACTTGGAAGGAAACTGATCACAATAAAAAAAAAACTGTGAACAGCAGGGGAAGGGTTAACTGTTTTTAAATAGGAGTTTATTTTTTTCCTTTCACTGTCATTATACTATCTCTGTACTCCACAATCAGTGTGTGAAGTTCATAAAGTGAACTGGAGGCAAAGTCAGTGTATATAAGCATTTAACATATAAAATAGATTGTATTTTGATAGTTATGGATATGCAATTTCTTTAATAAAAATAACTTTTTTAATATGTTTTACATGTTTAAGAAAAAAGTTTAAAAATTTCACATCCATATTTATCAAAATGCTTAGTAATACATTGTACAAAATTGAAAAATTCAGATAGACATACAGTATATAGATTGTTTTATTCAAAACTGAAATCAATTCCCCAACTGTATACTATTAGTTTATATGAGCTGTGGAATTTGTCCGTTTGTCCACTCATTCAATTCAGCTTTTAGGCTGTTGTATGTAATGCTAATAGCATTACAATATAAAAACTAAAATCGAAATTGAGTGGAATTTGAGTGACATGTTGTCGAAATTGAGTCTGTTGGGTGTATTGACTAAAATTCGAATTTGGAGGTCGACCACGAAGTTAGAATGTTAGTGAAATAAACCCACTTTATTCAAAATGGGTTGAAATTAAGCAGAATGGACAAATTCCACAGATCAGATCAGAGTCATAAGTCATTATTCAGTTAGGATCAGTTTTTTTTCTGCATAACATAATGTTTAAAGTTCAAATAATATATCAGTACAAAATGGAAAGAGGAATCTCCCTTCAAAACCCACCAAGTGGCTCAAAAACGGCATACTGGGCAATTATTTTAGGGAACATCACGGCTGACTCCAGGTGGGGAAAAATAGACGGAAAATCAATTCTCACAATATGTATATTGATAGCTAAAATGATATTTTCAATTCCTACTTGTCTGCTGAGGGAGTGCAGCAACTGGAGTCAGGTGCAGGTTTACAGAGTCCCAGATTAGTTACAGACATGTTTGTTCTATAGATGATTGTGTGTCATATAATTTTGTTATGGTTTTACTTTAGGTTATTGTTATTTCTGTTGTTTATATTTCTTCTAGATTGTTACTACGTATTAAACTATGGATATAAAAATGTATTTATTGTATTTAGATAAAGATAAAATAATTAAATACTAAATAAAGATTGTGATTGCAAAACAAAAATATGATTATACCAAATCTCCTTACAGATCTGATTGATAACCTATATATTTCATTGATACACAAGGGGATTTCTATGATTTCGGCTTAGCTGGATGGAGCTCTTTCCGAAACCTCCAAGACAAATGCATTCTACATCCAAGATAATGTTTTACTGATATGAGAATTAAAGACTTTTTGAATAAATATTTTATTAGAATTTCCATTTCCCCATTTGCCCAGACTTTGACTGGGTTGTTGGGTTTAAAGGATCAGAGAAATCTGATCAAAACATGTCTCAGCCACATTAAATCAAGCAGGGAGGAAGGAGTTCACTGCTCCATCCGTAAAAGATGATAGAAACGTATAAATATATAAAGGGAGCCAACACAGCAAAGGAGAAGAGTATATTGAAAAATAAGTAAAACTACCACATCAAGAGGAAATAATATCAGGAATTAATATTTTATTGAGAATTAAGTTAATGCTTGGAATAGACTTCCAACAGAATTGGTATAGTTTAATGTTGTGAAGGAGTTTATACATTCATGGGATAGGCATAAGGCTATCCTAGATACAAGATATGACCAGGGACTAATGAAAGTATTCAGCTATTTTGTTTCCTTTTTTAAATTAGTCTGATTTTTGGCAGACTGGATGAGTTGAATGGTTCTTATCTGCCGACACATTATATGTTTTGATGTTACTGTATTAGAAGTTAAAATAGTGAATGCGTTAAAACATGCCTGGGGAAGGTATAAAGCTATCTTTGATTTAAAATAAGGGCAAAGGCTGTTGAAAATATTCAGATTTTGTTTTTCTGCAATTAGCCAGAAAAGGTGGGCTGAATGGTTCTTATCTGCCGACACATGCTACATTTCTAAAAAAGGAATTATTAAACATTTCTCTCCCAGGTTGAAGTCTTCTCAGGAACCCACTCAATTCCCATGACACTATAGTTAAGATAAACAAAAGCATCTAAAAAATGTAGATAGTAAACATAGGGATTTCATCTGTGACAGTATGTACTTCATTCTTCAGTCAAATTATTTTTCTTTTAAAGAGTTGCTTTTTCCTCAGATTTGTGGAACTGGGATGGGGATACGTTTTGCACCCATCTTCGTGAATTTATTTCTCTGCAGTTGGGAAGAGGACAAGGCGTGTCCCCATCACAGAAGTGGTCATCTTTGTCTATTCAAGAGATATATTGATGATGTCTTGGTGACTAGAAAGGTGATGAGAAGTCACTAAAGGATTTATTTCTAGACCTAAATGATAATCCCTTTGGCATGGTATTTACACATGAATACAGTAAAGACAAGATTAGATTTTTGGATTTGGAGATAATAGTGAGTGAAAATAAGAATAGGCTTTTTAGGAGAACACACTTTAAGGATGTTAATCAAAATGCATACCTTCAGGCTAAGAGTTACCATCAATAAATATGGTTAGATAATATACAGAAGGTCCAATTTATGCTAATACATAGAAATTGTGCTAAAGATCAAAATGTCATTAAACAAGCAAGACAAATTAAAAATTGTTTTATTGAAAGAGGCCATAAGAAACAGATTGTTAATAGGGCCCTATCTATCTACCTTCTTCAGCAAAAATGGTCTTCTAAACATGGTGGTAAAAAGTAGAAAATAAATAGGGTTGATGGAGCCAGATTTAAAAACAAAAACAAAAAATCAGAGCTGAGCAGGATTTGGTCTAGAGGGGGAGGCAGACATAGCCAGCTAGGTTATCCCAAACACACTTGGGATCCAATTATTGGCACAAGCCCTAATCCAAGAAGTTGGTTTCCACCCTGCCTATCCACTCATTGCATACATATCAATGTTTTTTAAGGAGAACCACCAAAATATAGAGATGTTTCTTATCATTATAAGTTGTGAAACAATCTGACTTTTCACCAGCTCACATGACAACTCCTTCATTTGTTTCCAGTTGCTATTATGATTTTACCCGCTATCAGGCAGTGTGAGATGAAACATTCAACTTTCCAATTCACTTGTGGGAAGTTCAGATGGAGCAAGAAGATTTCTGGTGTCATTTTAAATTTACACCTATTACCTATTGGATAAAGTCAGAGAGTTTTTGTACTCAATTTCTGATTTTTTTTCACAGCCCCACCATATAAGTGACTAGGTTCCCTCCTTCTTTCCACATCTCCAGCATATGGGAGATACTCCCCAAAACATTTTTTGCCAGTCTAGGTGCCATCTTGTAAAAACTTTATAATGAGTCTCCACAAGATCACTATAGACAATGACACAATGCACTTGGCTACATAATCTTTTAAAGTTTCTACACCAGTCCTTATGCCTCATCTGGATTCCCAGCTCCCTCTCCCATGCCGAAATGTATACTGGGTTCGGCAGCTTTTATGATAATCTTAACAGCTCTATGGCTTTTTTAAGGATCTTGTTTACTCTGATATTAATGGCTAATGGCTCAATAGATAGAATCTATAGCAATGGTGAGAGCAGGCAACTTTGCCTTGTGCCATTTCCTAACTTGAACTATTCAGAGCAAACATTATGCCCCACTGTTCTTCTTGATGGATTCTGATTCCAAATTACTCTGTCGAATGTCTTTTCTGTATCGACGGCCATAGTCAGTTGTGGTAAGCCCTTCTTCTGAGTAATATCTACAATATGTATTACCCTCCTTATATAGCATGATGTTCTGTCGGGGATGAAGCCTATTTGATCTAAATGTATTATTGTTTTAAGGACCTTTTTCAGCCGAGTCGCTAGTATTGCTGAAAATAGCTTGACATCTGTGTTAATTAGAGATATGGGTCTGTAGCTAGCTACATCCATTGGTGGTTTGTCCTGATTTAAGATTGGCAGAATGTTTGCTCTAGTCATCTCCTCAGGAAAGGCACCAAGCAGGACGCAGCTAATGAAAGTCATTATCAAGTGGGCACTTAATTGGTTGTTAAATATTTTGTAAAATATATTACTAAATCCAACTGGGCCAGGGGTCTTATCCTTTTCTAACTCTTGTATTACTTTTTAACTTCTAATATTTCTTTGGGTTTGTTTAGCATGTCCTGGATATTTTAGGTATTATTGTTCTGTCTAAATATTCAGTGATCTGGTTCCCAGGATCTTTCATTTGTAAATTACACAACTGCCCATAATATGTATTAACCCCTTGGTGACACAGGACGGACTAGGTCCGTCCTGTGTGCCGAGGCGTTAGTGACACAGGACGGACCTAGTCCGTCCTGTGTCAAAACGAGCACTGAAAGTTTTTCTTTCAGTGCTCAAGCGGTATTGTAACGATGCTTCCGTGTGGAAGCATCGTACAATACTAAAAAAAATGCCCGTCGGCATTTCGATCGCTCCGGAGAGCGATCGAAATGCCGGTTTTAAAGGCACAGAGCCTTTAAAACGCGGGCATTTAAAAAACGAGCGTAGGAAGCGAATTTTTCGCTTCCTATGCTCAGAAAGTGTTTCTGATTGCCTCGCAAGTCGAGGCAATCAGAAACACACAAAAAAAATGCACGATCTTGGTCACTGAGTGACCAAGATGGCGCTGCCCTTCTAAGGGCAAGAGCACAGGAGGCAGGAAGTACCTGCTTCCTGTGCTCTCTGGCTGTCACACGATTGCCTCTTCACAGAGGCAATCAGTGACTGCCAGGCACATTGACAGGCAGTGGGGATGCTCTCCTGAACATCCCCACTGACTGGTCAGATCAATATTAACTCTATATTGATCTGACCAGTTATGATCTGTCTCCCTCTCCTCACATGTTTTTTAGTGAGGGAGAGAGACAGATCAAAGTTCTAAAAGTAAGTACAAGTTAAAAAAAAACAATAAATACACAACACACAAATAATAAAACAATAAAAAAAAATGTATTAAAGCAATTCCCTGCGTTTAACCCCTTCCCTGCCACTGATCTTGCATAAGCAGTGATCGTGCACATCAGCGCATTTATTTTTGCTGTTTGTGCATTTTTTAGGGGTTAATTTTTTTGTACTGTAATTTATTGCAGTACTAAAAAGGCTCTTCTAAGAGTTATTAACCCCTTATTTGCCGTCGATCACTGCTTACGCAATGATATTGACGCCAAAGCAATTTTTATCTGTCTGCATATTTTTATTTTATTTATTTTTTTTACACATACCCGCTAGGGGATTACATGTAAAGTAAAAATATTTGAGATTTTTTTTTAAGCTGCCTGAGCGCATAGCGATCAGTAACAACGAATTAGTGGCAAAGGCGGTTTGGGGATTTCTCAATTAAGCTCACCATTCGCCCTGGTCAGATCAAAATTAATCGGATCAATATTCACAAATATTGATCTGCCTCCCTCTCCTCACTTACATTTTTGTGACGGAAAGAGACAGATCAGTATTAGTGATATAAAATAACATTTTATAAAATTGGCAGGTTTTATGAAAGTCTTTCACTGTGTATTAACCCCTTCCCTGCCATTCATCACTGTGTAAGCAGTAATCTTGCACAGCAACAGTATGTTTTGCTGTCTGCACTGTTTTATGGATTAATTTCTTTGTACTGTAATGTATTACAGTACTAGATAGGCTCTTCTAAGAGCTATTAACCCCTTCTTTGCTCGAGATCACTGCTTACGCACTGATTCTGAGGCCGCGGACTCAGGGTTCGATTTTGACCCTATTCAGCTTTCTGATACATCATCTAGCGATGTATCGGTGGCTGCTGAGCCCTTGCCACAAGTAGTGATGGGGGTCTACCGATAAAAAAATATATGGTTTGGTGGGGGTAAATTACATTGGCTGGCTTCAAAGATATATCCCATAAAGGACACGGACTCAGGTTGACTACATGTCAAAATTCCAAGTTGGAATTTTGAGATGCGCATCTCACAAATGTTGCCTTCTAGCCAAAAACAAACCAACAAACCTATGCATGGGTGCTATCCCTGTACTCGGGAGATGTTGCTGAACACATATTGGGTTGTTGTTTGGCAGTGACATATACCAGAATCTGTGAATTCATTCCTGAAGTACAATGCATGTGGAAAAAAAACTCCCAAAAAAGTACTACCACAAACTTTTACAAAGGCTGGTGGTAGAATTAGTACCTATACAGTATTAAAATACCACCATTTGAAATACCTTAGGATGTCTATTTTCCAAAAATATATGGTTTGATGGGGTAAAATTCATTGGACGGCTTCAAAAATGTTCCAAATGGAACATGGGCGCAGGCTGACTACATGTAAAAATTCTAGGTTGGAATTGCGCACCCACTAAATGTGGAATTTTAGTCCCAATACAAACCAACAAACCTATGCATGGGGGGTATCCCTGTACTCAGGAGATGTTGCTAAACACATATTGAGGTGTTGGTTGGCAGTGGCAAATACCAGAATCTGAAAATTCCTGCCTGAACTACAATGTGTGTGGGGGGAAAATGACATCCCAACCCTTTGACATAGGTTGGTGGTAGAATTAGCACTTGGAAAGTGTTAAAATACCACAATTTTAAATACCCTAGGATGTCTAGTTTTCCAAAATATATGGTTTTATGGGGTAAAATACTTTGACAGGCTTCAAAAGTGTCCCAAATGGAACATGGGCGCAGGCTGACTACATGTCAAAATTCCAAGTTGGAAATGCACCCCCCCTAAACGTGGCCTTTTAGCCCCCAAATAATCTAACTAACCTACACGTGGGTGGTATACCTGTACTCAGGAGATGTTGCTGAACACATATTAAGGTGTTGTTTGGCACTGACACATAATAGGATCTGTGAATTTATGCCCGATGTACAATGAATGTGAAAAACAAATTACTATCCATAACATTGACATAGGCTGGTGGTAGAATTAGTGCATGAAAAGTGTTAAAATACTACCATTTGAAATACCCTAGGGTGTCTAGTTTTCAAAAATATATGGTTTTGTGGGGTAGAATACACTTTTTGGCTTCAAAAATGTCCCAAATGGGACATGGGCGCAGGTTTTCTGCACGTCAGAATTCCAAGTTGGAAAACCAAAAAGCGCACCTCTCAAATGTGGCCTTTTAACCCCCAAATAACCTAACCAACCTATACATGGGTGGTATCCCTGTACTCAGGAGATGTTGCTGAACACATATTGAGGTGTTGTTTGGCACTGACATATAACAGGATCTGTGAATTCATGCCCAAAGTACAATGTATGTGAAAAAAAATTACTACCGAAAACATTGACATAGGCTGGTAGTATAATTAGTGCATGGAAAGTGTTAAAATACTACCATTTGAAATACCCTAGGGTGTCTAGTTTAAAAAAATATATGGTTTTGTGGGGTAGAATACACTTTCTGGCTTCAAAAATGTCCCAAATGGGACATGGGCACAAGTTTTCTGCATGTCAGAATTCCAAGTTGGAAAACCAAAATGCGCACCCCCTAAATGTGGCCTTTTAGCCCCAAAACAAACCAACAAACCTATGCATGGGTGGTATCCCTGTACTCAGGAGATGTTGCTGAACACATATTGAGGTGTTATTTGGAAATACCCCTTCACATTTTAAGGTAATGTTTACCTAAATTGCAATATGTGTGAAAAAATTTAAAAAAATGATTTTTTGCTGCAAACTTTGGCATAGATTGGTGGTAAAATGGCTACATGAAATGTGTCAAAATACCCCAAGTTAAATGCCCTGAGTTGTCTAGTTTTCAAAAATATGTACATGTTGGGGGTCATTCATGGATTTAGTACAGAAATCAGTGTTACAATGTCACTATCGCTAATTTTGAAAGAAAGGATTTTAAAATAGCTTTGCACCACTTATAGTTCTGGCCCTGTAACATGAATAAAAAAGCACAAAAACATAAAAACATGGGCTATTTCTGAACTCAGGACATATATTAGAAACTTTTTAGCAGTGTTTTTTTGTTGTCTCTTGTACATGAGTATACGATTTTTCAAATAAAAGTCATAAAAAAATTATTTTTTTAATTTTTTTGCCATATTTTATTATTTTTTTTACATCAAATTATATGCTATTATCAAAATAATGGTATCAAAAGAAAGCCCTTCTTATAACGATAAAAACGATATATAGTTTGTGCGGGTACACTAAATGAGACAGAAATAAATTACAGCAAAACACAAACACCTCAGAAATGTTAAAACAGCCCATGTCACCAAGCGTCGGACAAGCCAAAAAAGTCATGTCACTAAGGGGTTAAACTGTTTGCCAATATCTTTATGCGTCATACAGATTATGCTTTTATCTATCAGCTTTCTAATTCGGCTAACAGCCTTTTGTTTTCTGAGCTTTTCTGTCAAGACCTTATCTGTTCTATTATTTTTAAAATAGTATTTTGCTTTGAGTTTTTCCCGATTTTTTGTTATATGTTCTGAGATACACTGGTCAATATTTGCCTGGGTCTCTATTAATTTCTTGACTTCATCCATAGATGCATCTTTTTTATTTTCACTATATAGAGAGATTTTGTGTAGCCTAGCATACAGTAATGGAAGGTTCATATATCTCTTTTTATGATATTCACTGTTTAGTTTGATCAGATGACCTCTTGTTACTGATTTGAATGCACACCTGTTGTTAATTGGTGTGGTATCCACCAGGTTGTTTTCCTCAAAGAAGCATTCAGTCATCTTTCTCAGGTATTCTTTATTCTCTTTATTATAGAGGAGTGCATTATTTAATGGCCAAGTTGTTCTATTGTGTTGAGAGAAGCCATCCTTAACAGCAAGAATCAATGAATTGTGGTCAGACCATGTATAATCCCATATCTAGATTTTTTTTCTATTTGTATTCAATTTATTTAGTTATTTAGAGCCTTAGATTGTTTAATTACTCTTTTATCTATTTCAATCATTTTTTGTCTAGGGTATGATCCAAGACACAATTAAAATCACCTGCTACTATGCATATACCACACTTTACTTGCTCTACTTTATCTAAGATTTTATTCAGGATGGTCACAAGAGAGACATTGGGCAGATAGATATTAGCAATTGTGTATCTCGTCACGTTAATTTTACACACAATGATTATGAATCTTCCCTCTTGATCTACTTCTTGATAGTCAATTTCAACTTTAATTTGATTAAAAAAGATTATAGGTACTCCTCTCTTTTTATTATTACTCAATGAGGCATGCAGAATATTTGTAAATCTTTTACCCCCCCCCCCCCCCAGGTCATTTCATCATCCTTACGCCAGTATTTTTCTTGGACTAGACAGACATCTATTGGTTCTTAGACTAATAATCAATAGATTTTAGATCTTTTATATATTGTACTGAGCCCCTGTGCATTCACTGATGCAAATCTAACCATATCTACCCCTCCCCCTAGCTCCTCCCCCCACTGCCTCTGTATCTCAGACATTACATACATATAACATACATTTTATACCCACTACCATCAGTGGGTCCCTATGCTCTCCTCCAAATTGAGCAGCCCTTCAGAACTCTTTGCCAAAGACTGCTCTACATACCCAGCTGAGCTTTGTATGGGTCATGTGTTTTATTTCTAAAACACCAAGTAGGGATTTTATCTCCCTGCTGAGCCTAGGCCAAACCGACGTCCAAAAAAACCCCCAAAAACCACATCTGTGGAATAATTAAATGATCCGATGTCAGGTTTCTACACTGACCTTCTGACTCATGCATTTAAAAGTGCTTATGTGCTTACATACCTCCGGCCTCCTTTAGAGGCCTCCCTACTTTACTTTGCTTGTATTTCTTACCTTCTGTTTGGTGTCAGGTGGGCTTGTTACATAGAAACATAGAAACATAGAATGTGTCGGCAGATAAGAATCATTTGGTCCATCTAGTCTGCCCAATTTTTTTTTGAGTACTTTTATTAGTCCCCCTTTCCCGGTCTTATAGCTAGGATAGCCTTGTGTCTATCCCACGCATGCTTAAAATCCTTGACTGTGTTTACCTCTACCACTTCTGCTGGCAGGCTATTCCATACATCCACTACCCTCTCAGTAAAGTAATACTTCCTGATATTACTTTTAAATCGTTGCCCCTCTAATTTAAGACTATGTCCTCTAGTTGTGGTAGTTTTTCTTCTTTTAAATATACTCTCTTCCTTTACTGTGTTGATTCACTTTATGTATTTAAATGTTTCTATTATATCCCCCCTGTTACGTCTTTCCTCCAAGCTATACATGTTAAGATGCTTTAACCTTTCCTGGTAAGTTTTATCCTTCAATCCATGAACCAGTTTAGTAGCCCCTCTCTGAACTCTCTCCAAAGTATCAATATCCTTCTGGAGATACGGTCTCCAGTACTGCGTACAATACTCCAAGTGAGGTCTCACCAGTGCTCTGTACAATGGCATGAGCACTTCCCTCTTCCTACTGCTAATACCTCTCCCTATGCAACCAAGCATTCTGATAGCATTTCCTGCTGCTCTATTGCATTGCCTACCTACCTTCAAGTCCTCTGAAATTATTACTCCTAAATCCCTTTCCTCAGATGTTGAGGTTAGGACTGTACCAAATAGTCTATATTCTGCTTTTGGGTTTTTACGCCCAAGGTGCATAATCTTGCACTTGTCCACATTAAATGTCAGTTGCCACTGCTCTGACCATTTTTCTAGTTTAGCAAAATCATTTTCCATTTGGCTTATCCCTCCATGAATATCAACCCTGCTGCAAATCTTTGTATCATCAGCAAAAATACATACTTTGCCAACAAGACCTTCTGCAATATCTCTAATAAAATTTTTAAAGAGAATGGGACCAAGAACAGATCCCTGAGGTACCCCACTAGTAACAAGACCTTGCATCGAATATACCCCATTGACTACAACCCTCGGTTGCCTGTCACTCAGCCATTGTCTAATCCATTCAACAATATTGAAATCCAAACTCAAAGATTTCAGTTTATTGATAAGCCTTCTATGTGCGACAGTGTCAAAAACCTTACTGAAATATAGGTAAGCAATGTCTACTGCACCACCCTGATCTATTATTTTAGTTACCCAATCAAAAAAATCAATAAGATTAGTTTCTGCTTAGCTACCAACCTCTGACCTCACCCTCTCTCGGGTGTTCCTGTTTAACCTTTACCTCACGCCTCAACCCTTACCTCAGGCCTCTCCCCTTGTTTAACTCTCTCCACCCCTACCTTTGCTTTGTCTACAGTCCCTGCTATAGCTCTTTGCTCATACTGCAGTTCCTACTCAAACCCTTTTCCTATTCTGCAGTTCTTTGCTAAATTCCCTTTTGTCTCTCCTTCAGTCTTTATTCCAATACCTAGATCTTTGTTTCTTTATCTGTTCTCCCTCTGCACAATATATAACATGCAACCAGACACCTCCACTATCCCTGCACTAAAACTCCTACCTGACTTGGTAAAGGCCCTGACATCCGAGCTGTTCACTACAACCCCCATGACTCTTCATCCTACTACCTTTCTTTAATGTTCATAGGTTCTGATATCTTTATATGCATTCTTTCAGTTTATCCTATTATAAATTTATGTAATGGTATCCCTTAAAACATTCATCTAAAGATATTTGTCTTTTGTATTCCAGACTGTAAAATGTCATAATACCGTCAAGCTATTCCAATATTGTCCTTCATGATTTCTCTACCTCTTCCACTTCTCTAATATCCATACATTATACCTTTACATCAGTACATTTGCATCATCCTATTATATTTTAGTGTACAAAAATTTTTTTTAGCTTCTTCTCTATATCTTCATTATTGTTAAGTTATCTCCTATACACATGTTAACCCCTTAGTGACATTACTTTTTTGCCTTGTCGGACACTTGGTGACATGGGCTGTTTTAACATTTCTGAGGTGTTTGTGTTTTGCTGTAATTTATTTCTGTCTCATTTAGTGTACCCACACAAACTATATATTGTTTTTATCGTCATAAGAAGGGCTTTCTTTTGATACCATTAATTTGATAATAGAATATAATTTGATATAAAAAAAATAAAAAATTAGGGACATTTCAACACATATCTTTACTAAATCCACGAATGACGCCCCACATGTACATATTTTTGAAAACTAGACAACTCAGGGCATTTAACTTGGGGGAGTTTGACACTTTTCATGTAGCCATTTTACCACCAACCTTTGCCAAAGTTTTCAGCAAAATTTTTTTTAATTTTTCACATAGATTGCAATTTAGGTAAACATTACCTGAAAATGTGAAGGGGTATTGCCAAATAACACCACAATATGTGTTCAGCAACATCTCCTAAGTACAGGGATACCACCCATGCATAGGTTTATTAGGTTATTTGGGGGTTAAAATGTCACATTTGAGAGGAGCGCTTTTTGGTTTTCCAACTTGGAATTTTGACATGCAGAAAACCTGCTCCCATGTCCCATTTGGAACATTTTTGAAGCCATACAATGTATTTTACCCCATCAAACCATATATTTTTGGAAAACTGACATCCTAAGGTGGCATTTTAATACTGTATATATACTAATTCTAACACCAGCCTTTGTCAAAGTTTGTGGTAGTAAATTTTTTCATCTCCCGAGTACAGCAATACCCTCCATGTATAGGTTTGTTTGGTTGTTTGGGGGTAAAAGGCAACATTTGTGAGGTGTGCATCTCACAGTTCCAACTTGGAATTTTGACATGTAGTCAACCTGCATCCATGTCCTATGTGGGATATATCTTTGAAGCCAGCCAATGTAATTTACCCCCACCAAACCATATATTTTTTAAAAGTAGACACCCATGACTCCTTGTGGCAAGGGCTTAGCAGCCACTGATACATCACTAGATGATGTATCAGAAAGCTGACCAAAGTCAAAATCGAACCTTGAGTCAGCAACCTCAGAATCAGTGCCTAAGCAGTGATCTACAGCAAATAATGGGTTAATAGCTCTTAGAAGAGCCTATCTAGTACTGTAATACATTACAGTACAAATAAATGAATCCATAAAAAAGTTCAGACAGCAAAAAATATTGTTGCTGTGCAAGATTACTGCTTATACAGTGATGAATGACAGGGAAGGGGTTAATACACAGGGAATGGCTTTCAAAAAAACTATTTTATAAAAAGTTATTTTATATCACTAATAATGATCTGTCTCTTTCCCTCACAAAAATGTAAGGGAGGAGAGGGAGGCAGATCACAATTGGTCAGATCAATATTCACAAATATTGATCTTACCAGGCGAATGGTGATGCTCATCTGAGCAATCACCAAACCGCCTTTGCCACTAATTCGCTGTTACTGATCACTATGAGCTCAAAAAATAATCAAAAATATTTTTTTTTTACACATAACCCCCTAGCGGGTGTGTAAAAAAAATAAAAAAGTAATGCAGACAGATCAGAATTGCTTTGGCGTCAATATCATTGCATAAGAAGTGATCAATGGCAAGGAAGGGGTTAATAACTCTTAGAAGAGCCTTTGTAGTACTGTAATAAATTACAGTACAAAATAAATGAACCCCTAAAAAATGCACAAACAGCAAAAATAAATATGCTGATGTGCAAGATAACTGCTTTTGCAATGTCATTGGCAGAGAAGAGGTTAAATGCTTTTATATTTTTTTATTATTGTTTTATTGTTTTTTAAATTATAGTATTGTACTGTATTTTCCGGCGTATAAGACGACTTTTTATCCCCAAAAAATCTGCTCAAAAGTCGGGGGTCGTCTTATACGCCGGTAGTCATCCTATACACCGGGTGCTGAAATGGACTGGAGACTCACCAGTGAAGGGCAGAAGCAAGCTGCAGGCGTCCGGGGTATGGAAAAAAGTGGCGCTATACCCAGAAAAGCACGCCTCTTTCACCAGTCTGGCCCACCCTTTTATCCTATTACTGTACCTCTTCTTCTCTGCCTCTCAGATCTCGCTCCTGAGGACTGCAGTAAAGCGGCATGTGCGAGATCTGAGAAGCACGCATGTGCGAGATCTGAAAGGCAGAGAAGGAGGTAATAGGATACAAGGGCGGGCCAGACGGGTGAAAGAGGCGTGTTTTTCTGGGCACAGCGCCAATTCTCTTTTTTTCATACCCCGGACACCTGCAGCTTTCTCCGACCTTCACTTACAGCTTCCAAGGTCAGGCACCCTCTGATATTCTTGAAATGATTGGCTGCTTGATTGATTGGCTGGTTGATTGATTGGCTGCTTGATTGATTGATTGGTTGATTGGCTGGTTGGCTGATTGACTGATTGATTGATTGATTGATTGGCTGGTTGATTGATTGGCTGGTTGATTGATTGGCTGGTTGATTGATTGGCTGGTTGGTTGGTTGGCTGGTTAGTTGATTGGCTGGTTGGTTGATTGGGTGGTTGTATACTGGGTACCACATACAGGACAGCACCAGTTTCTGTACCTGTTCTTACAGTATAGCACCAGTATCTGTACCTGTTCATACAGTATAACACCAGTATCTGTACCTGTTCATACGGTATAGCACCAGTATCTGTACTTGTTTATACAGTATAGCACCAGTATCTGTACCTGTTCATACAGTATAGCACCAGTACATACAGTAGAGTATACAAATGTCCAAAAGTTAATTAAAACCCCATCATGGCTCCACCAGCAAGAAGAAAGAAATATGAAGCCAGTTTCAAACTTAAAGTTGTAAACTTTGCCATGGAACATAATAACTGCGCTGCTGCAAGACAATATGGAGTAACAGAAAAGATGGTTCGGGACTGGAAAGCAAATGAAAAAGCATTAAAGAGTATGCCAAGGGGTAAATGTGCATTAAGAAGAGGCACCCCACATTGGCCAGAACTCAAAAAACATGTAGCAGACATGTTGAATGAGCATCGCCAAAACGGTTATGTAGTGACACAAAATAAAATACGTTTGTTTGCACTTCAGTGGGCCAAATCTAAACCAGATCACACCAACAGATTTAAGGCCATTGTATCCTTGTGTACTAGATTCATGGGAAGGCATAATATGGTACTGAGGCAAAAGACGAAAATTGCCCAAATTACCTGCAGATCTTGAGAGCAAAGTAAATAGTTTCCATCGATACGTAATACAACAGCGCACTAAACATGGCTATGCATTAAGTAGTATTGGAAATATGGATGAAACTCTAATTAATTTAGATATGGTTGGAAATAAAACTGTCCATCAAAAAGGTGAAAAAACTATTTTAATTAAAACAACAGGACATGAGAAGTCCAGTTTTACAGTGGTACTAGGACGCACAGCTGATGCCGCCAAACTGAGATCACTGATTATTTTTAAAAGAAAAACAATGCCAAAACTCAAATTCCCTGTTTGTTGTTTTGTACATGTGAATGAAAAAGGCTGGATGGATGAAGAAGGGGTAAAGCTATGGCTTGATAATGTATGGAGCAGGCGACCAGGTGGACTTATTCAAAAACATAGTCTACTGGTGTGGGATATGTTCAGGGCTCATTTAACTCCCAGCACCAAGCAAAGGCTTGCAAGACTAAACACAGATGCGGCAGTTATTCCTGCAGGATTGACATCGTTGGTACAGCCACTGAATGTGTGCCTAAACAAGCCATTTAAAGATTGCATTCGAGAACAGTGGAATGAATGGATGGTTAGCGGCGAAAAGTCATTCACAAAAGGAGGAAACATGCGTGCTCCACAGTTGGATGTTTTGTGCAATTTTGTCATTAAAGCCTGGAATGATATTGATGCAGAAACAGTAATCAAGTCTTTCAAGAAGTGTGGCATATCAAATTCATTAGATGGTACGGAGGACGACTACTTGTGGCAAGATGAAGAGGAAGCCGAAGCTGGGACCCCACCATCTGATACGGAATTCGATCCATATGATGACTGCCTTACAAATGTATCGCAAGATGTCATTGATGTACTTATGATATCAGATGATGAACAGGAGGATTTTGAAGGCTTTCAAAGGGAAACAGTCACACCAGCAAAACCTGTAAAAATACCATAGCTTGCAGTTTTGATGGGCGTTGCTAACTCGTGAGAGACTTGCCCGGCACTTGCTCTCTTTCTTTTTTTGTTTGTTATCTTCCTCCTATCATCATCATTTCCAGTTTGGTTGACAGCTTAGAAAACAAACAGCATGGCAGCTCCCATGGGTTTATTGTCTTATCGTTCCTTTCAGCTTTAGAGTGAATTAGGAAAAGTTTAATCCACTTGCACTGTTTATGTTTACATGTTTGATGAGAAACAGCCTTATGTTTATAAGTGACCGTTTTTCTGCTAAGAACCTGCATGTCATAAGCATGTGAATTAAAGTTACCATATTGAAATCAAATCTAATGTTTTTTTAATTTTTATTTGGTGTGCGTTGGAAGAGGTGTAGTCTTATACGGCAAGTATATCCCAAACGCTATACTTGAAATGGAAAAGTAAGGGGGTCATCTTATATGCCCAGTCGTCTTAGACGCCGGAAAATACGGTATATTTATTATTTTATTGTACTTTAACTAACTTTTACTACTTTGATCTGTCTCTCTCCCTCACTTAAAAAAACGTGAGGAGAGGGAGGCAGATCCTAAGTGGTCAGATCAATATTGGGTTAATATGGATCTGACCTAGCACGTCCTGTGTCAGCAAGGGGTTCACTTCCTCAGGTATTATCCTTTAGAGATCCTCTACTTTTCGTATCTTTAATACCCGAGGTTTCTTATTCTTTTAAACACAATCCTTTAATTTGTCTTATCCTAATTTCGTGAGGAATATCTATTTAAAGTGCATCTATTAGTAATTACATTCTGTGTTACAATCAGAGAATATTCTTGTGATTATCCTTGTGCTTATTAATTTATCGTTTCATATACATTAAAGCGCTCAGGTGTTTCCTTTTGTGAGTCGTCTACCTCCTTCTTATCTTTAATACCAGTAGGTTCTCATTCCTTTAGGTGAGAAAAAAAAAAGAAAAATTTGTACAAACATCTCAGGGTAGTTGTCTTCTATATTACCATCAATAGAGTAGCACACTCCTATCCTTTAGAGATCCTCTACCTTTCATGTCTTTAATGCCGATGAGTACATCTTCTTTAGAACCAGTTACCCTTAATTTATCCTATCGTAATTTTGTGAAGAATATCGATTTGGTGTGCGTCTATACGTAATTGTTTTCTATGATAGTCAGTGAATATCCTTGTAATTATCCTTTTGATTATTAATTTATCTTTCCTAAACATTAAACCAGTCAGGTGATAATCTTTATGAGTCATCTACCTCCTTCTTATCTTTACTACCAATAAATTATCATTCCTTTGTACAAATATATAGAGAAATATTTGAATATACATCTGGGGGTAGTTATCTTGTACATTACAGTCATTAGAATAGCTCACTGTATGACAGCAAACAATGATTCATCTCTTCCCCTTCTCCACATTTTGTTTGCGTGTGAAAAATCTTGATAGATCTGTATTTCTTTATATGGATCCTTTATATAAGAGTATCCATAGTAAAGTATAGTGTAGTAGTATAGTGCTGGAAGTTAACTGCTACGTCTCTCAGTAGTTCCAGGGCCAGTCCTTATCTTTCCCTCTAATTGTATCATTTTATTGTCTAGTTCTTTGTTGTCTGCTTTTAATGTTGATATTTGAACATTTGTATTTATCAATTTCTCCTCAATTGAGCTTACTTCATCTCCAAGCTCTTTTATTTCTTGTTTGATGGTCAATGAGTTGCAGATTTCTCTTGTCATTTTTTCCAATTTTTTAGTAATGAAGTCCCTGGTGACATTTTTGATTTGATTGGGCTCCTTCCTGAGAGAAAGAAAGTGAAGTATCTGGGACTTTCTCTGATATTTCCATGGTATTTACAGGTGAAAGAACCCTGACATGTATTTGGTTTTTGGCTCTTCTTTTCTGTCTCTATCTTTTGTTTTAGGGATTTTCTTACTTGCCATGGTGTTGTATTATATTAATGGTCTCTCTATACTTGGATTTTTCTCCCAACCGGCTGTATCCAAGCTGGCTCAGGTTGACTTAATGATAGGAGTTAAGCAAATGACTTACCTTAATGTATGGGGATCGCTTCCCTAGCCTCCCTCCTGAGGCTTAATTTAGGCTTGGTAGCTCCTGTCCCTCTAAGAGAGATGTTCAGGTTCTTTAAAGCAGGTATCCTATCCCTGTATATCGGAATCTGGAAATAATAGATTAGTGCAATTCAATTCCAATCAATTTTTCTTTGAAGGATATCTAATTTGATTTAGATACCATATGGCTCTGTTTTGGATATTTTGAGTTCAATTTCTGCTTAGTATCATCTGCTGAACCCAGGGGGCTCACTTTGTGTTTGCAACCAGCTGCTGTACCTTAAGTTGTTAGAAGCAAAGTGCGGCCACTCAATTTCCAATTGCGGTAACTTGATTTTTGTCCAGTTCCCTTTTGTCCAAAATAATTTAGATTCTGTTTCCACTCAGTGAGACTTGTAGACCCTAGAGAGATCCACTCTCAAATACCTCAGGCATGTCTCAATATTTATGAACATTTGTTGTGATTTAATTTATTAAATGCAGGGTACCCCAGTTCCATTCAGGTCAACTCTAATCCCATGTGTTTAGCTCTTCCACAATCAAATATTGTCTGGAGTAGTTTAGAGTTCAGTCAACTTAGTACTGCCCATACTGATTTATCTGGGCTGATCTAAGTTGATTTTCAGAGCCTTAATAATGTAGGCTATTACTGTTTATCTCTTTTCCACTTTTCAGCCATAAGGAGGATTATTCAACAGAGCTCTGGTCTACTCACTTTTCCGGAGCAGTATCTCTATTAAATACAAAAGAGGAGGGAGGATATTGCATATCTATGGCCAGGCGTTTCCTCTATTACCCTAAGCTCTAAAGCAGTCTAAGTTGAACATTCGACTTAATAGTGTCCAGAACCAGGTCAAAAGGACCTGCTCAGTATTTCAGCTATTTAGGTTGAATCTCATATTGTTTAAGAGAGAGCAGTACTATGTAATTCAGTTCAGATCTGATCAATTGTTATAAACACTCCTATAATTGTTATGTCTTATAGGGAAAACAAAAATAGCTACTTATCTTTGTAGGCAGTGCTTGTTTGGCTTGTGTTGGTGTTTCAAATAGATGTTTCCCAAAGTGTTCCCACACCAATCTCCGATTGATGTCTCAGGGTGACACCGCATCAGCTTTGAACACTGCCGCTCCTCCACGTGAGCCACAGACCGGTCTTGAATATGTCACTTCTATGCACTTGACGAACTCTAGGGATAGACCTGGTAATATATATAATTCTTCTGTTGCAGGTAGGAAGCATACCAGTCAGGTCTTGGATGATTTTCAGAATGTTCTGTACGGAGCTCTAGTTGGGGTCAGCTTGGGGACTGTCTCGCAGTGTCTCTCCAGTTCAGTGTTTGGCTCAGCTGATCAACATCTCATCACAGTTTCAGTATTCAGCTCAGTAGCTCAGCAGGGTTTCACCATCCCACCTCTTCCGGTGTGTCATGTCATCTTGTGACCCCACCCAGGTAAGACCAATAAATTCTTTTTAAAGCCCATAATGGGGTGGCATAAATGTGTGTAGATGTGCAGAAAATATGACAGTTGTATTAAAAAACAGAATGATTTAAGGAGCAATATTACTGGTAAGGTTTATCGGAACAGAGACTTTGTGACATACAGTCTTAGCTCTGTGGTCTACATGCTGGAGTGCCCGTGTGGCATCCAGTATGTAGGCAGGACTAGTTGTCCCTTTATAAAGAGACTTTATGAATATTTTTATAATATTCATAGGGGGTACGAACAGCACTTACTTTCTAAACATTTTAAAGAAACCCACTATAAACACCCCAGGAAATTAAGAGTGTTAGTTATTGAACTGGACAACTGGATTAAGAGGTGGTAAATAAATCCCAAAACTTTGTCAGTGTGAAATAAACTGGATTTTTAAACTTAAAACACCTTTCCCCCAGGGCTAGATGATGATTTTGACAGTGTCTGTTTCCAATAATTTATAGTTTGTGTCATTTTTGTATGATGTATGTATATCAATTTCATCATTACCTTTCTGTATGCATAAATTACTCTTTGCTCTGTTTGTAAATTGAAAGTATTATTAAGCAAAGGTTTGTTTGATTGTAACTATCCCTTTAAAATAAGGGTTATGTTTGCACATCAGCTATGGCACTAACTAAAATAGGTTCTTGGTACTGATGTTAGGTTAAGGTTTGTTATGAATTATCTGTGCCTTTTGTATATTCTAGTGAAGATGTGTCTTCATTACATACAAATGTGAATTATTGGCTGTCCCCTATCCAATTTGGTCTTACCATTGATTTCCCCCTTTTTGTATGTAAATATAAACATCATTTCTCGTTTTTAGGGGATCCCAGTGTTTTTTTTTTTTAATGTTAAATATTGTGTGTGTTTACATAAATATCCCCTTTATTGGTCTTCTGTGTCCACACCCTGCATCCGGCCACTATGCCGGTTATTCAACCAGTCGGATTGGGGAGAGCACAACGAACCTTGTAGCTCTGCCTCTGTTTGGGGCCTATCTCCAATTAGCATGCGGTTATTTAATATGTGCTCGAAATTCAACATGTGTACTTACCATTCGCGCCTACAGGAAAAAGGCTGTTTACAGACTTGCTGAAACTCGTTGTTGTTTGGGGCGATCCTTGGCTTTATTTCTGCCTTAGAGGTTCTGATTTTCCCTGCCGGGTCAATTTTAAAATCCTCTCCACATGTTGTAAGAGAATGTCCAAGATATTGGATATTTTTACAAGTTTCCTTCTCTGTGTCTAATCCCTTGTATTGAACAATTCGAGTAGTCAGTCTTCTGTCTACCTTACTCTTGCATATGTACTTATAAGCTAATTCTTTCTTTTTAGGAAAACACTGTTCCTTTGTGATAATCATATTGTCCTAATATATATACTGTGTGTTATATAACTTTTATATTGCAGTATATAGTGCCCTAATCTATATTTATTATATATATTTTTATTTATATGTAAATGTATGCTGTTATCAAATATTTTCTATATTCATAACAAATTCTGTTTGTAATTGTTTTATTTTTAGCGCTCTCCACATTATTTATGTATCTAAAAAATGTGTAGCCGGTTTTGCTAAACTGGAGTGAAAACTAGGCAACAGGACATTTACAAATTTAGACCACATCCTGTGTGCTCATCAGAAAGTTAGGTGACTGATTTAAATCTCTTTGTTTCTCCATATTATTCATAAACATGGAATACAAAGGAAAAAAAATGAAACAACAGTGCCGACTGCCTTAACCCCTTGCCGACACAAGACGTGCTAGGTCCGTCCTGTGTAGCAAGACATTAGTGACACAGGACGGACCTAGTCCATCCTGTGTCAAAACGAGCACTTAATGTGGTTTTTTTTCCGATTTAAGTGCTCAAACAGCATTGTAACGATGCTTCGGTATGGAAGCATCGTGCCATCAAGCCATCAGTCTGCCAAGCAGACTGACAGTCAGTCCCCACTGCTTGGTCAGATCAATATTAACCCTATTTTGATCTGACCACTTAGGATCGCTCAAGAGAGCGATGGAAATGACAGTTTTAAAGGCACAGTGCCTTTAAAATGAAGGGCATTTAAAAAGAGCAAAGGAAGCGAATTTAATCACTTCCTTTGCTCTGTAAGTGTTGCTGATTGCCCTGCAAGTTGAGGCAATCAGTAACACTAAAAGAAATGCACGATCTTGGTAACTGTGTGACCAATCTGGTGCTGCACTTCTACGGGCAAGAGCACAGGAGGCAGGAAGTAGCTGCTTCCTGTGCTCTATGGCAGTCACACGATTGCCTCATCACAGAGACAATCTGTGAGTGCCAGGCAGACTGATAGTCAGTCCCCACTGCTTGGTCAGATCAATATTAACCCTATATTAATCTGACCACTTAGGATCTGCCTCCCTCTCCTCACATTTTTTTTTAGTGAGGGAGAGAGACAGATCAAAGTAAGAAAAGTAAGTTAAAGTACATTAAAATGATAAATACACTAATAAACAATAAAAAAATGATAAAAGCCATTCCCTGCCTTTAACCCCTTCCCTACCATTGATCTTGCGTAAGCAGTGATCTTGCACATCAGCACATTTATTTTTGCTGTTTGTGCACTTTTTAGGGGTTAATTTTTTTTTGTACTGTAATTTATTACAGTATTACAAAGGCTCTTCCAAGAGTTATTAACCCCTTCCTTGCCTTCGATCACTGCTTACACAATGATATTGACACCAAAGCAATTTTGTTCTGTCTGCATATTTAAAAAAAAAAAAAATTCTTACATACACCCGCTAGGGGGTTACATGTAAAGTAAAAAAAAATATATATGTATATATATTTTTTAAGCTGTCTGAGCACATAGCGATCAGTAACAGTGAATTTGTTCCAAAGGAGGTTTGGTGATGGCTCTGATTCGCCTGGTCAGACCAATATTTGTGAATATTGATCTGACCAATTTTGATCTGCCTTCCTCTCCTCACTTTAATTTTTGTGAGGGAAAGAGACAGATCAGTATTAGTGATATAAAATAACATTTTATAAAATTGTCAGGTTTTATGAAAGCCATTGCCTGTGTATTAACCCCTTCCCTGCCATTCATCACTGTATAAGCAGTAATCTTGTACAGCGACAGTATGTTTTGCTATCTGCACTTTTTTATGGATTAATTTATTTGTACTGTAATGTATTACAGTACTATATAGGCTCTTCTAAGAGCTATTAACCCCTTCTTTTCTGTAGATCACTGCTAAGGCACTGATTCTGAGGTAGCTGACTCAGGGTTCGATTTTGACCCTGGTCAGCTTTCTGATACATCATCTAGTGATGTATCAGTGGCTGCTGAGCCCTTGCCACAAGGAGTCATAGGTGTCTACTTTTACAAAAAAAATATGGTTTGGCGGGGGTAAATTACATTGGCTGACTTGAAAGATATATCCCATACAGGACATAGCCGCAGGTTGACTACATGTCAAAATTCCAAGTTGGAATTTTGAGATGCGCACCTCACAAATGTTTCTTTTTACCACCCAAGCAACCAAACAAACCAATACATGGATGGTATCGCTGTACTCAGGAGATGTTGCTGAACACATATTGGGGTGTTATTTGGCAGTGACATATATCTGAATCTGTGAATTCATGCCTGAAATACAATGTATGTGGAAACAAAACTACAAAAATGTACTACCACAAACTTTGACAAAGGCTGGTGGTAGAATTAGTACATATACAGTATTAAAATACCACCATTTGCAATACCTTAGGTATTTTTGTTTCCAAAAATATATGGTTTGATGGGGTAAAGTACATTGGACGGCTTCAAAAATGTTCCAAATGGAACATGGGCGCAGGCTGACTACATGTCAAAATTCCAAGTTGTAAATGCGCACATCCCAAACATTGCCTTTTAGCCCCAAAAACAAACCAACAAACCTATACATGTGTGGTATCCCTGTACTCAGGAGATGTTGCTGAACACATATTAAGGTGTTGGTTGGCAGTGGCAATTACCAGAATCTGAAAATGCAATGCCTGAACTACAATGTGTGTGAAAAAAATTGACATACCAACTGTTTGACAAAGGTTGGTGTTAGAATTAGTACATGAAAAGTGATAGAATACAATTTTAAACACCCTGAGATGTCTAGTTTTCCAAAATATATGGTTTGATGGGGTAAAATACTTTGACAGGCTTCAAAAGTGTCCCAAATGGAACATGGGCGCAGGCTAACTACTTGTCAAAATTCCAAGTTGGAAATGCCCCCCCCCCCCATGTGGCCTTTTAGCCACATATGTTGCTTAACGCATATTTAGGTGTTGTTTGTCACTGACACATAACAGGATCTCTAAATTCATGCCTGAAGTACAAAGTATGTGGAAACAAAACTGAGTGGAGAAGGAAAGCCTGGGGGGTCAAGATGTAGTTGGTGTGGAATATGGATCTCAGAATGTCGGAGATCTTATCCTTGAGAGGCCCCAGTAAACCGCATCCCCACCAAACATGTGTATGGTTCCCCTCAGCCTGATCGCAACACCAACATATATTGGAGTTGTTCGGATGTATTTTAAACAGCCTCTGGGGGACCAAGTACCAGCGTAGTGCGATTTTAAAAAACAATTCCGCTAAGTTAAGTCCCTTAACAGCTTTCCTGGTGGCGGAGACTGCATTAGACCATTGGTCATTAGAGAGGGTGATGTTAAGCTCTAACTCCCAGCTCCCAGAGAGGATTTGAGACCCTTGCAAGATATCTCCCATCTTACAAATACCCCTCCGAGACCATTCAGTCAGGTTAATATTCTCTATATATTGGGAGAGTATGGTAAATGGAGCTAATAGAGTCAAGCCCTGAAATTTTACAAATTTATGTCTAAGTTTAATAATGGCTTTAATTATATCTTTTATAATAGGGTTGGAAGTTGAAATCTTTTTAAGGGAGAGCTCATCCAGCCATAGGAGAAAACTGGGGTTCTGCCCGTTTAAATCGTTTGTTTCAATTTGGAACCATATTGTGGTACTTTCATTAGCATGCCACCAGACCAAAGAGTGAGAAAACAAGCATATATCTGCTAATTTAAATAAATCCGGAAACCCCAATCCCCCGCGTTTATTGCTTAGTTTTAATAATGCGCTTGCTATTCTGGGTCTCTTTGATTCCCAGACATATGCTGAGAAGAGAATACTAAGTTGCTTCAGGTATGAAATGGGGACTCTCATTGGAATGGTTCTCATATAATATAGGATAAAAAGATCTTCAAGTTCCTGGGTAAGAACCTCGAAGTTGTATGAGGCGTTTGCCTTAGGTCTTTTTTTAATTTTTATGCCTAGGTAGTTTAGGACTGTGTTATGCCAGTCAATATAGGTAATTTTATACAGTTCCGTTTTTTGTGAAGGGGAGAGACAAAACGCTAAAGGGGAGGTCAGGGAGAGGACAACGTCGTCCGCGTATAAAGCTATTTTATAGGATCTATTATTCTATCCATTTGATCTGCGGAGATTGCCAGATTAGGGATGCCAGGGGCTCCATACTCAGCGCATACAACAGCGGGGCTAATGGGCAGCCCTGTCTGGTTCCATTCTTGATCCGAAAAAATTCCGAGTTCAAGAAGGGACCGGTGATTTTAGCCCTTGGGGTGGAATAGAGGGCCATCGTATAAGTTTTAAATAGGCCTGTGATACCAAAGGCTTCAAGGGTATGCGCTAAATATGGCCAGCCAACACTATCAAAGGCCTTTTCGGCATCAAGTGACGGAAAGACCGATGGAACTTTGTTATGCTTTACCCTATGGATCAAGTTAAGGATGCGTCTGACGTTGTCCGCTCCCGACCTCCCCATCATAAACCCAGTTTGATCTGGGTGAATGAGATCGGAGATAACACCTTTTAGCCTCTCGGCAAGAATCTTTGAGAAAAGCTTAATGTCCAGATTCACTAAAGAGATGGGTCTATAGTTAAAAAAGACAGTGGGGTTTTTACCCGGTTTGAGAATAGGGGAGATTGAGGCCTCCAGCATCTCGGACCTAAATCCTGAACCGGACGCTACCTCACCAAATACTATCAAGAGCAGTGGGGAAATGATAGGCTGGAGTGTGTAATAGAACCCTGCCAAGAAGCCGTCGGGGCCCCGGGCCTTTACCTTTTTTTGTAGTATCTATTGTTGATTTTTATTCAGCTGCTAAAATAGGTTGTATTATAGTTTGTAGTCCTTCTTGTGAAAGTTTAGGGAGAGATAGACCGTCCAAGAAAGACAACATTTCTGCATCAGATCTTGTACTCTCAGGCAGGTTATACAGCTTGTTGTAATATGCGGCAAATGCCTTGCTAATCTGAGATGGAGATAAGCATGATGAGCCGTCATAGGTAACCTTATTTATCGTGACCTGGTGGTTTTTGAATTTCACCTTTCTAGTGAGCATCTTTCCAGGCCTAGCGTTAGAATGATACCAGGTTTGTTTTAGACGGGCCAATGCTTTTTTAGTCTTTTGTTCTAGGGCTGACATAATAGAGGACTGTATGTCTTTGATTTCATCCGCGATATGTTGAGTGGGAGCAAGTTTATTAGCGTTCTGTTTTACGGCTAACAGAATATAGAAATCAGAAAGGGGTTTCCCCTGTGCTTTTTTCATATTCCTTCCCATCTTTATAAGAATTCCCCTAAAGAAACACTTAAGGGCACACCATAACATTTGGCCCGAGACCTATTTATTATCATTAATTTCAAGAAAGTTAGTTGCCTCCAAACATAATTCAACCCGATTTTTCTCTATGTTTAGGATATTTTCATTAAGTCTCCACTTTGACCTGGCGGCATAACCTGGATTATCTTTCAATAACAAGAACAATGGAGTGTGGTCAGACCACGTTATACTATCAATGTTACAACCAATAATGTTCTGAAGATGGTGGGCTCTTGTAAAAAAATAATCAATTCTAGAATATGAATTATGGGGATTAGAAAAAAAAGTAAAGTCTTTACCCTGAGGATTTAGGAGTCTCCAAATATCAAAAAGTTGGTTACTAAGGATAAAGTTTGTAAATGATTGGGCCAGGGATCTAGTTTTTTTTATCAATTCTGCGGCCGTAAGGTAAACTTTTATCCCACTTCGAATTTAGTATTCAGTTCATATCCCCCCCAAGGACAAGGATTCCTTTTTCTATATGCTCCAATCTTTCCATCAGGTTATTAAGAAAACTGATAGTACCAGATGAGGGAGAATATACGTTAACTAGGGTATATAAAACATCATTCAGCTGACACACCAAAATACAGAAGCGGGCATTGGGATCGGATTCAAAATGAATTAGTTGAAATTTGATGGAGGAGGCGATTATAATAGCCACTCCTCTTTTTTTTTCCCGGTAGCGAGGAAACAAATAGATGGCAGAATTTCCGAAATTTCCAAAGTTTTAATTGAGACTGGTTCCAATGAGTTTCCTGAACAAATCAAACGTCAATCTTTTTATGGATCAATAGATCGTAGAGATTTGCCCGTTTTTTGGGGAATTGAGGCCCTGAAAGTTTAAAGAAGGTAGTCTAACCGGCATCAATTACTTCAGTATCGAGGTCGCTAGTGATCCACTGTCCCCTCGTGGAACCAGTCGCAGGATAATGCCCCATACATAAAAGAAATAGAAGACAGAAAAGGAAAGAAAAGAAGAAGACTTTCGTACCATATTCAGTAGTAAGACCAAGCTCTACTGAAAAACCAAACCATACAAACATTGTAGGGGACAATTAGGTGCAGAGAGGAAAGGGAAGGGGGCCGGCTCATAAGGGAGCATTAGTTAACTGATTAATAAAAGGTGAGAAAGCAGACAGTGAAAGGAAGAATGGGGAGGAGTAACATAGTAGCATAGTAACATAGTAATTTAGGTTGAAAAAAGTCCATCAAGTTCAACCCTTCTACCTATCATTACAGCTTTTGATCCAAAAGAAGGCAAAAACCCCTAAGGAAGCTATTTCGAATTTTGCCTCCTGAGGGAAAAAATTCCTTCTTGACTCCAAAAGGCAATCAGATTTCTCCTTGGATCAATAAGCTCTTGTATTAATGCATATTCTATTATTAATAGTCATGTATGTTCTGCTTTCCTAAAAAAACATCCAAACCATTATTAAATGCATCTATTGTGGTTGATAGCACTACCTCTCTTGGCAGGGAGTTCCATAACTTTATTGTCCTAACCGTAAAGAATCCCTTCCTTTGGTGTCTATGAAATCTTTGCTCTTCCAGTCTGAGGGGGTGACCTCTTGTTCTTTGTACCTTTCTGTTAATGAACAGGTTACTGGAGAGCTCTTTATATTGGTCCTGCACAAATTTATATAATGTTATCATATCCCCTCTGAGACGCCTTTTTTCTAACGTATATAAATGCAATTTTTTAAGTCTCTCTTCATAACTAAGATCCTCCAATCCCCTTATTAATTTTGGAGCTCTCCTTTGCACTTTTTCTAGTTCCTTAATATCCTTTTTAAGGACTGGTGCCCAGAACTGTACTGCATATTCAAGGTGAGGTCTTACCATTGATTTGTAAAGAGGCAAGATGATATCCTCCTCCCGTGAATCTATACCTCGTTTTATACATGCCAATATCTTATTGACCCTTGTAGCTGCTGACTGGCTTTGGGCACTGTTGCCAAGTTTGTTATCTACAATTATTCCTAAATCCTTTTCATTAGTAGTTTTTCCCAGGGAAAAACCATTTAAAGTATATGTTGCTTTGTTATTATTTTTCCCATAATGCATAACTTTACATTTGTCTATGTAAAGTTTGAAGGCCATTTAACTGGAAGGAGCAGGCGAATAGTGAGCCAGGCGAATTCAAGGGAGCAGCTTCTAAAGTGAAAAAGCTTCTTAAGTGTGGGAGTTAGAAGCAAAGAAGGAGTTAAAAGGAAAGAAGGAGGGTAAAGTATAAATCCTTTATTTTTATATATATATTTTTTTTATATTCTATTTTTTATATTCTATTTTTAATTTTGTGGTTTACACTAGAGAGCATGTTGGACAATGCCACTAAGTGCATGTCTTGCAGCATGTATGCGGTCTTGGGGCAAGTTCCCCATGGTCCATACCGCTGCTGCAGATGTGAGCAGGTTGCTGCTTTGGAAAATATAATATTAGATCTAAAGAGGCAACTGGCAACACTTAGGGACATAAGCAACATGGAGCGGAGTTTACTGCTCACGGAGCAGGCATTGGCTGGGGCCAGTGTAGAGGAGGGTGATGATGGGGGAGAAGAGGTTTCTAGGGCAGAGAGCTGGGTTAGTTGTGTAAGGGGCAGTAGGGGTCAGAGAGCTAGGGAGGCTTGTTCTGAGCTGGTTCACCCCAACATGTTTGCCAGCTTGTGTGAGGATGCTGGGGGGATTAGCTCAGAAGAGGCATTTCTGGGGCAGGCGGACTCTCCTAGCAGCCCGGTGAGTAGCCTCTCCAGCACAGGTGGGAGCCAGGACACTAGGAAGGCTAAACAGGTTGTGGTGGTAGGGGATTCTATTATTAGAAAGGTAGATAGGGTAATCTGTCGCCAGGACCCCGAATGCCGAACTGTATGTTGTTTCCCGGGTGCTTGGGTTCGGCATGTTGCTGAACGGGTAGGCAGATTATTGGGAGGGGCTGGGCATGATCCAGCGGTCATAGTACACATTGGTACTAATGACAAAGTAAATGGTAGGTGGGGGGTCCTTAAAAATGATTTTAGGGAACTAGGAAAGAAGCTAAAGGTAATATTTTCAGAAATATTACCAGTACCACGCGCTACGTCAGGGAGACAGCGGGAGCTTAGGGAGATTAATGCATGGTTGCGAAGGTGGTGCAAGCAAGAGGGATTTGGGTTCTTGGAGCACTGGGCAGACTTTGCAGTCAGCTACAGACTCTTTGGACGGAATGGGCTGCACCTCAATGATGAGGGGGCTGCAGTATTAGGGGCGAGGATGGCTAAAGGATTAGATGAGCTTTTAAACTAAGCTCTGGGGGGGAGGGTCAAGATTAAAATGAAGCAATGGTAGCTAGGGTAGATTGGAAGGTGGGTATAGCTATGGAAGAGGAGGAGGAAAGCAGTGGTGGGGTTAACATTGACCAAAGGGAGGTCCATATAATTAAACCTGCAACATTATGTGTTTGTCAACTAAACAGAAAATGGGTAGTAATCTTAAATGTCTTTTAGCAAATGCAAGAAGCTTGACAAACAAAATGGGTGAGCTGGAGATACTGGTAAGTGCTGAACAGTATGATTTAATCGGAATTACAGAAACGTGGTGGGATGAGACCCAATACTGGTCAGTTAATTTACAAGGCTACTCACTTTTTAGAAAGGACAGAGTTAATAGAAAAGGGGGAGGCATTTGTCTGTATGTAAATCCTAAATTAAAGCCCAGTATTAAAGAAGGTGTACATGATGTAACTGGAACTGATGTGGAGACACTGTGGGTGGAGATTAGCTTAGACGCTAAAAAGAATCGCACATTACTTGTAGGTGTATGCTACAAGCACCAAATATTAGCATTGATGGAAAAGATCAGCTTTTATTACAAATTGAAAAGGCTGCAAATATGAATGAAGTTCTAATCATGGGAGATTTTAATTACCCAGATATAGATTGGAAGTGTGGCACAACTAGTTCAGCTAGGGGCAGCAAGTTTCTGAACCTGCTTAATAACAAATTTATGGCACAATTAGTAGACACCCCAACTAGAATGGATGCCTGTCTGGATTTGGTAATAACAAACAATGAGGAGCTTATCTCAAACATCCAAATAAGAGAACACTTGGGGAATAGTGACCATAATATGGTCTCATTTGAGATTAATGCAAAAAAGCAAATTGGTAACTACGCCACCAAAACACTTAATTTTAGAAGGGCTAACTTTGATGGACTAAGGGCATCGATTGAACGTTTAGACTGGGAACGATTGTTTTCTGGACTAAACACAGAAGACAAGTGGAATGCCTTTAAGCACACATTACAAAAGTACACATCCCGATATATACCTTTGGGAAACAAATGCAAAAGACACAAATCAAAACCAATGTGGCTTACCGGTAACGTGAAACAGGAAATACAAAACAAGAAAATGGCATTCAAACATTATAAAAACACGGAATCAGCATTATCATTTATAGAGTACAAAGAGGCCAACAAAGCCTGCAAAAAGGCAATTAAAATGGCTAAATTGGAAAATGAGAAAAGGGTTGCCAAGGAGAGTAAAACTAACCCCAAAATGTTTTATAAATATATAAATGAAAAAAAGCTAAAGAGGGAAAATGTTGGGCCCTTGTTATCCTAAATGGGAAATTTGGTAAGTGAGGACAGAGATAAAGCAGACATTTAAAATACTTTTTTTTCTTCTGTTTACACTAAGGAAGAGCAGATGGACGAGCCCCTGCTACAGGAAGTTATGGGACATTCGCCGCAAACATGGGATTGGCTGACACAGGAAAAAGTGCTTAAGCAATTAAACTCTGTTAAGATAGACAAGGCCCCAGGACCAGATGGTATACACCCAAGGGTACTTAGAGAGTTAAGCATAATTCTGGCCAGACCACTATTCATGATCTTTAGGGATTCATTCAGTTCAGGTACAGTGCCAACAGACTGGCGAAAGGCGGATGTCATTCCAATATTTAAAAAGGGATCAAAATCTCTGCCAGGTAATTATAGGCCAGTGAGCTTGACATCTGTAGTGGGGAAACTATTTGAAGGATTGCTAAAGGTCTACACTCAAGAATACATCTTGAACCAGAATATAATTAGTAAAAGTCAACATGGTTTTGTGAAAGACAGGTCTTGTCAAACAAACTTAATAACATTCTATGAAGAAGTCAGTAAAAATATAGATCTAGGTGTGGCAGTTGATGTGATCTATTTGCCACTTTACTGCCCAGTCCCCCACTCTGTCCAAATCTTCCTGTAAAGAAAAAACATCAAGATTAGTCTTTATTGCCTTACCTAATTTAGTGTCGTCCGCAAACACGGAGACATGGCTCTCAGCACAATGTGGCAGATTATTAATAAACAAATTAAAAAGAAGAGGGCCCAAAACAGACCCCTGAGGTACTCCGCTCAATACCCTTGTCCAATTTGAGGATTTTCCATTTACAACAACCCTTTGTGTTCTATCTTTTAGCCAATTTTCAATCCAAATCCATAAATTTTCCCCCAAACCTATTTCTCTCAATTTGTAGAGTAACCTTTTGTGTGGAACTGTATCAAATGCTTTCGCAAAATCCAAATAGATAACATCAACTGCCACACCTAGATCTATATTTTTACTGACTTCTTCATAGAATGTTATTAAGTTTGTTTGACAAGACCTGTCTTTCACAAAACCATGTTGACTTTTACTAATTATATTCTGGTTCAAGATGTATTCTTGAGTGCATACCTTTAGCAATCCTTCAAATAGTTTCCCCACAAATGATGTCAAACTCACTGGCCTATAATTACCTGGCAGAGATTTTGATCCCATTTTAAATATTGGAATGACATCCGCCATTCGCCAGTCTGTTGGCACTGTACCTGAACTGAAAGAATCCCTAAAGATTAAATAGTGGTCTGGCTAGAATTATGCTTAACTCTCTAAGTACCCCTTGGGCCCTGGGGCCTCGTCTATCTTAACAGAGTTTAATTGCTTAAGCACTTTTTCCTGTGTCAGCCAATCCCATGTTTGCAACGAATGTCCCATAACTTCCTGCAGCAGCGGCTCTTCCATCTGCTCTTCCTTAGTATAAACAGAAGAAAAAAAAAGTATTTAAAGTGTCTGCTTTCTCTCTGTCCTCACTTACCAAATTTCCTATTTCGGATAACAAGGGCCCAACATTTTCCCTAGCTTTTTTCCATTTATATATTTATAAAACATTTTGGGGTTAGTTTTACTCTCCTTGGCAACCCTTTTCTCATTTTCCAATTTAGCCATTTTAATTGCCTTTTTGCAGGCTTTGTTGGCCTCTTTGTACTCTATAAATGATAATGCTGATCCCATGTTTATATAATGTTTGAATGCCATTTTCTTGTTTTGTATCTCCTGTTTCACGTTACCGTAAAGCCACATTGGTTTTGATTTGTGTCTTTTGCATTTGTTTCCCAAAGGTATATATTGGGATGTGTACTTTTGTAATGTGTGTTTAAATGAATTCCACTTGTCTTCTGTGTTTAGTCCAGAAAACAATCGTTCCCAGTCTAAATGTTCAATCGATGCCCTTAGTCCATCAAAGTTAGCCCTTCTAAAATTAAGTGTTTTGGTGGCGTAGTTACCAATTTGCTTTTTTGCATTAATCTCAAATGAGACCATATTATGGTCACTATTCCCCAAGTGTTCTCTTATTTGGATGTTTGAGATAAGCTCCTCATTGTTTGTTATTACCAAATCCAGACAGGCATCCATTCTAGTTGGGGTGTCCTACTAATTGTGCCATAAATTTGTTATTAAGCAGGTTCAGAAACTTGCTGCCCCTAGCAGAACTAGTTGTGCCACACTTCCAATCTATATCTGGGTAATTAAAGTCTCCCATGATTAGAACTTCATTCAGATTTGCAGCCTTTTTAATTTGTAATAAAAGCTGATCTTCTCCATCAATGCTAATATTTGGTGGCTTGTAGCATACACCTACAAGTAATGTGCGATTCCTTTTAGTGTCTCGTGAAAGGGAAAAAAAAAAAGAAAAAAAAATGAAATATGAATAGTACATACTTGTGTATAATAAGTAAAATGTCACTGCAAAAAATTGAAAAGTAGACAAAAATACATAATGGAGGGAAAAGCGAAGCAAATCAACAAGAGAACTAACGAATACGTTCCTTTGAGTTGTTGTAGTGTAAACATGACAATAATATACATTTATGTATTTCAGAGTGATCGAGTTTAGGTTACTCTAGGACAACGTACGCCCTCGAGGTTCGTCCTAATAGAGTACCTATGAGGTCTAAAGGTGCTACAATTTCTTCTTCTGGTCCTAAAGGTTAAGAACCTTAATCAAAATATCATATGTAAGGGTATTTAAAAACAGTGTGCATACCTACAGAATATCAGTAATAGAAGTCATTAAATAATAAAGTGCAAACGTCAAGTTTAGGGAGATGAAACTCCATATATAAATCACTACATTATTAATTTGAAAGTGGTATAGTGCACACATATTGCTTTGTCTATATCAGTAAATTTTAATCTAAAGTACTCAAAATGAAGTTGCTAGGGCAATTGTGTAAATATTTTGGTTCCTCCAAGTAGGTATCAAAACTACATACATAAATACCATCAGCAGTATGTGAGTTCCCCTGTCGTTGGAATACTAAAGTGCATAAGTGAAGAGTAAGAAAGTGCTACTCAAAATTAATGGTGCAAACATAACAGTTCATCCTTATAAATTGTACGAGAAGTGAAGTGCGCAAACTTAAATTACTATACAGCAATTGTGCAGACGTGTTAGTTCCCAAAAAAAACAAACAAAAAAACAAACGTACATGTATCACCCAGATACAAAGGAAATTTCGTATCTCCAATCCCGGGAGAGAAAGGGGAACAATTCATCATTCTGTAGAAAAATAAAAAAATATATATTTTTCCGCTATCCTTTGAATTTAGTTGCAGAGGTGTACATTTACCAAAATTGTAAGCAGTTAAGGAAGAGTTAATTAACTCTTAGGGAACAGACCCCATGAGTGGAGGAAGTCCCTAAGCTGATATGGGGAATTGGCAAAGTGATTCTTTCCCTGATAATAGATTATGACTTTGGTGGGGAAACCCTATCTATACTGGATTCCATGGTCTCGGAGCAATTTAGTGAAAACTTGAAACTCTCTTCTCTGTAGCCTTGTAGTTTGCGAGATGTCGGCATATAATGACAGAGATGAGAATTTAGGGTCACTTATTGGGTTTAATCTGGTGTGTTCTACCAACAGGTCTTTCAATCTGGCATTATGAAAGCAGGCTATAACATCCCGAGGAAGATCTGTAGAAAGGTTTCGTGGTCTCGGGAGTCGATGGACGCGTTCGAAAGGGAGTCTCCCCACCATTTCAGGGTCTAAGGAGCTCTGCAAAAAATCTGTGAAATAGCCTTCCAGATCTTTATTCCCGATACGTTCCGGTATGCCTCTGAATTTCAAGTTCCTGCGGCATGAACGATCCTCTAGGTCCGTTGTTTTGTCTTTTAAGAAAACAGAATCTGCTTTTAGTATGTCTATTTGATTCGACATTCCTTTTATGTCTTCTTGTATAGAGTTAATTTGGGCCGTTTGCTTCATAATAGTTTCATGCAGTAGGGCAATTTTGGCCTTTAGGTTTGCCAAGTTTAAATCTGAATCGGATTTGATTTTACTATAAAGGTTGTCTAATCCTAGATTAAGTGAGGTTTGGGATAATGGGGTAATGGACTCCAAAGAAATATCTTCCGCCGTGGCATCCAGGGTAGAATGGTTAGATCTATCGACAGAGGGGTGCACTGTTTTGGGGGAGTAGAAGGACGAGTTCCCTTTAAGCTTACTGTGTTTTTCTTTCTCCAGTTCTTTGTCCTTTTCTTTGTGTTTTGGCGGCATTGTACAGACGGGGTTATAATAAGATGGTAAGTTGTTGCAGTATTTGCTTTTTCAGGTAAGAGTTTACTATTATTGGAAAAGGGACCAATATGTGTGTAATTTTATTCGTGGGGCTGTCCAAACCAATTAACTATGTTTTTATAGCTCTCCTTATATAAATGAAAAAATGTTGTAGGTATTTGATACTTCTATTGTCTAAGTTTCTTTTAAAGTATCAGGAAAGCATATAGTAATACAGGGTGTCTTGGACAGTCGGACAGTGGAACCTACACATATGCCGATATCTAATTATTTCTCTTAATCCCTATGATCCCTATGGTCATCGCAAACCCCTCTATTGGATCCAGTATAGCACCAAACAACTATAGGCCAATTTACAACATATTCCCAAAACCAAAGACTGAATAGAAGTACTTATCTGAGGTTGTACTTAAGTAGTTGTGGTCTCTGCAAAACAAAAACCCCAGTAGATGCACTGGCAACGCCTCTGCTCCATCAAGCAGGAAGCAACATCAACCCGGGCCTTGATACGACTCGGACAGGGCTCCTTGTCATTGTCGCAGAGCTCCGAGTGCGATTTCCGTCTTGCTGTGGGACCCTGATCACCAAAAAATCGCCCAGGGAAACGGATCTGGTAGGCGGACTCAGCTCCAAGTCGAGCACACCATAGGCTCAACCCCCAGCTTCCCCCAGCCTCTCAGACACACCTCACAGGCACGCACACATCATCACATCCGATGTGGCTTTTTAACCCCCAAATAACCTAACCAACCTATACATGGGTGGTATTCCTGTACTCAGGAGATGTTGCTGAACACATATTGGGGTGTTGTTTGGCACTGACACATAACAGGATCTGTAAATTCATGCTTGAACAATGTATGTGAAAAAAAAATTACTACCCAAAATATGGACATTGGCTGGTGGTAGAATTAGTGCATGGAAAGTGTTAAAATACTACCATTTGAAATACCCTAGGGTGTCTAGTTTTCAAAAATATATGGTTTTGTGGGGTAGAATACACCTTCTGGCTTAAAAAATGTCCCAAATAGAACATGGGCGCAGGTTTTCTGCATGTCAAAATTCCAAGTTGGAAAACCAAAAAGTGCACCTCTCCAATGTGGCCTTTTAACCGCCAAATAAAATAATCAATCTATACATGGGTGGTATCCCTGTACTCAGGAGATGTTGCTGAACACATATTGAGGTGTTGTTTGGAAATACCCCTTCACATTTTCAGGTAATGTTTACCTAAACATGTGAAAAATGTAAAAAAATATTTTGCTGCAAACTTTGGCAAAGGTTGGTGGTAAAATGGCTACATGAAGTTAAATGCCCTGAGTTATCTAGTTTTCAAATATATGTACATGTGGGGGAGTCATTCATGGATTTAGTACAGATTTCAGTGTTAGAATATCACTATCGCTATTTTTTTTTTTAAAAATGGTTTTCAAATAGCTTTGTACTACTTATAGTTCTGGCCCTGTAACATGAATAAAAAAGCACAAATCATAAAACATGGGCTATTTGTGAACTCAGGAAAAATATTAGAAACTATTTAGCAGTCTTTTTTGTTGTCTCTTGTAGATGAGTATACTATTTTAAAAAAAAAAGTCTGAATTTTTTTTAAATTTTTTTGACATATTTTATTATTTTTTTTATATCAAATTATATGCTATTATCAAAATAATGGTATCAAAAGAAAGACTTTTTTATTATGATAAAAACGATATATAGTTTGTGTGGGTACACTAAATGAGACAGAAATAAATTACAGCAAAACACAAACACTTCAGAAATGTTAAAACAGCCCATGTCACCAAGCGTCGGACAAGCCAAAAAAGTCATGTCACTAAGGGGTTAAAGGGACTGTCTAGTGCCCAAAATGCCTCCTCAACATTTTAATGCATATTAAAGTACTTTCAAAGTACTTTAAAATTCATATTTTATATTTTGCATTACTTAAAAAAATGAAGATATTACACTTAGATGAAAACGCACATTTGCAGAGGTTCAGGACAGCCCACTCAATGGGCGTCTCCCTTAGGCTTCTAAGGGAGTTTATTTTCCCAGCAGCAGCCAATAAGAATTGGAACATGATTTCCTGTTTAGTGATGTAGTCAGGCAATGTGATGCATTAGAGATCCTAGTGTATACAAGAGCATTATAAGTTAGTGCCCTGTCACTGTAGAATGTCAGTCATATCATCCAGCACTGCCTATTATGTCAGCTTGGATGATCATGATAGACAGTGTGCCCCCCCTCCATAAATGATGCCAGCTTGGCTGAGCATCATAGGCACTGCAGCCCCCCCTAAATTCCAGCATGGCTGAGCATGATAGGCAGTTTGGTCCTCCCCATAAATAATCCAGCTTGTCTGAGCATGATAGGCACTGCAGTCCCCATCATAAATGCCAGCTGGCTGAGCATGATAGGCACTGCAGTCCCCCATATTAGTACCACCACTCACATCACACTTTTTTTAATTTATATTAATATTATACTACATGTCCCCTTCAAGAGTGAGCAGGACACCCAGGGGAGTAAACAGAAAGGAACTTTTATTATCAGAAAAAGGATTCATTCTCCATGACTAGCACATTAAATCACCTTTAGCAAGGCAGTAAATACAATATAATACTTACTGCCTTGCTGAAAAACCATGATTTATATTGCAATCCACGGAGAAGTCCTTTTTGTGATCATGAAAGTTCTTCTGTGATCCCTTCCCCCGCTCATTCTGCAGGAAGCACACTGAGTATACAGAGCAGCTGACCTGCCTGTTTCCATGGAGATGCTCGCTTCTGAGTGAAGGAGATTAGAGGAGGCCTGACGGATGTTGGGAAATCCTTTAGACAGCCCAGTGATTGATGGGAGAAGGAGCAACTGAGCATGCATTAAGGCATACATACGTACCGATGTAGTGCACGAAAATGGACACTAGTGGCCACTCTTTCAATGCTAAGTATAATCTCTTTTTTACAGAGAACTAAAAAAAAAATGGAAAATGACAATCTATTCTAAAGTGGGCTGCCTACAAATTGCACCAAAGTTAAAAGGGTGACTAGACTGACCCTTTAATAAAAGTAAAAATTACACAATTATGAAAAATAACAAGAAATTCAATGCCAAATTCAAACAGTGTTTTGTCTAGCACACTTGACCTCTCAACACTCAACATGGGTCTTTGTGTGGAATTACTTCTAGCAGTACCTGGCAACACTGGTTGTGTGACTGTTTCCATAAATTGAAGCTTAGGACTGATATGGAGTATAGCACATGTTAAAAGAGCTAAATGCCTTTCATAAATAGCCTCGACTTCAGGGTTATGAAATTGAAAGTATTAAAGCCTATAAAACAGAAAATAACATTTACAATTAAAAAGTTAATTATGAAATAGAGTTTGCATGTTCCCACATGCTCCACTTTACTCCTGGTGGCAATCACACATTTATCTGATTCCTGTTGTAATGTTTTTATAGTATTCATCATTTCCCTTGCTGGTTTGTGACCAATAGAATGTATACATACAAAAAACAGAAGCAGCTCAACCTGTAATCATCACAACAGGCTTTATCCATGAGCAATCCTGATGAGCTCCATTGAGGCATTACAGTTTCCAATACAACATGCAGCTATCATGACTGGGGAAAGCATGATTAAAGGGCAAATCTTTATTCCATGATACATAACATTATAGTATCAGATAGCAGCACAAATAGCACATCAGAAAAAATGGCACATACAATATCACAAAATACACCTTATGCTTATCAAACTGGCTCTTAGCCATAGGCTAAGGAGTGATTGTGCGCTGCTGATGTTGCAATTCATTTTGGGATCGTATACTACTGCTTGAGCTAGAATGGGAAAAAAGATTTACAATTTAAAAAACTGTTTCCGGTAGTGAAACATTCTCTTTGTCTGCATTAGTATACATGCCATACCACTTACAACCATATACAACCTCATGCACTTACTGTATAGCAATTTCCATGTCAAAGAATCTTGTAACTAATAAATGTCAAACCTAAGTGGCAACTCCTCTGTGTCCCAGTTTATAAAAAAAATTGAAACAAATAAAAGTCAGATGAGGAGAAACCAGATCAATGGACCACCAATAAAAATATTTTATTGTGCAAATTATTGTGCAAATTGGTGGGTGATGTATAAAACACATAACATTTGTGCAAAAGGTAAGAAATATACATAAAAGCAAACATAAAATCAGACCAGGAATTAATGAATTCTAAATCAATATAGATGGATACAAACAAATGTGAGTGGATACAATGTTTCAGTTAAGTACAATTTAAAAAAAAAAAAGGTTACTGTACTGAGAGAACTGATAGAACCATAGCAACATGCAGAACATTGTCTGATATGACACATTAAAAAGCTAAATAACTAACTACATCTGTGCTTGGTGTTGATCAGTGGCATCGCTAGGGGTGGGTTACTGGGGCTATAGCCCTGAATACCCATGCATAACCCCAAATGGAGACTCTGGAGCTAAAGTATACTCTGAGACTCCAGGGCTATCATGGAAAAATAAAAAAGAGAGAGCCAGACTGAGTGTGTGTGTGTGAGACTGTGTGTGAGAGAGAGACAGACTGTGTGTGAGAGAGAGACAGAGTATGTGTGTATGTGTGAGAGAGAGTGTGTGGAACTGAGCTCATCTTGGCTCTAGCCCAAGATCATTTGGTGACCTAGCAATGCCCCTGGTGTTGATAATGTTAATAATATTGTCTGTAAGATGCTGACATTTGAGATATTTCTTTATTATGTCTGTGTTAAATCTCATATCAAAGAAGGACTACTGCCCCAAACAACTTTTAATGAGACAGAAGCCCACTTTGTCTCACTAAAAGGGCCTTTGAACTATGATTTCTTGTGATGTGGAATGCATTATACAGCTGCTAAATTCCTTACCCACTCAGTTAATGCTCAAGCACAACAACAGAGATAGGCTGTCTTTCTACACTGTCATGGAGTGATGTTCTGTCAATGAGCTATACATTAGACTTTTATTTTGCAAAGAATGGGGTTAATAATTTTTGAAGTGATATCCTACCACATTAACAATAATTTGGTTTATTTTCTCTTTCAAATAGTTTTCGTTTAGTTAGAAAAGTTGCCTTTGGGGAATGCTAAAAGTATTTCACTCAAGCAGTTAATTCAATAAACATAATATGTACATTACTGAATTTTACTTTGTACACCTCAGTTAAGGGCATAATCACAAATGTATTTATATTTTGAGGTGAAGATATGTGTAGATTGAAATGTTCATTGAACTTGACACATTTTAAAGTATTTCAATGTATTTGACATTCAGTACGCTTTTATTTAGAATTCCAATCTTGGAAGGCCATGTATTAATATCTGAAGGTGTAAGGTAGGTCATGGTACTTTGTAAATAATGATGCAAAATAATCCATTTAGTGTTAATTACATTGTTTTAAAAATAGTCCTCATTTAAGTTTTCAAAACCAAAATACTGGCTGGAGAAATATTTGGATTACCATAACATTAGTTATTTATATATTACTACAATATTCCTTAATGATCCCTTTAAATGAGGATGTATTTAGACTAACTGTATCTATTAACTATTATTTGGCAACGTTCAATATTGTATCCAAAGGATAAAATCTTGTGAGTCCCTCTACCCATGTTAATAAAGTCTATCCATGCACACAGTCACTATTAATGGGAGTTTTGTTCTAATGTTGGGGCTGAACACATAACAGACAAATTAGTACTCATTAACTCATGATGCTTTCATTTCTTGGATTGTCACAAGCAATGTCCATATGTTGTCAGTGAGCAATGTCTAGGATGGGAAACCATAAACTTCTTTGTCATGTAAGAAAGGGAATCTCTGATCCTCCATGTATAAACCTCACCGGGAGTGCCATTTCTATAGTGAATTTCTGCTCTAGTCTGACTGATTTTGGTCAAATTCCGGGCATTAGGGGATTTCTCTGCAGCAAGGTTCTGCTATACCCCTGGTATTGCCTGGGTTCATGTAGTCAATCCGGGAGGCGTGTTTGCTAGATGTTGGTGTTAACAGAATTTACTTGACCTGCCAATGTGGTACATAAATGAATGGATACCACCACACAGACATATTTATTCACTGGAAAGGTGCTACAAAATTAAGCTATCTTCAAAATCATTACTAAAACAGACATATCTGGTATAGTAGGCACAGACAGGAACATGCTAATAAAAATTACATTTCAAAAGGCTAAAAAAAAGTATTCTGAAAGCACAAAATCAGCACATGTGCACAAATTAGGTATAATGATTCAGAAACACAGGTTCAAATACCAGCATGGCTGTTCAGAAGTCTGTACAGTTGACACAGGATCAAAATAGATGTAGGTCCAGTGGTCAATGTAGACAGTACAATACAAGATACTCACAAACATTTGTGTTTAATGTTGTAGGTTATATGTCAGAAACACATGTTCTTCTTAAAAAATGCTGTTTAGCATAAAAATCATATGGATTTTTGGAAATTATATTATTTCTACCATCATGAAATGGTTACATTATATTTTGTGTCATCTAGAACAGTTTCTGATAAGTGTCTGTGAAAGTATAAATAGCTGTTTTGCTAATTATTAATGAAATGTAACCTGCAATTGCAGACTGATTGGCTATGTGAAGTTTTTTTATATGTGGTATATCTGAATAGTTATGAACAAAGAGAGATAGACGGAACACCGGACATGTGATATGAAGGGATGGGAAAAATGACCATATAAGAACAGCATTAAAAACTGTCCATCACATAGTTAAAGACCAGCAATGTCCACCTTCAACAGGTGGGTATTTATTTTTACTATTTGTAAGATTGTATATGAGCATAAACAGATAAAACATGCAAATTGTCACTGTAAAAGCTTGTAATAATTGTCACTATACAAGCTTGTAATAATTCTACTTTCCTACAGGCCTTTTACGATTTTAAACTTTTATTGGATGGAATAAATACATTGAAATGTGCACCTTGTATCTAGTAAAGGGGAAAAATCTATGTCTCACAACATTCTGACATAATGAAAATAATCGTTAAAAGTTGTCTGTCACCCACAGATGTGAAGGATCCACTGTGCACTTGCAGCTGACATTCTGTCAGGTACCCAAAGTAACATATATTCAATGAATTCTCCTGCTTTTTTCCATTGAAAAATGTAGCTCTATAAATAATGCATAATATGTTGTTTGAAATGGCATTCAGGAAATGCTCCATAAATAAAATAAAAATGCCATAAAATATTTGTCAATTCATTTATTGCATGAACCCATTCCAATAAAAAGTGTTCATCTTTATTGTATAATCGCATTTTATTACAACAGAAAAAAAGAAATGTAATGTTTTCGATATTAGCAGCTTCTGTACTATTTAGTATAACACAGTTTCAGAAATAAACTATGTAGAAATACTCATTTACAAGCAATGCTGAATTGTTCTCATCCAAACTTGGTCGTCCTCTTCTCACTTAGGATTTAGCAATACAGTAAAAATCCCTCCTTACAAACATTTGAGAAAATCTCTCCTTAAAGTATTTTGATGTCATGCATCTTTGAATGAGCTATACAAGCCGGAATACCACGAACAGTCTCTAAGTGACATAGCTGCATGTCTCAGTATCGAGGCTCTCCTGATGTGACAGAGTGGCCTCCACAGACATGACTGGTCACTGTAACAGCTAATCACAGTGACTGGATATGTTTATCTGTCAAAGCTAATGACATGATATGATCAGAATAATGGTATCTAAAATGGTATCTACATATATCCTAAAAACAAATAAATATCCTGTGTGGGTTCTGTAAATGAGAAAGGAGAAAATTACAGCTAAACACAAACATGGCAGAAATGTTAAAAATGTTTTGATACCATACAGAATAATAATAATAAAATGGATTTAATTGTGGAAATATTCCCATAGTACAAAAAAAGGTATTTTTTTATTTTCTTATGCATATCTAGCAATCCTGCCACTTCTTGTTGTATGGTATTATAGAATACTATGTTGCACAGGATATAATATTATATATATATATATATATATATATATATATATATATATATATATATTGTGACAAACCACCTCTTTTACATATAGGATTTTGCCACCGATCTTGCAATAAACCACAGCCTTCTAGGGTATACAAAGTCCAGGACACATTCAGTTCGGTTTTCCTTTTCTTTATTCGTTAGGAAAACAGCTGCTTCAAATAATAATAAACAAAAACAAAATTCCTTGCTCTTACTTGAGCTCTTACTAGACAGAAATTACTATCTATAATTGGGTGGCTTTCCCACTTACCAATTTCTTCAAAAAAACAAAAACAGCTTTGCAATAAACAGAAGTATTGTTTTGAATGTCTCAGCTCTCCTAGCTGACCTTTTTTTTCTTCCCTCCTTGTAGCAGGCTGATCTCTTTTTTTAAAGGCCTGTCTGCTAATTGACCAGCTACAGGTGAGTGCCAATTAGGAAACTCTGTAGTCAAATCTAAATCCTGGTCTGTTACACAGCAACTAGTGCTGTTGGAGCATTGGCCCACCCTGCTCTCCAAATACTCCGCCCCAGGGACCCATACCGTGGTTTGCAGAGCATCAGCAAGGTATATTGTAAACTTTGACATCCCTCCCTGGGGCATTTAACTGAAAATTATCAGGTTGCTGTTTAGCAAATCAGGCCTGATGTATCTTCCATCAACCACGATTCCACTTTTTCGCTCACAATATATATATATATCTGTGTGTGTGCTCTTACTGCGCTTTTTAAAATAATATTCTCTCACATTTTCCTTTAATTCTGTACCCTTAAACATCATCTTTTACTATTTTATGAAATATAACATGCTGAATTAGATGGAAAGAGGGTGTTAGTGATTTGTATAAATGCTCTGTGTAAATGTTCTGACCTTATGTACAAGTACCTCAACATACACATTCATTGATACCATACCTCCTCTCCTTCCCATGCACATATGAACAGCCACTTTAACACACATTAATACAATACGCATACTAGTTTCATACACACAACACTTGCTTAAAGCAACCGCAATACACTGATACCAGCCTGCACACTATCATTGTCAGAAACCCTGATATGTACAGTGGTCTAAAACATCAGGGTAGAATAGTTTGAAAAAGTATTATACAGGTGTAGTCAACCACATTGTTCAAGGTGGATAACTACTGTATTTTTTTAGAACAATTTAATGATGTTTTATGTGCCTCCTTCATAGACCACTAGGAAATTTGCTTATATATGTTTTTACACCAGGATTATATTTCTGGTGATACAATTGAACAGCAATAAAATGCTATTCTCTCCTACACAAATGTGTTAGAAATACTAATCAGTTATGATGGTGTTGTGTTCCATAGATAATATTACTTGTGTCTTTAATCTATATTTAAAATGCTCATAAAATGTTAATCATTTGATGCGTAGCATAATACGTTGTCTCCTATTATCAAATCTGGCTACCTGTGTCTGGCTTATTACCATTTAACTTGATTATTGCTTCATATAACAGTACTCTATTCTTATTTCCATTTTTGTCCACTTGTGACTGAATAATCATTTGGGCTCACAACTAGGTTGACCACTAGGCACTATGTGCTAGACATGCTGGCCAAATTGGCAACAGAATGAGTGACTCTGTTGCCGAATTCACAGCTGCCGTTGGCCCCTCAGATGTATTTAGTGTATTTCCTTGGGTTTGTGTGCTGTCTATTCAGAGCACCCAAACCATGGGAAATACACAAAATATATTGAGTGGTGACAACATGTCCCGAATTGCCCCGTGAGATCAGAAGTTTCTCCTGATTGACTCAGTACCTCCTTCACACTTAAACTGTAGCAGTTTTATTGCACCAGGTAAGAAAATAAACCCTCTCTATCTCTCTCTCTGACTGTGTATGCCTGTGCCTTGACAGCTGACATGCCTCCTTGAAGCTGTCAGAGCGCATATACATTTATAATATAACAGAAGCACACTAAAACCAATGTGGCTAACCAGTGAGGGAAATCAGGAAATAGATAAAAACAAAGTAGCATTTAAACATTATAAAGCTGAGGTATCAGCAGAGGCATTTGCAAAATATAAAGAAGCCAAAAAATACTATAAAAAGGCAATTATACCAGCTCAATTACAAAAAAATATTTCCAAGGAGAGCAAGAGTAATCCCAACAAATTATTTAAATATATAAATGGCAAAAAAATAAAGGGTCTTTGCTATCTGAGATGAGTGAGATAGTCAGTGGAGACAGAGGGAAAGCAGATATTTAAAATTATTTATTTTCTTCAGTTTTTACCAAGGAAGAAGCAATGGACAAGAACCTGCAAGATACTTTTACAGACGCATGTGACTGGTTGACACAAGATAAAATGTTAAAACACTTAAATGGTGTTAAGATAGATAAAGCCCCGGGGCTGGATAGTATACACCCATGAGTACTTAAAGAGCAAAGCCAGGTCCTAGCCAGGCCCTTATGTTTGATTATTTTATTTTCAGGCATGGTGCCCACAGAGTGGCATAAATCTGATGTGGTCATATTTAAAAAGGGATAAATATCCCAGCCAGGCAATTACAGACCTGTAAGCATGACATCTGTGGTGGGGAAACTGGGTTGCTAAGGGAATATATTCAAGCTCTCATATTGAACAGGAATTGCATTAGCAGGAGCCAATATAGCTTTGCGAAATACAGATCTTGTCAAACTAACTAAATTACATTCTATTAAGAGGTGAATAAAAATATAGATGTGGCTGCTTCAGTGGATACAATATATTTATATAGAAATTTGCTAAGGCATTTGATACAGGTCCCCACAAAAGCTTACTGTACAAATTGAATGAAATAGGATTAGGGTCAAAGGTTTGTTTGTGGATTGGCAATTGGTTGAAAGATAGAATGCAAAGGTTGGTGGTAAATTGGAAGGTCTCAAACTGGACAGATGTAATTAATGGAGTAACTCAGGGTTCTGTTCTGGGTTCTCTTCTTTAATTTGTTTATTAATGATCTCCCAGGGGGCTTATGGAGCCATGTTTCAGTGTTTGCAGATGACACAAAATGAAGTAGGGTACTGCAGTCTGAACTAGATGTATCTTCGCTGCAGGAGGATTTATACATATTGGGTAATTGGTATAAATGGTAAATGAGATTCAATGTAGACAAATGGAAAATTATGCATTTTTGGTACAATAATAAAAATGCAACAAATAGTTTAAATGGTGTTTCCAAGGTGAAATCTACTAATGAAAAAGATTTGAGGGTAGTTGTAGACAATAGACTTAGTAATAGTGCACAGTGTCAGCTGACTCACGCAAGGAAGATATTATTCAATTCTGGGCACCAGACATTATGGAACTAGCGAATGGAAGGTTTTAGTTATGAAGAAAGGCTGGAAAAGTTAAATTTGTACATGCTAGAGAGACAGCGGCTTAGAGGGGATATGATTTATTATATAAATATGTAGAGGGCCCCATACAAAGGGCTTTCTAATAACCTGTTCATTAACAGAACAGTACAAATGATGAGAGGTCACCCGCTAAGACTTGAAGAAAGGAGATTTAGTCTACGACAGCAGAAGGGATTTTTTATGTATGCAATACCGTAGGGTTATACTTTTAAAAAGTATATGGTTTGGTGGGGTAATGTAATGCCCTGATGTGGGGGTCCAATGGATAGGAGCCCAAAATGCAGTCAAGTGCACTTAATAAAAAGAAACAAACATAAGTACTCACAGGAGATGAATGGTAGTGTACTCTGTCTGGGCAGGAACAGAACTGAGAAAATGTGGTAATAAACCAATCCAAGGTCACAATAATATGAGGCAGGCAAAGGAGTGGTCAAACAGGCAGTCCGGGTCGCAATGGTAGGAGGCTGGCAGCAGAGTGGTCAAAGTGGTCTTCTAACCAGTAGCAGGAATAATCAATAACTGAGCACCGGTATTAGGACAGTGTAGGTATTTTATAGGGGCTGCCCAGAGTGACATCACACAAGACATCACAGGTCATGCCCCCCCAAACACACCACTCATCAAAGGCGGAGAAGGGGGCGTCAACATCATGGACCAATGCTCCGAATGATGACACGGAAAACAAGGAGCATGACGGACACCACCGCCAGGACCCAGCCGTATGTCCACATCCCCCACCATAGAGTGGGATGGAGGTCGAGGCCTGTGACCATGAGGGACGAGCCTGACAGGTAAAATACGTTGGCCAGCTTAAAAAATATCCCATGTGGAACATGAGCGCAGGCTGATTACATGTCAAAATTGCACGTTGGAAACACCCACCTTCTAAATGTGGACTTTTAGCCCCCAAGCAACCCAACAAAAAAAACCTTGGTAACAATAGAAAGCCCTTCTCATGTCGATAAAAACAATAGAATAAGTGTTGTTTTTTTTCATCATATTTTATGATTGTTTTTGTAGTAAGTTATCAGATATGATGAACATAATGGTATCTAAAGAAATCCCTTTTTATGATGATAAAAACAACATATAATTGGTGTGGGTACAATATGTGAGAGAGAAGAAAATTACAGATAAACACAAACACCCCAGAAATGTAAAAACAGCCCTTGTCACCAAGGGAAAGTCAAGGTCAAAATGTCTTGTCACTAAGGGGTTCATAACCAAGCAAGGAGTGAGTGGAGGAGTGGTTATTTATGGTGCAGCACAGTAATGCATCTCAACTGGAGTGGATCATGCTGGTGACTATGGAGACGCAATAGGAACATTATGCAGCTCCCTGTTTAAAGGTCCCTAAAGCTGAAGGGTACCCAGGAGTGGGGATGTGACAAAACCACTGGAAATTGCAGAAAGGTACAGCTTTTACCAATGATAGTAGCAATCGGGATAATATTATCCCCTATGTGGTGGCCATTTGCGTACTGGCTTCTACCTGTTTTTTTGGGGAGTACCTACCCAAAGCTCTGAGGGACAAGTTTGTCTGCGGACTGAATAGTGAAACTATACAAAATAAATGTCTGACAGAAAAAACACTCATTCTTACACGGGTGATTGAGATTGCATCAGTCATGGAAATGGCTATCAGGGATACTGAGTCACTGAATGCTCCGGCTCACAAAGGGGTAAAAGATGAAGTCTTTAGAGCAGCATTCACTCTAGCTAGGGCCAACTGCAAATACAGATCATCACCCCAACCCAACCCAACTTGCTACCAGTGTGGCGATTCAGACCTTGACTCCATCAAGAACCCTTGCAACAACCTTACAGTCCCATCAGGACAGAAAGATGGATGGGTGGAATCCCAAATCTTAGGTTTTTAAAGACCAATTGGGGAAAATCAAAAATCCTACTAGAAGAACTGGGCATAATTTCCAAAGTAGAGCACAGTGAATGGGCATCACCTATAGTGCCAGTAAAGAAAAAGAATGGGGACTTGCACATCTGCAGGTATTTTTGCATGGTACTGAATACTCACAAGTTTCCTCTACCCAGAGTAGATGAAATCGCCTCACTTGCTGGGAGACAGAGTTTCACTAAGATTGAACTCCGACAAGCCTACCTACAGTTTGAGGTCCACCCTTCTTCATGAAAATACCTCACCATTAACACTCACAAGGGCTTGTACGAATATGACTGTATGATGTTTGGCATAGCACCAGCCATCTAGCAGAGTAAGATGGATGCAATCTTAACAGACATTCCTTTCACACAGTGTCTATTATATGATATGCTCATCAACGGTTGTACAGACCAAGAACACAAGCAGGTGTTACAAAGACATCAGGCCCATGGTCTCAAGATGAACTTAGAAAAATGCAAATTTCTGTTGGCCAAATAGAAGCATACACACCACTGCTTTCCTTTACACAAACCGGCTGGCCAGTGACTATTACAGAGGATTATGAACCTTACTACCGGAAGTGAATTGATTTGACTATGAATGACAATTGTGCCTTATGGGGAGAATGAGTGATCATTCCAAACACCATCCAGAGACATATCTTGGACTTGCTACATACTGATCATCCTGGTACCACACGGATGAAACAGAAAGCACAAGGTTACATGTGGTGGCCTAACATAGATGCTGATATTATAGCATATGTCATTGAATATGACTTGAATAGGATGCATTCAGCCGTGGATTTGGACCACGTTTAATTGGTTTTGCCTTCACTTGGATTTTGCTAGTCCAATTAAAAGGGCAAATCTTCTTGATTATAATTGACACCAACTCGAAATGGCCTGCGGTCATTCCAATAACACAGCCAACTACAAAAGCCATGATTACCATATTATTGCACATTTGTGACACATTTGGTTACTGCAGGGAGATAGGCACAGGTAATGGGTCCCAATTCAAGAGCCATGAATTTCAGAGTTTAGTTACTCTTCATAACATCAAGCACAAGTTAACTGTGCCTTACCACCAAGCAACCAAAGAACAGTTTGTGTAAACTTTCAAGAACTTTTTCAAGGCCACAGTGGCTTCAACTAGCCAGAGGACCATATCTCCTCAGGAGTTAGACTCTTTGCTTACAGAAAAACACCACATGCTACAACTGGTACAACACCAGCTGAACTTCTGCTAGGCCGATGGCCATGGACTGGCTTTGACATGCTTCATACTAAAACTGTTCATGACCATGTATTGCACTCCGAAGAAAAGATTGTAACCTCCAAAGAGTCTCCCAATTTTGAGTTCACCAAGAGGTCTGGATACGATCTTGTGGATCCTCCTACACTCATTGGCTCCCCGCCACAATTTGGGGAGTCTTTGGGATTGAAGATGTACAGAGTTCACTTTGAAGATAGTTCCATTACAAGACAACATGAAGACCAGTTATGGTCCCGTTCCCTGTTACCTGAATCCTTAACCCCAAAGCTTCTGAGTCAAAATCCAGTGAGACAGATGACATCTGGAGAGGAGTTTGGGTTGAATATGAAAATTAATTTGCACCTTCAGTGGTGGCTTGTGATTCTGGGTCTGAAGTTCCTCATGCCCCTGATCCCATTCCCCCGACCCCTGAACCCAACGCCCTCCACTTCTACCTGTCCTGCCACCTCTGACACATTGACTACTGGTGGCCACCTTCTCCTGTCAGTTCTTATTTGCTTAAGCACTTTTTCCTGTATAAGTTTATAACATGTTTGCAGTAACTGTTCTGAAAAACTGTTTACAGGTGTTCCGCTTTCAGTTCTCTTTGGAGTAAAAAAGGTTATTCAAAATATTTGCTTTCTCTCTGTCCATTCTAACCAAATTTCTAATTTTGGATAAAAAAAAGATCATCATTTTCTGCCTCCATTTTTTTCCATTTACAATAAAAAATTGGGATTTCATATTCCATAGCACCCCATTGTACTGTACATTGTGATGAGCATTAGTATCTGCATTTTTAAAATTCCAAACGTAGCTAACATTTACTAAATGTTAATTCCTTGTCAATAATTTTCTTTTTAGGGAAACATCTGTTTCAGAAGGTAATTAAGCTCTCATAATTACTAATTACAAAATAAAACAGATTGTTAATGGAAAAATGTATTAAAAATTCTTTGTGGGTCTCTTATCACATTCTTGTTTACACAGGCTTAAATCACTACATTTGCCATTGTGGCACACAAATGTCGTGGATGAGGATATACATTAGTAATATAAGTTCACATTTATTTTTTTCACTTCAGATTTGAATGCTTTTGCATATTTAAATTTTAAGTGAACAATTTCTGTTATTCAGGAGTTTAGGTGTATTGCCCTGTTATCAAATATGAATTGGCAGTGAACAAGAAAAGTATTTTTAGGCACAAACATTTTTATGTGATTACATTACTGGTAATGATAATTAAAAGTATGCCGCATTCTCCTTGTAGTCAACAAGAAAGTACATTCTCTGGAAATAATGAGGTATTCTGCTCAAAGTATAAGCAATTCATATTTCATTCCCAAGGGCTTTTAGATAGAAAATGATGCACAGCTGACATTTGATATTGTTTGTCAATATATCAGCTTTATGTCACTTTATATTTTGAGATGTTGCTAGAAGGTTTCAGAAAAGTGGTAGAAAATGATTTTCACATTTCCAATGAACTTTCATACACAATTAAACCAATATTCTTAAATAGTCTTCATTTCTTCTAGCAAACCCCTAAAAGTATTTTAACTCTAAGCACATATTTAACCACTTCAAGAGCAGGCCTTCATTTCATTTTACACTTATGGACCAGAGATATTTTTCCTCGTCCTTGTTTAACTGTAATTTAGTTTGTCTCTATGTAATGCACCCATTTGAATCACATAGCATAATGTTCAGCACAATTACAGCTCTTTCAGAATTATAATAAGTTCTATAAATATCACATTACTCAGTACAAAATAATAGTTTTGAAAATGCAACTAGTTGAAAACTATCATATTTTTCAAATAACTTACCGATCATGGTAACAACATTTTAAAATAATTTAATTTAAAGAGAAAGGTACAGTTCAGTACTCATGCATTTCTATATGAATTGTTATATGATTACTGCATACACTACACTTTTTTGGGCTTGACTACTGTAACACTCTACTGATTAACATTCTTTTAACTTGACTCAATACACTTCTGCTGCTAAGCACATCCATCTTCTAATCAGGCACAATTGCTGCCTGGCTTCCTATTTATTTAGGATCAAATTAAAATGCTGACTCTAATGTACAAAGGTCCTTAACATCTACTTTTGCTAGTAAGTACATGATTTCTCATAATCTCGTCACATTTGTGCCTGCAAGTCTTCTCTCGAGATACCTTTTGTTTATAAAAGTGACTTTGACATAGTCCTAACTTTCTTACTCACACTTTTCAAAAGCCCTCAAAAGTCAATGTTTCAGGCATACAATCCACTCAACTACCCCATAAGATCTTACTAATAACATGATTACTGTGACTGGCTGGGCTAGAGAGGATTATATCATCACCCGCTGTACTGCTTCAGCACTGAGGTAGCAACCAAGTTATGTCATGATCGCAGCATGAAAACTGTGCTTACAGAAATTTTTAACTGGTGACCTTAAAATCAGGCTCTTGGATTGATACAAATTTTGCTGTCTTAAAACAGTCAACTGTGGGAAGTACAGCATATAAAGGTCTAAAAAAACTCATGTAAAATACCAAGCAAATAAAGCCTGCTCTGGAACCTCATGTTCCTGCTCTAGAAATGTTTTCAGGTGATAGACTTAGGTTTAGCAATGTATCACCTGCTCCTTTCTATTGTTTAACATGATACCTCTCATAGCCTATTGTTTAACCTAAAACATACCATTCTGTAACAATTAACTAAATCTTAGAACCAATATGTTATTATATTCACAGACACTCTAATGGGTTGGGCCCACCACTGGATCAAAATGTCCAGCACATAACCAAACATAAACTTGACATTTTAAAGCATGATTTTTAGGAACACCATAAATACTAAGAGGTGAGTTAGTCACCTGGTCTCAAGACTACTAACAAACTAAAAAATAGTAGGACAACTAAAGCAAATTAGGGAATAAAAACATCAGAGGTAAAAGTGCAATTAAGGTGATCAGTGCACAGTGGGTTTCCACGTATATAGAAATGTAACCGATACGTCTAGAAAAATATAAATAACCAACTACAATCTGGCATGGGGGGTCATGGGGTGAAATCATGAAGAGTCAGAACTGGTTTAACCCCTTAGTGACTGAGTGCTCTGCTGCATTTGATGTACCTTGAAGACCAGAATTCCATTATTTTTGTCATATGTTTACTGAACTATGAATTTCTTCATTTGTGTTCAGTCCACCCACACAAATTATATATCATTTTTTAAAGGACGGATAGGGCTTTATTTGATACTATTATCTTCATCATATGATACAATTTACTATTAAAAGAAATATAAAATATGATGAAAATATGCCATAAAAAAACACTTTTTCTAACTTTGACCTGATTTTTTTTTAAACAATTTCAAATGGTAAAAAATACCCCGTCTATATATTTCTAATATTTTTTGGGCATCATTGCAACACTTCACACACATAGGGAGTGATCAGCTTTTACTGCCTATGTGTGTAAAGCGCATCCGGTCACATTCGCAGTGATCATATGCGAGCGGGGAGGGGCGAGGTGGGGGGGGGCAAAGCACTCTCAGAGGCTGCTTCAGATCCGAAGCAGCCTCTGAGAGTATCTGCAGACATGTAGCGTTGCGCTAAGGAGCGCAACGCTACATGAAAACTGAGGACGTATATATACGTCGTTATGGTCCTCAAGGACCATGCTTTTCAGGACGTATAAGGGAATAAGAGAAAGACTTCTGATATATGATTAAGTATGTACTGAATTCTGTTTCGAAAAGAGCTGAAATGAATTAAAGTAAGAATCTCTCTCTCTCTCTCTCTCTCTCTCTCTCTCTCTCTCTCTCTCTCTATATATATATATATATATATATGTATAAATATAATATAGTTTTATAACAATAATGTAATTTAGTTAATGGTCACCTAGCTTGGATACTCTGTAAGCACTACATTTATTATGTAAGCCATGCTAACACACACACTTTATTTTTCAGTTTAAACCCATGCCATGTACCTAACATATGCAAATAAGTAGATATGTCAATATATTGAGTTAAAGATCAAACCTACATTGTGTACGTAACCAGCAACAAACATGATGTAATTGGCTGGCTATTAGTTTTAATTAGCTACTGGCATCAAACATGAACTCAGACTCCAGCCACGACTTCCTTATTGACATAGATCCAGAACATACTTCTGAAGAAATATCATATTTAATTGTTAAGATCACAGTTCACTACTATAATATTGTCAAAAGCAACTGTTAGACATCATAAAATAGAATAATACAGTATCTGTTTTGAATGTGTATAATGCCTGTAACGTCTTTAATAAAAGATTTGGGCCTTTTTCTCTCCTCCACAAAAAGATTCTACATTAGCTTTGCAATATATTCCATATTGTGCAAATTGCATCATTACAACTCTGAAATCTTAAAAAGGGATTTAGGCATCACATCCTGAAATGAAAAGCATTCAAATGCAATCAAACTTTTCCAAACAGAATATAATTTAACTAATGCCAACTTAGTTTAATGAATATAGCATATTAAATACATTTTGCTTCCAGTTTGATATGCTGCATGAATATTTAGTGTATTTGAAACCCTAAAGTATCAAGTGATTGATTTTAGAATGTGTAAAAATCATGAATAAAATATGATGATGTTTATTGTATGTTTTTTGGTATCTCTTCTGGAAATGCCATTTATAGATTTATGTCACTCATCATTAGTTTAGAGATACATTCACGTTTAACACATTCCTCCAGGGATTTAGCAGAGAAGCAGTGCTTTGACTTGTGTTGGACAGCTGTACTAATCAATAAGAAAACTCGCAGCAAAAGCCACTTCTGTAGCACACAAGTCGCAGTGACAATTCTCATGTTGCTGACAGCCTATTATCATTGTTATTTTATTGTTTTAATTTGTTTCTTTAAAAAGGTGGAAAGATCTGAGAACAAATCTGAATGTATTTGCAGATTACATTCTTTCTGCAGCGGGCCAACATAAAAGCATGTAGTGATTATATTAGACTTTCCTCAATGTCTCTGTTAGTCTGGGTAAAACTCTAGTTTTTCTTTTAGTTCTAGTCAATACATATATGTCACATGTACATAAAGACACATTTCATATGTATGTGCAAAATGTATTATTAAATTCACATTCAATTTGACTTACTATAGCAGTTACCATAGCCCAGTGATGCCCAGGAAATTAGTTCAGTAGAAGCAAACAAGAACAACATTAATTACCATAAAATTAAATATAAAGCTATTATACTTATTCCAAACCATCCTCATAACTCTGAAAAACAATAATGAAATACTATGTTACTAATAACATATCAAATACTACCATGCGATAAGTCAAAACAAATGTAAAAAGGTGGTTTGAGCTTGAGCAGGCTATGATACCATCAGAAATACTTAACCAATATATATGAATACCCAAAGCAGAACTGTATTTAGGGTGAGGCAGGCAAGGCCAGTGCCTAGGGCAGCACTGGCCTTGTATGTCTGGAGAGGGGGCTATGGGACATGTAATGGGTGTGTAATGTGGATGATAGGGCATGTCCTAGGGTGATGGGGCATGTAATGGATGTGCAATGTGGATGATGGGGCATGTCCTGGTGTGATGCAGGCAAGAAACATAATTATTTTATCACATTTCAAAATTTTGGTTTTACTACATCTCTACAACTGCAGACAAATGTACAGAATTTAATTTTTTTTTTTTTAAATCCCTTAAAGCAAGTCTAGAATTTTTATACTTTACAAAGCAATTATAACTCAAATAATGACAAACTTAAATTTATGAATAAATACAATCAAGACCTAGGATTGCGAAGAATGGTTCAGAATTTTAGAAGAAGTAAATATAATTTATATTTGTGTTAATTGTAAAGAGCAAGCAATTAAAACTTTACATATCTTACCCTGGTTAAATTATACAATATGGGTTTTTGTCAAACTAATCTATGTTGGAAAAAATATAGTAATATTGGTACATATATTGATGTCTGGTGCTGGTATCCTAAAATAGAAAAAGTGCAGAGATCTTTAAAAAGTCTAATTAGTACATTATTGGACAAAGCCATAACATTAGATTCTTGGACTTATCTTCATTCTAAGCCATGAGATAACCTAATTATGAAAATAAATTCATAACAAGAAAACCCTTAGTAACTAGATGATGCATATAAAAAAGATGGAATAAACCTGGAAATCTAATGTTAGATACTATTAAGAATCAAGTTAACAGCCATGGTACATGAAAACTTTAAATCATATGATACAATTTGGTTGTTTGGACCCAATAGAAAATAAATATTTATTCTTCTATACTCTTGGCTTGATAGCAACTCTTTATTGTATCCTTATTATAAGTGTGTTATACTATTGTCTTTTAATTTATATTAACGTGTTACATTTTGGCCCTATATTACTTTATTTTATGTTATTTATTTTGTATTATTTTTTTGTTTTTATATATATGTATAGAACAAAAAATTTGATTTTTTTTTTATTATTGATGATATACCTTCTCTGGCCTATGAGGCTTTGAGCTGACTGGTGGATGATGATGAAGCGTAGTCAGGCATGGGTGTGAGCATAAAGGCCCAATCAAGCACCCCTGTTCTAAAGGTTTGTCAGAGGTTTTTAAGGGTCAGTTCAATAGCCTGAAATTGCAGTGTGTGGTACTGTAAGCTGTAAGGCCATTAGTACCACAGAACACCTATTAGTCCACTATCATCCGACATTCATAATACAGGTACTCTTCTATACTCTCTAATTATTTAAGAAAAGGCGTAAAAAAAAAAATGGGAAAACTAGGTGGACTAAATGTTTCTTACTATCAAATACATTTTTCTGTAGTTGTTTGTTTGTGAAATGTAGCTAATGCTTAACAGTTTTTCTATTAATTAACACATGGAGGACATCAATATTGTATATAAACTTTGAAATTTAACTACAATAAAAAATGTATATAACTTTATATGTCCAACATGCGGTCCGCGGGCCAAATGCGGCCCATCTGACACGGAGGTGCGGGCCGCATGATATTGGATGCGGTAATCGCGCCTCCGTTTAGTGCCAACATTCGCTTAATATGGGAGAGTGCAGCGTGAGGGCTGCATGCTCAGCCACCATGCTCCCTGATATGGCCAGAGCGCCTGGTGTCAGGTGACATCCAGACGCTCAGAAGATGAGGACTTCCCGATTGGAGGCTAAAGACGACCTTGATAATGGCACATTATTTTGGTAAAAAAAAGAAAATACATTTATGTAATTGTATCTGTGCATGTGTGGAAGGGAGTCTGCCTGGAAGGGAGTTTGTGTGCATGTGGGGCAGGGAGTCTGTGTGTGTATGTGTGTGTGTGTAGATATCTGTGTAAGGGAGTGTGTGTGTGTGTGTGTGTGTGTGTAGGTATCTGTGTAAGGGAGTGTGTGTGTGTTTAGGTATCTGTGTAAGGGAGTGTGTGTAGGGATCTGTTTAAGGGAGTGTGTGTAGGGATCTGTGTAATGGAGTGTGTGTGTAGGTACCTGTGTAAGGGAGTGTGTGTAGGTACCTGTGTAAGGGAGTGTGTGTGTGTGTAGGTATCTGTGTAAGGGACTGTGTGTAGGTATCTGTGTAAGGGAGTGTGAGTGTGTGTGTGTGTGTGTGTGTGTAGGTATCTGTGTAAGGGAGTGAGTGTGTGTAGGTATCTGTGTAAGGGAGTGTGTATGTGTGTGTGTGGGGGGGTATCTGTCTAAGGGAGTGTGTGTGTGTGGGGGTATCTGTGTAAGAGACTGTATGTGTGTGTGTGTGTGTGTGTGTGTGTGTGTGTGTGTGTGTGTGTAGGTATCTGTGTAAGGGAGTGAGTGTGTGTAGGTATCTGTGTAAGGGAGTGTGTATGTGTGTGTGTGGGGGGGTATCTGTCTAAGGGAGTGTGTGTGTGTGGGGGTATCTGTGTAAGAGACTGTATGTGTGTGTGTGTGTGTGTGTGTGTGTGTGTGTGTGTGTGTAAGTGTAAGTATCTGTGTAAGGGTGTGTGTGTGGAAGGGTGTCCCTGGGTGTTTAAGTGTGTCTGGATTTTGTGCATGTGTATTTTTATATATAAGGATGTCTGTGTATGAGGGTGTTGAGGTGTGCTTCTGTGTGTAAGTAGCTGTGTTTGTATGTGTGACTGTGTGTGTATTTGTGGCAGTGAATGTATATGTGGAAGTGTGATTGTATGTGTAATTAATGTGAGTTTTGCTGCTTGTCTTATTCTGTATTATGATACAGTAATGTGCAGTGTGAGTGTGCACTTTATTGCTCTGGGGTCTGTGATACACTCACACACTGCTCATTAATGTGAATTTTATATATGTTTAAATAATGAATATGATATTATATATAGTTTTCTCTCAATGAAAAATGAATGTGGCCCACGCACACATACTTTTCTTGTGAAGTGGCCCACTGAAAAAAAACTTGGACACCCCTGGTATATATGTGTTATGTTTTAAATGTCCTTCAAATCGCTTATTTTTCAAATCGCTTATTTTTTTTATACAAAAGTCACTTTAAAAGTTGACTTTTATGATATTTTCATACCAGTGAATATCTGTCAAAACCAATCTGAATCAAAATAGACAAAACAGCCGTTACTGAGCAGATCATGTCAGTTAAGATTTGTTTTATTGTTTATTAGTTTAGTTAAAATTTGTGTGAATACTAATTACAGGAAATATAAAATCCCTTGGTAAAGGCTACATGGTGATTTTATATTAAGTTCTACAATCATTTTAGATAAAAAGCAACACTTTAGGGTCCATGCAATAAAGAGAGAATGACAGAGAACAGCAGGGAATTGAGACAGGCATGTCACCCTTAAGGCCAAAGTAGCTGAGTTGAAAGAATTATTCCATTAAGCTGGAGATTTTGTCCAGCTCGGCTACTTTTGTCTCACGTTTGAAATTCCCATCTTACTTCCCTCCAATTCTCTCTTTACTGAGTAGAGCCTTGAATTACTACACACTCTTCAAAACTCCACAGAGCACTCACATTTAAATTTTTTACATTTTAGAAATATATTTTACTTCACATATTAGAAAAGTTTTATTAATCCTGTGATATCAGTTGTTGAGCACATTAAAAAGAAACAATCCGAGCTTGGTTGAGATAGTAATCAAGGGATAACAATAATATAGAAAGGTGGAAAGATTAGTTTATGTACACTAGTTCAATAACAAATCTTGCCACTTACATCGATAATCATTGCTCATTCCTCACTGAAGAGTTCACAATAACATTTGCAAATATACAAAAATAGACCAAAACAATATTGTCCTTACAGTATCTACTAGGAATCTTCCAATTACAGGAATTGTGTAACACAGTTAAGATAAAATAAATTACAAAAAAATTCTGAATACACTCACAAACAAAATGGGAGGACAAGCTCAAGTGCAAAAAAGTTGTTTGTAAACCGGGTTCCAGAAGTCACTGGCCAGTGATAAGAGTCAAAACAGAGACATGCTCTCCAGGAAAACCCTCGTAGGTTGGCAAAGATTAAAATACAAATTAAGATCAAAGATTGTGCAATGAAAGTACCACTTTCTCCCTACAATTTTATTCAGACTCCTCCAACTTCCTCAGAGGCTCAGTGGAGTGACACCATACAACATTTCCTGTACATACAAATGCTAATAAATCTCCCATTCCCCCATTATCCAATACATTTCCAGACCTCCATATAATCCAAAATGTGCGACATGGGAGTTCTCAGCTATTGTTGCCTGACATTTCTTCTGTGCGTCACTGCTGGGTTCCATAGAGTCAAGGCGGATTAGGCAACTTCTGCTATTCACTTGCGTTCCCGGATCTTCTCATGAAATATCCCCATCCTGATTATCTCTGTGTAATCCAATGTGAACAAAAATAATTTTCACCTTCATCACAGCCTTCTTACACATTACAGAATTGGCTCATGTCTCATGTTTTTACTTTGCAATTAGAGACAATCAATAGAGTCACAAAAACACAATTGTTTCAGCAAAAGGGATAAAAACAGTTTATCAAATCACACAGTGAAATCAATTGAAAAGAGTCTGAATTTAAATGATATCATTATCAATTCAAGGAACCTACTCAATTATTTCTTTAGTTCTTTTTTTAGTTTATTTTTTTATTTATGAAAATACCAAATACATAAATACAAAAGTGCATAAATATTGAATTTAAATGATCATAATATTTCCGCATGTGCGATCCAGAATTCATTACACCTTTAATATTAAGTACCCAGACTTCCAAGAGAATTTTGGCCATGTTTTCCAAATATTATTTGTGTGAATGATTATCGGTCTCTTTGGTCAATTTAGATCCGGGGTTAATACTACTATCTTAAGGGATAATCGTACGGACTTGTGACATTTACTTAGATCTATATCATAGTAATTTAGTAACATAGTAATTTAGGTTGAAAAAAGACACAAGTGTATGAAATTCAACCCTTCTACCTATCATTCCAGCTTTTGATCCAAAAGAAGGGAAAAAAAACCCTAAGGAAGCTATTTCTAATTTTGCCTCCTAGGGGGAAAAAAATCAGATTTATCCTTGAATCAATAAGCTCTCTTATTAATGCTTATTCTTATACTACTAGCCCTGTATGTTCTGCTTTTCTAAAAAAAAAAAGTAGTTGATAGCACTACCTCTCTTGGTAGTTCCATAGCTGTATTGCCCTTACCATAAAGAACCCCTTCCTTTGCTGTCTTTGAAATCTTTGCTCTTCCAATCTCAGGGGGTTACCTCTTGTTCTTTGTACATTTCTGTTAATGAACAGGTCAAAGGAGATCTCTTTATATTGGCCTTGCACATATTTATATAATGTTATCATATCCCCTCTGAGACGCCTTTTTAACTTGTAAATGTATTTATAAATGTAATTTTTTTAGTCTCTATTCATAACTAAGATCCTCCAATCCCCTTATTAATTTTTTAGATCTCATTTGCACTTTTTCTAGTTCCATAATATACTTTTTAAGGACTGGTGCCTAGAATTGTACTGCATATTCAAGGTGAGGTCCTACCATTGACTTGTAAAGAGGCAAGCTGATATCCTCCTCCCATGAATCTATACCTCATTTTGTACATGCCAATATCTTATAGGCCAGTGCAGCTGCTAACTGGCATTGATTTCTGTCACCAAGTCTGTTTTCTACAAAAATTCCTAAATCTTTTTCATTAGTAGTTTTTCCCAGGGAAATACCATTTAAAGTATATGTTGCTTTGTTATTATTTTTCCCATAATGCATAACTTTTTTGCCACTTGCCACTTAAATGACCAGTGCCACACTCTGTCCAAATCTTCCTGTAAAGAACAAACATCAATATTAGTCTATATTAACTTACCTAATTTAGTGTCATCAGCAAACACTGAGACATGGCTCTCAACACAACTTGGGAGATCATTAATAAATAAACTAAAAAGAAGAGGGTCTAAAATATACCTCTGAGGTACTCCGCTTAATACCCTGGTCGATAAAGCTAACGATAAATATTCAACTTCATTTTCAATGCACTCTATAGGTTGGAAATCCATGATTTTATTTTGCAACTTTATTCTTTTTTTAATTCCTTCCCAAATTTGGAGAATCTGATGCATGACCAGGCAGTTTTCAAAACTTCCTTTTTCTGAGCTCCATATTACTTGAGCCAAATTCTTCACACCACACATCTCTGACCCTGATCTGTACCATCCCCCCTTATTCTTTTCCCCTGATTTAATTTGTGCAATATGTGCTACCATACTTGCCTCATAGTAATCGTTCACCTGTGGTAGACTAATACACCCTTTTATTTCCTTGCTCACCATAGTTTGTAACTTTATTCTGGGTCTTTTGCCTCTCCATACAAAACTTGTGAAAGCAGACTGTACCATCTGGATCCAACTGTTGGCAATTTTAGTGGGAGCATTCAAAATAGGTAGGTCAATTTTGACAGAGTATTGATGCTGCCCCACCATGAGGTTTCCATTTCTCTCCAGTTTTTAAGATCACTGTCTATTTGTTTTAATAAGGATATGAAGTTAACATCGGCCATCTTTTCCATTTTCCTTGGAATTTTTATTCCCAGTTACTGAAAGACCTTAGGATTGTTACATTTGTATTTTTCCTGGTTCAGCATCTTTTCTGATTTACTCAGACTGTAGAACTGGGCTATTGCCTTAAATAAATTTAGCTTACAGTTAGAGACCTCACTGTATTTCTCAATCTTGTTTAAGACCAATTTGATGGACTCAACAGGGTTCAGTATGGTAATGAATATTTCATCTGCATATAGGAATATTTTTAAGTTCTCATCTCCCGCAGGATAACCCTCAATGAGCTTATTTTCTCTAATTTTGATTGCTAAGATTAAGATGGTAATAGCATATAACATGAGAGATGGAGGCATCCCTGTCTTGTGCCATTTGACAACGCAAACCAGTCTTCACAAATATTGGGACCTACTGTCCTTGCTCTGGGGGCCACATATAGTGCCATTATCACTGAGTATATATACCCTGAGATTTCAAAGGCCTCCAGAGAGTGACCCATGAAACCCCATGTTACCCTGTCGAATGCTTTATTGGCATCCAGCGACAGGTCCAGCATGGGTCTCCCCACTTGTTCTGCTCCATCCAGGATATCGATCAACCTTCGGACATAATTACTTGCCATCTGGTCTAGAATAAATACAAAACAAAGTGGTAGGTGCGCTATGTGACAAACACCAGTGAAATAAATGAAATCTGATAATTGCCTTATAGTAGGTCACTCTTATATGACGATGTACAATCAGTATCTTAAAAAAGATAGAAAAAACACAAAGACCATAGTGTAATATAGTCTAGACATGGAGTAATCTGTGCAGGTAAATAATGCACTCACAAACAAAAGAAGGAGAAAATCTTATCTGTAGTTTCTTGTGTGGTCCTCTTGTTCCTCATCCAGTGGATGTGTGATGTAGAAATAGATGAAGAGAACCATAAATATGTGGTAAAATACAAGATTTTAATAAAGCAATAAGGTAACTTACATCTAAAATGGAGATATGCAGCACAAAAGATGATCACAGGCGATGGTCCACAGAACAGGTTCCACGCCAATAGTAAAATCCAAGTGGAGGCAATATTCCAGAGAACAGGATAAAATAACCTCTGTAAAAAAGTAATAAAAGGTCCGCAGTACAATGAATCACGCTACGCGTTTCGCCTTCCTGAGGCTTCCTCCTGGCGTGTGATTCTTGTACTGATGTGTGGTCTTTAAATATTCACGCTCATTCACTTCCGGGTTTGTCTCTTCCGTGATGTCATCTCACCTCCGTCGCATAGTGAGATTTCTGACGGGATCTCGCGAGGTTTCGGCCATATGATTGAGACATGGGGAGGTGTTTTAAAGTCCGTTTTTTGGATTTTAAAAACATATTACTGATAACAGGCGTCCATATGTAAGAAACTGCTCATATAAATATACATACTTCTCCAAAGATAAAAGGAGAAGAAGCAAATCTACAGCTATATATACATGAGAGATGCTAAAAATATATATCATAAATGTGTATTTAAAAATATATGTATGAAAAAAGCCCAAATATATAATATTAAAATAAAAGATATTTCAATAAAAAACTACGCAGATGTGAATATACAGACATATGGGGAGCAGGACTATATACATATGGACTTGCCTGTATACAAACTCTGTACTATATAATAACACACAATATATCAGACTTACAGTGTGTATCTAAATACATAAAAAATGTGTGTACAAGAGGTAGATAAAATTAAAAAATATAAGACAGGTTATAAAAAATTATATAAATCGAAATCTGCATTGAGACCTTTTGGTAATAGGGTGTCCACATCGAACACCCATCTCATTTCAATTTTACCCATTTCTTTAATATTATCTCCACCCCTCCAGTGTTTTTGTATTTTTTCAATGGCCCAAAATTTCAGACCTTTCGGATTTTTGTTATGTTTATCCCAAAAATGTTTGGATAATGAGTGTTGGGTGATCCCCTTTCTTATATTTCTGACATGCTCCCCCATCCGCTTTTTTAATGTTCTGGATGTCCTACCGATATATTGAAGCCCACATGGGCATTCGGCCATATTTATCACATTTGTGGAGGAGCATGTCAGGAATTTGAAAATTCTCGTTTATTTGCAAATGAACTGTATTTAACAATGGGGTATTTTTGTGGTGCAGAAACTTTACAAGCTTCACAATTTTTGCACCCATAGAAACCCTTGTTTTGAGTAAGGAAATGTTGAGAGTTTTTCTTTTTTTGTTTTTCTAAGAAGCTTTTTGTCAGTTTATTTTTTAGATTTAAAGCTCCACGAAAGATTACTCCCGGTATAAGGTTTTTAAGAGAGTCGTCTTTAAGGAGAATGTGCCAATGATTTTTTATGATTTTTTTTGACTTTCTGTGATTTATTGATATAATCCATCACTAAAGGTATGTTGGGTGTAATGGACGTTTCAGCTGTATTTTTGGGTTGGAGTAATGTGTCTTGGTCTGTAGCCTCTAAATTAGTCATAATATTGTCTATGGCTGGCAAATTGTAGTCCACTTTTTTAAAATAGGTTTTTGTTTTGAGGTGATTATCCTCCACATATATCTCTAAATCCAAAAATTGGATATTATTTTTACTATAGACTGTATTTAAAATAATGTTGTTAGTATTATTATTAAGAGATATAAGAAAAGAATCGAGACCATCTTGAAAAATGTCATCGATATATCTCCTATAGAGGACCAGGTTCGCCTCCCAGCCATGCGCACCCCATACAAAGTTGTCCTCCCAGTGCCCCATAAAGAGGTTGGCATAGCTGGGGGCGACCTTGGTCCCCATAGCCGTTCCCTTTAACTGTAAATAAAAAGTCTCCAAACCAAACCAAAAGAAGTTGTGTTCAAGGATAATTTTCAATCCTTCAAGGATATACTCTATCTGGGCTGATGTCCTCTTTCCATCTTTATTTAAGATTTTTTTTACCGCTTGACAACCTTGGTGATGATCTATAATGGTGTACAAGGAGGATACATCACTGGATACTAATATATAATCTTCTTGCCAGTTGATAGTTTTTAATAATTTAATTAGACCTATAGAGTCCTTTAAATAGGATTTTAATGTGTGCACATATGGTTGTAATACAATATCTAAATATTCTGACAAGTTGGAAAAAATGGATCCTATACCTGAGACTATAGGCCTTCCAGGTGGATTTAAAGAATCTTTGTGGATTTTCGGAAGAAAATAAATGGTGGGGATTTTGGGATGTAGAAGATTAATATAGTCTAATTCTTTTTTAATCAAGAAATGATTAGTTTTACCTTTATCTAGGTAAGTTGAAAGTATTTTTTTAAATTTGTTTGTAGGGTCTTCTTTTAGTGTGCAGTAAACTTCAGTATCGTTAAGATGTTTATAGGCCTCCAGTTTATAGTTTTCACGGGATAGGACAACTATTCCTCCACCCTTATCAGCTGGTTTGATGATAATATTCTCATCCATTTGTAGTTCTTTTAAAATCTGCAGCTCTTTTTATGTGAAATTATTGCTATCATATTTTGTGTGTTTTATTTTTTTAAGATCATCTACCACTAATTTTTCAAACGTATCCAAAATTCCGGACTTGTATTTAGTCGGGTAAAAAGAGGATTTTTTCTTTAGGTTAGATGAAATGATAACATTAGGGTTTATTGTTTGGTTAATGTTATTTTCGTTATTGGGTTTCAAGGAAAAAAATATTTTTAATGTTGCTTGCCTTACGAATTTGTTTATGTTGATATAGGCTGAAAACATATTGAATTTTTTAGAAGGGGCAAACTTAAGGCCCTTACTTAGTACCAACATTTGTTCTTGGGAGAGGATTTTATGGGATAGATTGAAAATACCAGAGAGTGAAGGAGCCACTTTTTTTTGTTGTTTCTTTTACCTTCCTCCTCTGTACCAACCTACCCACTCTTTCTCCTCTCCCTGATATGAAGTTCTCCTCTTCTTTGATATATGGATCTTTGAGGTTTTGGTGGAATTGTTTTTACTCGCTGGTCCAGATCTAAAAAATGGGGCTCTTGAGTGTTATAACTAGAGTCTTGTGGTAAAGGTTTTAATAATTTGTGTTGTCTGTCTAGAAGTGGGGAAGTGTCGCCTAATTGGGATAGAACGTGAAATCTGTTTGATTCGAAAGGAGTATAGTCTCCTTTAGTAAGTGCTTATGAATATGAAATTTTTTTGCGTGTGAATGTGTTTGTGTCTTCACTTATTTTAGTGAGTCTACTTCGAATATTAGGAATTGGTGATGTGCGAGGTGCTGGTACTCTAGTTATGGGGTTAGTGTTGTGTGGTGATTTAGGTTTGAAATTGTGATTATGTGAAGTATGTGATTTCGAAGGATTATGAAACGATGATTTATTATCATGTGAATAGGTGGTCTTATTACGGTAGTTCGTTGGTTGTCTGACTGTGTTGAGCCTATAGTCTTCTTTATCCCTCAAATATTTTTTCACCTGAATCTGTTTGGTATCGGCTTCTAATTTTTCAATTTTTCTTATGATACTTGAAGTTTTATCTTTATATTCTTCCTGATCTGTATAAGGATCTAGAACATTGTGGAGTCTATTTATTTCTTTATCTAAAAAGGCGAGATTCTTTTCTCTTTGTTCAATGATAAGTTTAATTAGATGGCATGTACACCGTTCCAAAGTATTGTTCCGTTCAAAAATGAAACCATCATCCTCTATATCAAAAGTTGGACTTTTAAAAAGTCTTAAACCCCTTGGTGTAATTCCTTCGTTTAGATATTTTCTCAGGGTAACTATTTCCCATTTTATCTTAGTCTTCTTTATGAGATGTTTTTCTAGCTCCACAAATGTATCTGTAAGATTAGGATTCCTCTGTTCTTCATAGGGGAATATATTTGTCATAAAGGCTTCTTCCACATGGGAAAGGATATTATTTCGATATTCAAATAAGGACATAGTAGTCCTCTTAAGTAAATATTGGTCAGATCAGCAGCTTAGAATAAACAGAGAAAAGAAAATGTATTTGTTAAGCTGCTGATCTGACCCTACAAACAAATTTAAAAAAATACTTTCAACTTACCTAGATAAAGGTAAAACTAATCATTTCTTGATTAAAAAAGAATTAAACTATATTAATCTTCTACATCCCAAAATCCCCACCATTTATTTCCATCCCAAAATCCACAAAGATTCTTTAAATCCACCTGGAAGGCCTATAGTCTCAGGTATAGGATCCATTTTTTCCAACTTGTCAGAATATTTAGATATTGTATTACAACCATATGTACACACATTAAAATCCTATTTAAAGGACTCTATAGGTCTAATTAAATTATTAAAAACTATCAACTGGCAAGAAGATTATATACTAGTATCCAGTGATGTATCCTCCTTGTACACCATTATAGATCATCACCAAGGTTGTCAAGTGGTAAAAACCATCTTAAATAAAGATGAAAAGATGACATCAGCCCAGATAGAGTATATCCTTGAAGGATTGAAAATTATCCTTGAACACAACTTCTTTTGGTTCGAGGAGACTTTTTATTTACAGTTAAAGGGAACGGCTATGGGGACCAGAGTCGCCCCCAGCTATGCCAACCTCTTTATGGGGCACTGGGAGGACAACTTTGTATGGGGTGCGCATGGCTGGGAGGCGAATCTGGTCCTCTATAGGAGATATATCGATGACATTTTTCTTATTTGGAAGGGCGATCAAGATGGTCTCGATTCTTTACTTATATATCTCTTAATAATAATACTAACAACATTATTTTAAATACAGTCTATAGTAAAAATAATATCCAATTTTTGGATTTAGAGATATATGTGGAGGATAATCACCTCAAAACAAAAACCTATTTTAAAAAAGTGGACACTAATAGTTTCATAGACTACAGTAGTTGCCATTACCCACCTTGGCTCAAAGGAATTCCAAAAAGTCAATTCATGAGACTAAGACGTAACTGTACAGATCTTACAATGTACCAACAACAAGCCCATATCCTCAGAAATAGATTTGAGGAAAAGGGCTACAATTTGCCAGCCATAGACAATATTATGACTAATTTAGAGGCTACAGACCAAGACACATTACTCCAACCCAAAAATACAGCTGAAACGTCCATTACACCCAACATACCTTTAGTGATGGATTATAACAATAAATCACAGAAAGTCAAAAAAATCATAAAAAAACATTGGCACATTCTCCTTAAAGACGACTCTCTTAAAAACCTTATACCGGAAATACCTAGAGTAATCTTTCGTGGAGCTTTAAATCTAAAAAATAAACTGACAAAAAGCTTCTTAGAAAAACAAAAAAAGAAAAACTCTCAACATTTCCTTACTGAAAACAAGAGTTTCTATGGGTGCAAAAATTGTGAAGCTTGTAAAGTTTCTGCACCACAAAAATACCCCATTGTTAAATACAGTTCATTTGCAAATAAACGAGAATTTTCTGTTAAAAAATTCCTGACATGCTCCTCCACAAATGTGATATATCTGGCCGAATGCCCATGTGGGCTTCAATATATCGGTAGGACATCCAGAACATAAAAAAAGCGGATGGGGGAGCATGTCAGAAATATAAGAAAGGGGATCACCCAACACTCATTATCCAAACATTTTTTGGATAAACATAACAAAAATCCTAAAGGTCTGAAATTTTGGGCCATTGAAAAATACAAAAACACTGGAGGGTGGAGATAATATTAAAGAAATGGGTAAAATTGAAATGAGATGGGTGTTCGATGTGGACACCCTATTACCAAAAGGTCTCAATGCAGATTTCGATTTATATAATTTTTTATAACCATTTTTTTATGTATTTAGATACACACTGTAAGTCTGATATATTGTGTGTTATTATATAGTACAGAGTTTGTATACAGGCAAGTCCATATGTATATAGTCCTGCTCCCCATATGTCTGTATATTCACATATGCGTAATTTTTTATTGAAATATCTTTTATTTTAATATTATATATTTGGGCATTTTTCATACATATATTTTTAAATACACATTTATGATATATATTTTTAGCATCTCTCATGTATATATAGCTGTAGATTTGCTTCTTCTCCTTTTATCTTTGGAGAAGTATGTATATTTATATGAGCAGTTTCTTACATATGGACGCCTGTTATTAGTAATATGTTTTTAAAATCCAAAAAACAGACTTTAAAACACCTCCCCATGTCTCTTCCTTGCTATGTGGTATATTGCCAACCAAGCCAATCATATGGCCGAAACCTCTCGAGATCCCGTCAGAAATCTCACTATGCGACGGAGGTGAGATGACATCACGGAAGAGACAAACCCGGAAGTGAATGAGTGTGAATATTTAAAGACCACACATCAGTACAAGAATCACACGCCAGGAGGAAGCCTCAGGAAGGCGAAACAAGTAGCGTGATTCATTGTACTGCGGACCTTTTATTACTTTTTTACAGAGGTTATTTTATCCTGTTCTCTGGAATATTGCCTCCACTTTACTATTGGCGTGGAACCTTTTCTGTGGACCATCGCCTGTGATCATCTTTTGTGCTGCATATCTCCTTTTTAGATGTAAGCTACCTTATTGCTTTATTAAAATCTTGTATTTTACCACATATTTATGGTTCTCTTCATCTATTTCTACATCACACATCCACTGGATGAGGAACAAGAGGACCACACAAGAAACTACAGATAAGATTTTCTCCTTCTTTTGATTGTGAGTGCATTATTTACCTGCACAGATTACTCCATGTCTAGACTATATTACACTATGGTCTTTGTGTTTTTTCTATCTTTTTTAAGATACTGATTGTACATCGTCATATAAGAGTGACCTACTATAAGGCAATTATCAGATTTCCTTTATTTCACTGGTGCTTGTCACATAGCGCACCTACCACTTTGTTTTGTATTTATTGTATGTTTTTCACGTGTGTTTTGCAGAGAAACACATAGGCTGGTGCTGCTGTGATACAGATTAAGCGCTGGTCTTTTTCCACTTGTCACAATGGTCTAGAATAAAGCCTATTTAGTCTCATTGAAATATATTGGGAAGGACTGGTTTCAATCTTTCAACCAGAATAGAAGCATACAGTTTAACGTCTACATTTATTAATGAGATGGGTCTATAGCTCTTCAAATCCATAGGGTCTTTACCTGTTTTAATATTGGGAGAATATTAGTGCCCAGCATCTCCGCTGGAAAAGTGCCCTCTCTGGGTGCTTGATTACATGCGGCTATTAAGTGGTCAGAAAAACTGGGTGCCAGGACTTTATAAAGATCCTTTAGAGAACCTTGAGTTTATTCTTAGCAAGTTTCTCTATGGTTTTCATTAGTTCTTCTCAAGTTATGCCCTTATTAATAATTCCTCTTTGTTCTGATGTTATCTTAGGTATTTTACTTTTATGGATATATTCCTTTATCCCATCTTCTTTTAAATTTTTCGGAATGTTATAGAGCTCTTTATTTTTTATTTTTTGTTATTCACTTATAAATATATATTTATATGACACATGTCTTATCATCACATTTTAAACATTTTAGACACATTAAACATAGACATAAATACAACCGGTTATATATCTTGATTCCTCAAAGGAGGTAAATCTTGATAAAACAAAAGGAACAATAACCATACATACCATTCATATCTCCCATTCATTCTTGGCTGTGTCCCCTCCTCTGCACCATTCAGGTTTTTTTAAATCCTTTTGGTCCTTGGTGACAAGATCCCATGGGGATATTTTATCTGTTAATTTTCGTTTTATTTTCTCTTCTCTTTCTTTCCTTTCTCCTATTTTCCTTTCATCCTCTTCTTATAGTCTTCCCATGGTTGCCATATGTTTTGATATTTATTATATTGCCCTTTGGACTTATAGAATCCTTTTTCCATAATCTGTTGGTTATCAATGGGGGAGATAATATCTCTCCATTTAATCCAGTCTTCTGCTTTCCATTTTTTTGCTATACAAAGTTTAGTAGCTAAAAGTTTGTTAATCAATAAACATTTATTTTCTAATTTCATATTTGAATGTCTAAATTAAAAATAAATATTTGTGGAGTTAAGTGTTGGATGGTTGGACAAATAGTTTTTATTAAAGTTGAAAGTTGGATTAAGACAGGTTTGAGTATAGGACAAGTCCACCACATGTGGAATATGGATTCTTCTTCTTTTTTACAATTCCAACACAAAGTAGATGTGGATTTTCAAAATATGTTTATTTTAACTGGTGTTAAATACCCTCTGAAAAGTATTTTATAATGTGCTTCATATAGTGTTAGATTATAAGAGCATTTTTAAATTGTCATATTTGCTTCTCTCCATTCTTATAAAGGAAAACTACAACCTATCTCTTCATCCTATTTGGAAATGTTTTATTCCTTGGTGTCTGGCTTAAATTTTTCTAGGAATTTTGTGATTTTAGTAATTATTTTAGTATTGTGTTGTGATGTTATAAATTCTTCTACTTCTAGGTTTTCAATTACCCCCATAGCTTTTATTATACCTCTAATCCTCATATTTGAGAATATTTCAGATTGAGGGAGATTATATTTTAATTGTAGGTCTGAGAATGATAAAATGTGATCTTCTTGCATTATTTGTGAATTTGTTACTATACCATAGGTTTAGTAGCTTTTAATAATTAAATCATCAGTATACCAAGGAATTGTATTCAGGGGGAAAGATTGTAGAATGCCCTTGGGGATTTCCATTGATTTTTTACATTTTATAAGAGTAATAATAATAATAATCACTTATTATTGTGTTATTGAGGTGGAATTTATTAATGAATTTCAAGTCAATACAAAAGATATAATATGGGTCGAATCCTTTTAAGAAACCTCTTACTATATTATATCACACTGTTTCCTGTGAGATATGCATGCTTTCAAAAAATGTGAAAGCATGCATATCTCATGCAATAATTCTATATGTGGAGATGACAGGCCCCCTTTTTGTGGTCTTTTACTTAATATTTTCCATGATATTCTGGGGTACTTTCCATTCCATAAATAGTTTGATATCAGTCTCTTGTATTCTTTTAGTATTCTATATGGAACTCTCATTGGAATAGATCTCAACAAATATATTAATTTAGGGAGAAGGTAGGAATTTAAAATATTTATTCGACCAAGTCATGAGATTTCAAAATTTCTTCCATTTGGATAAATTTTTAAATTTAGATGTAACTTAATTCCTAGATATTCTATCATCCCCCCCCCCCCCCCCTCCCAAGGTCCAATCGACGATTTTTTCATGTTAGATGATAATTTCCTTGCTTAATTGATGTTGTTTGTCTTATCATTTTGGCTAGAGGTTCGATAGTTAGCAGGTACAGCAAAGGTGACAGGCGACATCGCTCTCTTGTACCGTTATGAATATCGAAACAAGCGGAGTATAAACTGTATCCCACCACTTTGGGTTGGGGAGTTGTATATAGTGCCATGGTATTTTGTTTAAATAAGCCTGTGATTCCAAATTCTTCCATTACCTCTCCTAGGAAATTCCATATCACCCTGTCAAACGCTTTCTCTGCATTTAGTACTAGTATACTGATGGTATTTTTGTTTATATGATCAATTAAATTTATAATTTTACGAATATTATCTGCCAAATCTCTTACTTGGATAAACCCTGCTTGGTCATGATGTATTATATCGGGAATTTTTTTTTAAGCAGTCTGCTAAAATTTTGGAATAAATCTTAATATCCAAATTTATGAGAGAAATTGGTCTATAGTTTGACAGGGTGGCTGGATCTTTCTCTGGTTTGACAATTGGGGATATAGTTGCTCTTATCATCTCTGGGGGTATATAGTTTTTTTCAAACATTTCTAGGAGGGACCTAAGGAGGAGAGACGAGATAACCTCCCAGAAAGACTGATAGCATCCCAAAGAAATGCCGTCTGGCCCCGGGGCCTTTCCTTTTTTGAGATCTTTTTCAAAATATTGTCTTTCGTGGATATTAAATGGTTCATTCAATATTTATTTTTTTTCGTCATTAATTTTTGGTAATTATAATGTTTGAAGAATTTTGTGAATATCTAGAGAGGACATTGATTGATTCTGAATATTATAAAGTGAGTGGTAGTATTCTTAGAATGCCTTTGAAATTTGCCTTGGGGATAATAAGATTTTTGATTCTTTTTTTAATATAATCATTTTTTCTTTTACCTTTTATTTTGTTAGACAAGATTATATTCATTCTGTGATTACTGTGGTACCATTTCTGTTTTAAAATACGACTGTTTTTCTCAGTTTTATCATTGAGATGTTTTTTTATCTGATCTTGGATTTTTATTATATGTATTTTTATTATATTAATGTGTGTATAATTATTTGGGGAAAGTTGATTTATTATTTCGTGTTCTGCTGAATATACACATTTCTGACAATGGCATTCCTCTTTTTCTATTTAAATTACTCCCTAGTTTATTCAAAAAGCCTCTCATATAACATTTAAAGGTACACCATAGTGTTTTGTCCGAAAATTCTTTTTTTTTTATCATTAATTCCCCTAAATTCCACAGCCTGTTTTTTCAGATACTTCTAGTCTCCATCTAGTCTGACTGCCGTACTCATCATTGATTTTATAGTATATGTTACTGGAGCATGGTCAGACCATGTAATTGTACCAACCTTTGATGATTTAAAGTGAACAAATAGTGTTTTTTGTTAGTATCAAATTTATTCTTGAGTATGAACTTAGAGTAGAATGAGTAATCTCTGTCTGATGGATGCTGTATTCTCCATATATCGTAGAGCTGGTTTTCGCGCATAAAATTCTGAAATGCTTTTGAGGTTGATTTAGTTGTTAGATCAATTTTAGAACTAGTCAGCATACTTTTTTCAAGATTTATGTCTACAACACAATTCATATCTCCTCCAAACAACAGAGTACCTTTTTCTATTATACAAATTTTGAAAGAATTTTACAGAGGACTTATTGGGTTATATATGTTGACCAATGTATACTTGACATCATCTAACTTGCATATTAATATTAGATATTGACCGCTTCCATCCTTTTCTTCATTGATATATGCAAATTAGATTTTATTAGATATTATTTCTACTCCTCTTTTTCTTTTTTTTCTGAAAATTTGATTGAAAAACATTTAGAAATTTGGTATATTTCCAGGTTGTCTTATGTGGAACATCCCAATGAATTTCCTGTATGAATGCTATCTCAATATTTTTTTGTTCTAGAGTATGATGTAGGTATCCCCTTCTCTGAGGTGAATTGAGGCCCTGAGCATTTAGCTGCACCCCAATCCCCTGGTCCATAGCTTTTCCTTCCCTTTCTCCTTCCTTTCCCCCTCTCTTCCGCTTTAACATAACAGTATCATTCAAAATACAATTGTTTTTAAATTTGGATTTAGATAATTGTTGGCCTTTGTACTGTATTGTTACCCTCTAATTATCTTCAATTTAGAGGGAGAGAAGATAAAATAAAATAAAAACCCTGGAACCACCTTTCTTCATTGTTGTTTGTGCATATGATATTTAGATTTATTTTGTGAAATTATTCTTTCCTATGATCTTTATTACCCTTCCCTTTACATTAACTTTTTTTTCCAACTAGGTGTTTCATCTATCTATCCATCTTAGTGTTCTTTTATCTATATACCGTATTTGCTCGATTATAAGACGACCCTGATTATAAGACGACCCCCCAAACTTTGGATATTCCATTAGGAAAAAAACTAAAAGCCTGAATATAAGACTACCCTAAAGGAAAAACGTTTAACTTGTATATATTCACATGGAAATTGCTTTTTTAATAAAAAATTATGATATCAAAACATGTATTTCTTGTTTTTATTTCTTTTTATGTGCCAATGCTACCTCTCTCTCTCTCCCCCCTTAGTGTTGTCTCTCTCCCCCCTTGCCTCTGTTTCTGCACCCCCTCCCTCCCCTTGTCTCTGTTTCTTAACCCCTTCCTCCCCTTGTTGCTCTCTCTTCCCCCCTCCCTCCCCTTGTCTCTGTTTCTTAACCCCTTCCTCCCCTTGTTGCTGTCTCTTCCCCCCTCCCTCCCCTTGTTGCTCTGCCCCGCCCCTCATCTCTGTTTCTTAACCCCTTCCTCCCCTTGTTGCTGTCTCTTCCCCCCTACCTCCCCTTGTTGCTCTGTCCCCCCCTCCTCATGTCTCTCTTCCCCCCTCCCTCCCTTGTTGCTCTGCACCCCCCTCCCCCTCACCTTTGTCATGATCCCTGGTGGCTAGTGGGGGCAGCCGGGGGATGTCTGCACGATACGTGCAGACATCCTTCATGCTGCCCGACACCTCCGTCTATTATGAGCGGGGCAGCTGAGGATGTCTGAGCGATGAGCACAGACCTCCCCTGCTGCCGCCCGGCACGACTGCCGGGACTTCTGTGACGAAAGCGGAAGTACCCGTCTTCTTCATAGAAGCCCCGGCGGTCGTGCCGGGCGGAAGCAGGGGAGTCTGCGCTCATCGCACAGACATCCCCTGCTGTTAGAGAGGGGTATCCAGGTCTCCTGCAGCTCTGCTGGGGACCTGGATCCCAGTCTTATAGTCTGACCTCAATTTGAGGTCAGATTATAAGACGACCTCGATTATAAGACGAGGGGGATTTTTCAGAATTTTTTTTCTGAAAAAAACCTTGTCTTATAATCGAGCAAATATGGTATACTACTTATATATATGTGTGTTTCCATGTTTTTTCTATAGTGAGTCATTGTTATTGTGCTTGTTATCACTACTAGGTTAACCCCCCCACACACACAATTTTACTCTTCCTTTCATTTCCCCATCCCCTACGTGATTAGTCTATTCATTAACTTGTATTCCCTTGTGTTGTATTGTTATAGAGCTCTTTAAAGAATTCATTAAGTATTTTAACTATCCTATAATTAGTTCTGCTTTTGTTTAGTTTATTTGACAGCATCTTGTCTGCTCTGTTTTTCCTTGAGTAAAATGTCATATTTAGGGATACCATATTATTATTTATTTCTGAAATTGTATTCTTTATATTTTCTCTAATCTTACTAATTTCTTTCTGTTTCTCGTTATCAGGATATCTCTTGGATTCCCTCACTAGGTTGTAATAGTCAATATAGAGTTTAGACTTAATTCCTTCAGATTGTTTTTTAGCTTTATGCAGTAACCTCTCATGACCACTTTATAAGTACACCGGATCAATGTTGGCTCTGTGTCATCTGAGAGATTTTCTTTAAAAAGGCAAGTTGACATGTCTTGCAGGTATTCCCGATTAGCTTTATTTTGAAGGAGGGAGTCATCAAACCACCATGTACTATTTTGGCAGATAGTTTGATTTTCTTTCAATTCCATGGTTAGCATGTCATGATTGGACCATATGCAAGGTTTTATATCTACCTTCTTGACTTTTTCTATCAGAGATAGACTCCCTACAAACAGGTCTATTCTAGAATATGAGGCATGTGGCCAAGAAAAGAATGTTGGGGTTATTCACCATCCAAATATCATATAGATTATACTTTCTCAGAGCTGTATTTAGAGATTGTGCTAATTTTGCACTACTTTTATTCCCCCATATTCCCATTCCGTTTATTGCATTTATTGGGGAGGGGGTCTGGGGCACAGTTTAAGTCCCCTGCAATTATCAGCACACCCATAGTAACTTTTTCTGCTTTCTCTAGGATTTGGTTCAGAAGACCCACTGGCGCTTTATTGGGGAGGTACACGTTTATCAAGGTATACCGCACCTTATCAATTGTACAGACCATTATGATGTATCTACCCTCCTAATCTACATCTAGGTATTCGATCTCTAGCTTAACCATTTTGGAGAATAGAATTGCTACCCGACATGTTTTATCTTGAAGCATGAATTACAGTTGGGTATTAACCATCACACCAACTACATTTATCATATTTCCTCCAGTTAGTCTCCTGAACCATTGCCACCTGAATCCTTTCTTTCCACAAAAAATCATTAACTGGTCATCTTTTCTGTGAGGCATTAAGCCCCTGTATATTTATTGAGGCAAACATAACCATAATCTTCTATTTTCACTTTTATGCTTGTATATGGATGCTCACTGGTTGTTACATAAAGCACATTTATAACTACAAAACCACATATAAAACATACATAACAGGGGGCTTTTCTCTTAGGCTTCATCCTTACCAATGATACTTCTGGGGCAATTCCCCTCTGAAGCTCCTTGTTGAGCCTAATTATAGGCACCTTCTAGACTAGGCCTTCTAAGTTGACCCTAAAGCAGAGTCCCTTCCCAGGGTCTGGTGGGTCAGCTAGCCCCCCAAAAAAAGAAAAGAAAAACCCTCCTATGGTCAAAGTTCTGCAGCCGCTTTATTTTCCCGTCAATTTCCTGCAGCCACTTTGCTTCCTCACTGTATTCAAACCGGCTCATAGAGTTTAATCAAGCTGTACACGGTGCAGCGTTCAGTTCCATGGGGTTCGCCGAGTCTCCATCTTCATCAACATTTTTCCGACCTGCCAGCCTTACGGACTCTGCCTCAGCAGCATGCGAGTGACCTACATCTTTGTAATCACATTGCTATCTCTATTTCTTTAGTTCTTAATGAATACTAATAAACCAAAGACATTATGCCTGTGAAATCTCACATAGTGGACCTCTATCTGCCCCTTCCTATAGTGCATCCTTTTCTCTCAGATGCACTTCAGTGGTCATCAAAAAAAAAATCTCATTAACCTTATACCAGTTTTTCATTAAAGTTGTTTTTATATTCGATCAGACAGTATCATCAATTTAGATGCATGTAAATGGTCTTAATAACACAGTATAGATTATCTCCAAATACATTTTGTCTTGACCTTAAAGGGACATACATCCTTCATAAAGTGTCAATATTACACATATAGGGAAATTACATAAAATTATACATACACTGTCCTATCTTGATCATATAACTAACTATAAGATTAAATTCCTCGAGATTCACTTGAATCTCATGCCGATTGATAAAGATAAATCTCCTCCACCACTGTTTTATTTGTCTGTATTATTGATAATTTATTTAATCCTACCAATATCACTTTCTCATATTATATGACTTCTGTAAGGATGTGGGGGGTGGGGGGAGGGGCAATTAATTTTATTGGGGGTTTGTGTTAATTAAAATGGCTGAAATGATGCTATCATCCCTGTGTCCGAATTATATTCGGTGCTGATAGTCACTTATTGGGCAGCCGAAAACATATGGTCTTTATGTTAAAAAATTTCCCGATCTGATGGTCTCTGATTCTTTGGTTTCCAAACATTCTGAACAGCCAATTCAGAGTTGAATTCATAAATACTGGGTAGCCGCATTTCAGGGAAGGCGCAAATGTGGCTATTATGTCTTATCCAAATCCAATTCACAATGGATCTGTGCAATCATAAAGTCAACATATAACCCGAAATTAGATTTGGAATATTTAGACATATTTGTCTGCTACATGACCGTACTTGTATTGCTGGTTCCATATACCAAATCCCCTATATGTGATTACATATAACATTTTTGGATAAAGCCCTAGTCTGATGACAAGGGTCTGTTTATGGCTGTGTTTATTCTTTGGATATCAAATTATTAGTATCTGATTTCTCTATTTTAATCAGTTTTTACTGGTCCTTATTTTTATATTTAACTGACTATTCAACCCGAAAAAACCTTATCATTTTCCAGGCGAGATAGGGCCCTTGTGTTTAACTTCATTTTTTTCAATGTGTTCTGGCCAGTTATTTTTGTACACATGTATTTTTTTTGTTCTTTTTCATTTGAAAATTTAGAGCAGAGTTACAAGTAATGGAAATGGATAGTTCTCTAGTTCTAGTGTCAATTGGGCTATTAAAGTCATAGTTCCATAATTTGTGTTGTAACAACATAATTTGGATCATTTGAAGTGTATCCATAAATTGTTTAATTCCTATTCTGTGTGGCTCCATTTTGTTAGAATGTGTCTTTCTGTTCTGTTCAAGAAAAGTGGTTCCTAATACTAATGTATTTCCAGCTACATGTCCAGTAATACAGTGCAGAAAATAAGAGTGATCCTTATTTCTACAAACACTAACACACATTTAAACAAACATTTAAAACAGTGATTAAAACACAATATGGTAATACTCAATAAAGAGAAAATTGCAGAAAATTGAGATGGGAATTTTAGACCAATGCAGTCAAATTCTCCAATGCAGCTGAATAGCAAAAAGTTTCCAACTCAGTTACTTTGGCCTGTGGAAAGGAGGGCTACAACATTATTTAGAGAGAATTGGATTTTAGTGTGAACTAGAAAAGCTTAATTTGGATATGCTAGCAAAACAGTGTCTTAGTGGTCATATTACAATGCTATATAAATATATGTAAGGCAAATATAAAGAGCTTTCCAGTGACCTGTTCATTAGGAAGAGGTCATCTTCTCTGAAGACCAGAGATTTCATAGATAACAAAGAAAGGAATGAATTACCGTAAAGACAATTAAGGGATGCCCACTCCCTCTAGATTGTAAGCTTTTCGAGCAGGGCTCTCTACGGGGGCGTTTCTAGGTCCCCAAAAGATCCGGGGCTAGAGCCCATAGCAGATCTGATAGCACTGGCGTAGAGAATATCACATGCTTGGGCAGGCACATACATGCACATAAAATACATGTGTGTATGGATATATATATATATATATATATATATATATATACACATATATTTTTACATTTCTATTAATATGATCTGCATGCACATTTGTGACCACCGCTATCATATAGAAATAAATGAGATATGCAGGAAGAAAAAAAAGCTAGAGTCATTTTCAGCAGTTTTTTTAATTAAAAACAAAAAATTGCCGTACAAAAGAGATCAATGAATAGACAGATGTAAACAATGGCCTTGCACATTTGTACAGGTTAAACCTGAGGTCTGCAGTTGTACAACCCAGTGAAGAGACCTGGATATATTTTAAATATATATTCACTATATCACAAACATTTTAATAAGTAAAACAGTTCCTAAACCCTTAGTGACATGACTTTTTTGGCTTGTCCGACGCTTGGTGACATGGGCTGTTTTAACATTTCTGAGGTGTTTGTGTTTTGCTGTAATTTATTTCTGTCTCATTTAGTGTACCCACACAAACTATATACTGTTTTTATCGTCCACATGCATTGTACTTCAGGCATGAATTCACAGATTCTGGTATATGTCACTGCCAAACAACAACCCGATATGTGTTCAGCAACATCTCCTGAGTACAGGGATACCACCCATGCATAGGTTTGTTGGGTTGTTTGGGGGCTAAAGGACCACGTTTAGGGGGGGGGGTGCATTTCCAACTTGGAATTTTGACATGTAGTCAGCCTGCGCCAATGTTCCATTTGGGACACTTTTTAAGCCGTCCAATGAATTTTACCCCATCAAACCATATATTTTGGGAAAATAGACATCCTAAGGTATTTCAAATGGTGCTATTTTAATATTGTATATGTACTAATTCTACCACCAGCCTTTATAAAAATTTGTGGTAGTACTTTTTTGGGAGTTGTTTTTCCACATGCATTGTACTTCAGGCATGAATTCACAGATTCTGGTATATGTCACTGCCAAACAACAACCCAATATGTGTTCAGCAACATCTCCCGAGTACAGGGATAGCACACATGCATAGGTTTGTTGGTTTGTTTTTTGGCTAGAAGGCAACATTTTTGAGATGCGCATCTCAAAATTCCAACTTGGAATTTTGACATGTAGTCAACCTGCGGCCATGTCCTATATGGGATATATCTTTGAAGCCAGCCAATGTAATTTACCCCCACCAAACCATATATTTTTTAATGGTAGACACCCATCACTCCTTGTGGCAAGGGCTCAGCAGCCACCGATACATCACTAGATGATGTATCAGAAAGCTGACCAGGGTCAAAATCGAACCCTGAGTCCGCGGCCTCAGAATCAGTGCATAAGCAGTGATCTCGAGCAAAGAAGGGGTTAATAGCTCTTAGAAGAGCCTATCTAGTACTGTAATACATTACAGTACAAAGAAATTAATCCATAAAACAGTGCAGACAGCAAAACATACTGTTGCTGTGCAAGAGAACTGCTTATACAGTGATGAATGGCAGGGAAGGGGTTAATACACAGTGAAAGACTTTCATAAAACCTGACAATTTTATAAAATGTTATTTTATATCACTAATACTGATCTGTCTCTTTCCATCACAAAAATGTAAGTGAGGAGAGGGAGGCAGATCAATATTTGTGAATATTGATCCGACCAATTTTGATCTGACCAGGGCGAATGGTGAGCTTAATTGAGCAATCACCAAACCGACCTTTGCCAATAATTCGCTGTTACTGATCGCTATGCGCTCAGACAGCTTAAAAAAACCAAACAAATATTTTTACTTTACACGTAATCCCCTAGCGGCTATGTGTGAAAAAAAAATAAAAAAAATATGCAGACAGATAAAAATTGCTTTGGCGTCAATTTCATTGCATAAGCAGTGATCGACGGCAAAGAAGGGGTTAATAACTCTTAGAAGAGACTTTGTAGTACTGTAATAAATTACAATACAAAAAAATTAACCTCTAAAAAATGGTACAAACAACTGAATTTGTAGAGAAATTTAAATTTTTAAGGTATCATCGTAACATGTAAACAATAGTGCAAAACAATAAATATCTTCACCAGCAACCAATTTAGTTAAAGGAATGGTATCACCTAAACATAGTTTTATCTTCATTCACACTAAAAATGATGATTGAAAATGAGCTATACATTGTGTTAGCAAAGTTGCATCCAAATGCTTAAATTAGGAGAAAAATAATAATTGAAAATTTAATGATTTGGATTTCAATGGTAAATGTGTAATTTGCATACCTTGCCACATGTGATGTCAAACAGGAGACTCCACAAACACATTTAAAACACATTTTGTCTCTAAATTTAGGCAATTGCTTGCAGTTCTGCTAACATAATGTACAGATTTCAATCATTATATTCTCTTCATTCACTAAAAGCAATGTTTAAGTGATAAAGTTACTTTAACTTCTGTCCATTTCCAATGAATATTTTTTTTTTTTCATTTAATATGAAAAATAATTAAATAGATGTAAACAATGTGCATTAAGTGAAACTGAAAAGTATGAATGGGTCTGCACACTTACAAGTATCGGGTGCAAGTATCGGGTGCAACTGCTTGTTCGGCTCCCTGCGCAGTGTGAAACGGAAGTGCCGACAGTCACGTGACCGGCGCGCTGACGTCATACACGCGCCGGGTTACATGACCTGCCTGCACAACCGCCGGGGAGCCGAACAGGCAGCATGGAGGACTCCATGCGGCCTGCCACTAGCCACCAGGGAAAGGTAAATGCTGGGGAAATAATCAGGAGCTTATTAAATGGAAAATAACACTGGCATATTGGGCAAATTAGCAGGGGCATATTAAATGGCAAGTAACACTGTCTTATTATTGGGAAAATTGTCAGGGGCATATTAAATGGCAAATAACACTGGCACATTATTGGGCAAATTGGCAGGGGCATATTAAATGGCAAGTAACACTGGCTTATTATTGGGCAAATTAGCAGGGGCATATTAAATGGCAAATGACACTGGCAGATTATTGGGCAAATTAGCAGGGGCAAATTAAATGGCAAATGACACTGGCATATTATTGGGCAAATTTTCAGGGGCATATTAAATGGCAAATAACACTGGCATATTATTGGGCAAATTAGCAGGGGCATATTAAATGGCAAGTAACACTGACTTATTATTGGGCAAATTGGCAGGCGTATATTAAACGGCAAATAACACTGGCATATTATTGGGCAAATTGGCAGGGCATATTAAATGGCAAGTAACACTGGCTTATTATTGGGCAAATTAGCAGGGGCATATTAAATGGAAAATAACACTGGCATATTGGGCAAATTAGCAGGGGCATATTAAATGGCAAGTAACACTGTCTTATTATTGGGAAAATTGTCAGGGGCATATTAAATGGCAAATAACACTGGCACATTATTGGGCAAATTGGCAGGGGCATATTAAATGGCAAGTAACACTGGCTTATTATTGGGCAAATTAGCAGGGGCATATTAAATGGCAAATGACACTGGCAGATTATTGGGCAAATTAGCAGGGGCAAATTAAATGGCAAATGACACTGGCATATTATTGGGCAAATTTTCAGGGGCATATTAAATGGCAAATAACACTGGCATATTATTGGGCAAATTAGCAGGGGCATATTAAATGGCAAGTAACACTGACTTATTATTGGGCAAATTGTCTGGGAACATTAAATGGCAAAGCACACTGGCATATTATTGGGCAAATTGGCAGGGGCATATTAAATGGCAAATGACACTGGCATATTATTGGGCAAATTAGCAGGGGCATATTACATGGCAAATTACACTGGCAGATTATTGGGCAAATTAGCAGGGGCAAATTAAATGGCAAATAACACTGGCATATTATTCGGCAAATTAGCAGGGGCATATTAAATGGCAAATAACACTGGCATATTGTTGGGCAAATTAGCAGGGGCATATTAAATAGCAAATAACACTGGCATATTGTTGGGCAAATTGTCAGGGGCATATTAAATGGCAAATAACACTGGCATATTATTGGGCAAATTGGCTGCGGGATATAACATGGCAAATAACACTAACATATCATTGGGCAAATTGGCTGGGGCATATTACTGGTAAATGGCAGAATAACACTGGCATATTACTGGGGAAATTGGCTGTGACTTATTAATGGCAAATGATACTGGCAAATTATTGGGCAAATTAGCTGGGGAATATTATGGGCAAATAATATTGGCAATGTGTATGTAATGGGGTGATAGAGGCATGTAAATGGGGTGATGGGGCATGTCCTTGGTTTGCAACGTGGGTTATGGGTCATGTCGTGGGTGTGGGTAGGGGGGGGTGCCCAAAATTTGTCTGCCTAGGGCAGCACAAAACCAAGATACACCACTGTGCATGGGTTTTAAAGTACCGTAAACTGCTTCTTTTAGGTCAGTTGCTGTAGCTAAATCTAGATTTTCTTTTTAGAGAGAGCATTTTATGGAATCCCTCGGTTATGCTAAATAAACTTTGGAACATAAAAAGACAAAAAATTACTGAGATTTTTTTTAGTTTTGAAAACAGACCAGTTGCAGTACTGGATTTGATCTCAGAAAGGCACTTGTAGACTGCAGCAAAATTTGTGACAAGTGCATTCACAGAACGTATCTGGCAAGACCAGAGCATTTTAGACAGCTGAACTAGCTCACCTGGTTTTAAGCCTAAAGTAGATTGCACATCTTTAAACTTCTGATGGTTAATCAGAGATGTGCTAAAACATGGTTATAGATTTTCCATGGTATTGAAAAAATCCTTGCCATCTTTTATTGCTTTGCAAGTATGGCACAATACAAGGTTGAGTTCATGGGCACAGCAGTGCACATATATTGCTTCAGGGTGGTATTTTTGGAATTTAGCTTGAACACCACCACTCGCCCTACTCATTACTGCTGCACCATCATAGGTTTGTGCAACACATAGAAGACTATCTAGCCCATTCTCTTTTAAGCATTCCTGCAAAGATTCAGTGATTGAATCCACACTGAATTTTTTTGAAAGAAATTCCTTGAAAGAAAGAAAATGTTCTTTTATTTCACCATTTTCAGGTAAAACATAACGGATACATATGGCCAACTGCTCTTTTTGGTGATCCCTTGCCTTGTCTGCCATGATCGAATAAACACCAGAAGCCTTCAGCTCACTAACTATCCTGCCGGTAACTTCTTCAGAGCAGCACTGAATCATTACATTCTGAGATGAAGGGGAAGTATAAGTAGCATTTGCAGGTGGTGAATAATTTTGAGGAAAGGGTCAAATTTGGAAAGCAAATACAAACATTCCTTAAAATTTCCTTTATTGTGGCTTTCTTCTGTCTCATCATGACCCCTAAATGAAATGCCTTGCTTACCAAGGAAGGTTGTGATAGCCACAATACGTTTTAGATATTGTCTCCTTTCTTGGATTTGAAAGTCACTGCCTGTCTGTATTTTCTCCACGACTTTTCCATGTACTATGCTATCTTTGTAAGAGGACCACGCCAGAATACTAGACTTATGACTGGATGACTTTTCATGTTCTTTAAATGAGTCTAATGCTCTTTTCCAGTTTTTATATCCACTTTTGCACACGAGTGAATCCAAATGTGACCGACTTTGTTTTGACCCAAAACAGAATGTGGCATTTTTTTGAAATTAATACTCCAACCAGTTATACTTTTGAAACCATTGAAATTGAAATGAACGTTTTTGTGTGCCAAAAAGTTCATAAGGATATTGTGCCAGTTTAGGCTGTACTGGACCCTTTTCAATATCACCTAAGTCAGCAGCCTCACATACTGTACTAATATGTACAGAGCTGCTCCCTGGTCTGTCAGCTCTTCAAGACTCGCTGTACATGAACTTGACCCTTCCCCAGCATCTAATGATGAATCATCATAAACCTTGATCATTTGTTCAGCATTCTCTGATTCTTCTTGCTGCTGCGGAGACTCATCGGATGGTGAGGATTCTGTTGCTGCAGCTTTAGTAAGAAAAAACTTTCTAATATCCATGTCCTATAAAAATGTATATAAAAAGGATCCCATTACATTCAGTACTCATGAGCACTTTAAATAGGCAGCATGGATGCAAGTCCAGTTATAATGGTCCATACTTGCAAATCAATGTAAATTAAGGGCCACATTCATATTTATAAATATATATAAAATTATATAAAAAATTTGAGATTAGAGTGCTGACAGTAAGTGGTCAGTGTAACTCAACAAAACTTAGTGGCAACTTGGATTCGTCACTGTTTGTGTCTACATTTTAAACTTGTTGCTCAATGGTAAAATGTTTAAGAGAACTTTACGCAAATAAAAACCGGAGTCTCTGTAAGTTATTGCTTCGAGTGCAGCTATTGTGACGTATGTCCACACAATGAGGGTTATGTGGAAATAGTGGCAATGTTTTATGTCTAATTATGACTCATTTAGACAAGTTTTTGTTTCTGTGTCTTTTATGTGGACAAAAATTCAACTTTACATGCTCAATATGCACCTTTTTATTCTCAAATTGTGACTTTAACAGATAACACTAGATAACAGTGCAGATAACACCCGATTATGACTGGCGGATAAAAAAGTGATCTAAAATTGTCGCAGTTGTGTGACTTTTTTTTATAAGTTAGCAGGTTTACAACACAAAAAATAAAAATAAAAAAATATATAATATGAATATATTAAAACACCATGGGATCATATATGTACTGACTACAGCTACCAAAATAGACGGCTAAAGCAAGCGTCACTATAAATATCAACGATGGACATATATCTGTTATAGAGACAAACAATGAAATACCATGAGATTTGCTCAAATCATCATCTCAACTTCCTTTCATACTCTCCTAACATATCATCTTACCTCCAATTAGAACACCCACAGATTGCCTGTGTAGGAAGCACAAATTTGCTTTCTCAATCGTTAAAAAATGAATGTGGGGGAAGCCAATGGACAGTACATTCTGTTGCAAGCAAACATAAATGTCAGTATATATATATATATATATATATATATATATATATATATATATATATATATATAAAATATATATATATATAACACAGCGCAGTTGTAATACCACTTCGCGGAATGTCATAACCGCACCAACGTCATCTGTCTCTCACCCCCAAGAGAGCATGAACCCCGGGCCAGATTGGGAATGAAAAGCAGCACAGGAAATAATTGCATACCAGCCCCATAGCATTTGGTCATTATACCAGCCCCCTAGCATTGCATCATTATACCAGCCCATAGCATTGCTTCATTATACCAGCCACATAGCATTGCTTCATTATACCAGCCCCATAGCATTGTGTCATTATACCAGCCCCATAGCATTGCATCATTATACCAGCCCCATAGCATTGCTTCATTATACCAGCCCAATAGCATTGCATCATTTTACCAGCCTCATAGCACTGAGTCAGTATACCAGCCCAATAGCATTGCTTAATTATACCAGCCCAATAGCATTGGGTCATTATGCCAGCCCCCTAGCATTGCATCATTATAAAAGCCCCATAGCATTGTGTCATTATACCAGCCCCATAGCATTGCATCATTATACCAGCCCCATAGCATTGTGTCATTATACCAGCCCCATAGCATTGCATCATTATACCAGCCCCATAGCATTGCTTCATTATACCAGCCCCATAGCATTGCTTCATTATACCAGCCCCATAGCATTGCTTCATTAAACCAGCCCCATAGCATTGCAGCATTATACCAACCCCATAGCATTGTGTCATTATACCAGCCCCATAGCATTGCATCATTATACTATCCCCATAGCATTGCTTCATTATACCAGCCCCATAGCATTGCTTCATTATACCAGCCCCATAGCATTGCTTCATTAAACCAGCCCCATAGCATTGCAGCATTATACCAACCCCATAGCATTGCGTAATTATACCAGCCCCGTAGCATTGCAGCATTATACCAGCCCCATAGTATTGCTTTATTAAACCAGCCCTAACAGCATCACATCATTTTTTTTGTTCATAAAAAAGGAAACCATGCATTTTAAAGCACCAGCGGCCTGGCCCTGCGAAAACCTCAGATTCCGGGACAGTGTCCCGGAAGGAGGACAGCTCCATTGGTCTGTAGGGGAATGGAAATGAAATTAAATGGCTGGCTGGCAGGCAGGTTTGAGACTCGAGGCTAAATGTATGCTTTAGCCCTAGAGTCGCAATTTGGGGCTATGGATGTGAGAATAGGGGCTTCAACCCAAGTATCCCGCCCCTAGCGACACCTCTGGCTCTCTACCTTTTGTATTGCTCTGTCTTTGTTCATCTTACATAGTAAAATTGTGTACATTGTTGGTGCAATATAAATACATGTTAATGTAATTTACTATTCACTATTTCTAAAATAAATGACTGACTTTATTTGTATCATTTAGTGTTACAGTCTGTGACCTTACTCTTATAGAAGAAAGTAATCGCAATACTCTCGTGTAATCTGTTTAGAATAACCTGCATATAATGAGTTATTTTTTATACTTTCCACTTATTACATCAACTAAAACTATTAGTACTGTTGATGTACACTGAGTTACATGGTTCTGTTACTAAATCGTATTGTCTTAACTATCCATGGTTAATGTTTTGGTATTGTATTAATATTTAAATATGCAATTAAAATTGCGTAAACATATTGAGAAAAAATATTGTAGTCAAAGCAATATTGATGTGTCAAAGCAATTGATCAGATTTGTATTACATGGCAGTATGCGTATTTTGACATTTTCATTAGAACTGTTGCACTATCATTACAAAATAATGTTTTGGACTACTGCTGAGTTTTATGACACACTTATCCTGATATGTCACTTTACTCTTGTAAAACTGTTATCATTCCTTAAAATGACTGTGTGCAATGCTTCTACAGTGTACCTGAAAAAAATGATGGATGCGATATTTACTAATTCAAAAGGCTTCTGGGCAAACGTGCCTGGTGTAAAAATAAATTATGGAACAGAAACGTGTAGTACATTGTGAATGACATTAAAGTTTAGTACACATGCTTCCTTAATAATACATGAACTGGAAAGATATTTGTATCTATGCGTCTTCAAAAAATGGTTTAGTAAAATTAACAGTGACCTTACTTATTTCATGAAGATATTTTACATAAATAATCACAAGTGTAAACAATGCCAATAGGGCAGGAGGAAAAGCTTGGATCATTTGTATAGTTAGAGGTATTAGCTATAGAAAGAGGGAAGTGCTCATGCCATTGTACAGAGCACTGATGAGACTTCACGTGGAATGTTGCACGCAGTACTGGAGACCGTATCTCCAGAAGGATACTTTGGAGAGAGTTCAGAGAAGGGCAACTAAATTGGTGCATGGATTGCAGGATAAGACTTACCAGGTAAATTATCTTAACATTTATAGCTTGGAGTAAAGACAAGACAGAGGGAATATAATCAAAACATTTAAATACATAAAGGGAATTAACATTGTAAATGAGGAGAGTATAATTAAAAGAAGAAAAAAATTACAACAACAAGAGGGCATAGTCTTAAATTGAAGCGGCACAGGTTTAAAAGTAATATTAATAAGGGAAGTGGATGCATGGGATAGCCCACCAGCAGGAGGTGGTAGAGGTTAATAAAGTAAGGGAATTTAAGCATGCATAGGATAGGTGCAAGGCTGACCTAGATATAAAATAAGGCCAGCAATAAATTATATTTTTTATAATTTTAAATCAGGCAGTAATTGGGCAGACTATATTGACCAACTGGTTCTCATCTGCTGACTCATTCTATGTTTCTATATTCCCTCCTTACTTTTCAATGAATACATCAGATACACGGTGAGATTGTTTGGAGTAAATCTGAGCCAAGAACTCTTGACTTTAATAGCTGTATACATGCAGGCGATGATGACGATGGCCTAGTATTAGAATATGTAGCCATCAATCATCACAGGGGTCTATTTGTTGAAAGGTGAGTTGAGGTGTGATGAACATTTCATCTTGCTGATTTAACTGTGCCTTGTTAATAGATGGTGAGAAGAAAAGAGTTGACCATGCATAATTCATTGCTAAAAAAGTGAGAGATTTTAAAGATGTAACTGTGCGTTATCCATGGCCAGCTACGATCTAGCAGTGAATACACACCAAGTTCGGTCCTGCATGATACGTTGTTTAGTCACTTTAACTTAAACTCGATCTGAAGGATTAAATGATCCATTCATTCACAACCCAACAGATAAGTTAATATGTATACAGTAACAGTTAGCTAAAAAAAACTAGGAAGATATTAAAAGGCTATAAAAATGAATGTAAGTCATTAAAACAAAATACTAGGACGATAAATTAAGCAAAGGGTCAAAAATGTAAAGGAACATTTCTCAAGATATTTAAAGGGGGGTGCCATCTTCAAATGATGCCATGATTTTTTTTAAATAAAAATAATGCCATCTCATTTCTCATAGAGTATAATTTGGCCTTACATGTCACAGAACAGGTTGTTTGAGTAAAGATTATTGCTAATAAAATGACAAAGACTAATAAGTATATTTTCTTTTTTGAAATCTGCTTAAATGCTGACTTCATGTGTTGTAATGCATAAATTACCAAAGTTCACAATCTGTGCACATGAAAAAAAAATACTTGTTCCTGATAAACTGTATCTTAGTGTCATAGTTCCTCGAATTCTGCACACATTATTTTTTAAACAATTAACAAGCAACAGAATTGGGAATCATAGAAAATGTGGAACAAGCAAAGAGTAAACAAAATACCATAAAAACCCAAAAGGAATACGAAAAGGAAGCCAGAATTTTTCAAAGTGCGCTGTAAGCACAGTATTGGACTGTTCTATTTGACTCTCAGATATGAAGTGCACCGCAAGAAGCAAATGTACTATTTGGCACCCAAAGCAATTAGAATTTTTCAAAGTGCGCTGTAAGCACAGTATTGGACTGTTCTATTTGACTCTCAGATATGAAGTGCACCGCAAGACGCAAATGTACTATTTACCACCCAAAACTATTAGAATAGTGTAATATTTAACATCAACAAATTGCAGTATTTAAAAATGCCTACATGTTGCCCACTGAGCTAACAGAACAGGATTAAAGTCATGTGCCTGGCACACATGCAGTTCCAAGTGCACTGCACTCTCTGTGGCACTGGGCTCAGGGCAGGTTACAAATATGTAGTATAGCACCCACTAAAATAATCACTGTATTTTGAATAATCGCTGTAGGATTATGCCCCTCTGTGCCAGGACTTAGCCACTCAATATGCCAGGATTTTCCCACACAATATGCCAGGATTATGCCCCGCAATATGCCAGGATTATGCCCCTCAATATGCCAGAACTTAGCCACCCAATATGCCAGGATTATTATGCCACTCAATATGCCAGGATTTTCCCACCCAATATGCCAGGATTATTATGCCATTAATATGCCAGGATTATGCCCCTCAATATCCCAGGATTTTTCCCCTCAATATGCCAGGATTATGCCCCTCAATATGCCAGGACTTAGCCACCCAATATGCCAGGATTATTATACCACTCAATATGCCAGGATTTTCCCACCCAATATGCCAGGATTATTATGCCACTCAATATGCCAGGATTATGCCCCTCAATATGCCAGGATTATGCCCCTCAATATGGCAGGATTATGCCTCTCAATATGCCAGGACTTAGCCACCCAATATGCCAAGATTATTATGCCTCTCAATGTGCCAGGATTTAGCCACCCTCTTCCTTCCCCCCTTCCCCCTTACTTACTTCCTCGCTGCTGCTCTGTCTCCTGGTGCTGCAGGTCCGTGGCTGTGAGGGAAGCGTTGTGCGTTCCCGTCCAGCCAATGCGCATTCAAGAAAGTTTGTTTAAAAAAAAAAGTTTAAACAAACTTTATTGAATCCGCATCAGCTGGAGGGGAGCGCACAACGCTTCCTTCACAGCCACGGACCTGCACTGGGAGACAGAGCAGCAGCGAGGAGGTAAGTAAGGGGGAAGGGGGAGGATTTTTTTTTCACGGTTCCAGCGCCACCTGCTAAGTTGCGCCCTAGGTCGCCTTACAGGTGGCGCCGGCCCTGCCGAACCCCGAACTCCAACACGAACATACAGTGGAATGTCCGTGTTCGGGTCCAAAAACCATAATGTTCGATACGAACCCGAACAGTGCGGTTCGGGTTCGCTCAACACTAATTATTAGTAAATAGATAGCTGCTGGTCTTAAATATCACAGTGGAACACCACTGTTTAATTTTAAATAGACAGCGCTATATCACAGTGTATGTATAATAAATGTATAAATTAAAAACTTGAAACCACAAACCAATACACAAATCAATATATAGTAGTATAAAAATATATTTAATAAAATAATAAATATAACATGTAAACAAAAAATATAATAGGATGTCACAGATACAAAGACAAAGATAAATAAAACATATGGAGTCTATAGTACACAGTTCAGACCACAAAAATCCAAGTTGTCTAAATGACCATAGAAAACATGCAAAAAAATTGCTTATAGTAAAATAGTAAAAATGAGCAGCGTAACAAATGAGTATTACACACCTTATAGTCTGCCCGAAAATATGCTGGACTCAAGAAAATACAAATGAAAGGTATTAAATCCTAGGGAAAGCCTGGCCAGGTCTTTCAAAATCAGGACGCAAAGTACAGGCACGCGTTTCTACTTATTCCTCTGCCTAAAACGTTGGCATCCAACATATTTCGAGCAGACATCAAGGAAGTTTAAATAGCTCCACTTCCGGACGCAAAGACCGGAGAAACCGTAAGTGAGGCGTTGTGACGTGTTTATCGTCGTTGCCATGAAAAGGCATCGGGACCACACAGAGCCGGCATAGTGTGGCAACGATCCGGACATGGGTAGGACAGCATCAAAAATACCACTAACGAAATTTAGCTTGTTATGTCTCATGCTGTCTTAACGCACTAGGAAAATTAACTTTAACATAGATCAGTAAAAAATACATAACACTATGATTACAAGATGTTTCTTGTAATAATAGTGTTATGTATTTTTTACTGATCCAAGTTTTTAATTTATACATTTATTATACATACACTGTGATATATCGCTGTTTATTTCACTCTTTAATCCCTTGTTGACACAGGACTAGGTCCGTCCTGTGTGCCGAGGCGTTAGTGACACAGGACGGACCTAGTGTTTGTTGTCTCTTGTACACGAGTATACGATTTTTTTTTTTTGCCATATTTTATTATTATTTTTTTTACATCAAATGATATGCTATTATCAAAATAATGGTATCAACAGAATGCCCTTCTTATAACGATAAAAACGATATGTAGTTTGTGCGGGTACACTAAATTAGACAGAAATAAATTGCAGAAAAACACAAACACCTCAGAAATGTTAAAACAGCCCATGTCACCAAGCGTCGGACAAGCCAAAAAAGTCATGTCACTAAGGGGTTAAGGTTATATATCAATAAGCCATGTGTTCTGGTCTACATTGAACAATCGATGCCAAAGTTTTACTTAGTAACATTGTAACATAGTAATTTAGGTTGCAAAAGAAACAAGTCAATCAAGTTCAACCCTTGGGAGACAGAACAGCAGCGATCCAAAAGAATCCAAAAGAAGGAAAAAACCCCTAAGGAATTTTGCCTCCTTGACTCCAAAGGCCAATAAGATTTCTCCTTGGATAAATAAGCTCTATTGTTAATGATTATTCTATTATTAATAGCCCTGTATGTTCTATTTAAAAAAAAAAAAAACATCCAAAAACATCATTTTTAAATCCATCTATTGTAGTTGATAGCACTGCCACTCTTGGCAGTGAGTTCCATAACTTTATTGTCCTTACCGTAAATAATCCCTTCCTTTGCTTTCTATGAAATCTTTGCTCTTCCAGTCTCAGGGGTGACCTCTTGTTATTTGTACATTTCTGTTAATGCACAGGTCACTGGCAAGCCATTTATATTGGCCCTGCACATATTTACATAATATTATCATATCCCTTCTGAGATGCATTTTTTCTAACGTATATAAATGCAATGTTTTAAGTCTCTCTTCATAACAAGATTGTAATTTTGTAGCCCTCCTTTGCACTTTTTTTTTTTTTTCTTAATCATTTATTTGGTTCTTTTGTTATAAACAAATAAAATCATAGTAAATGGTAAAATATATCGCAGAATCAAAAAAGTATCATCAGTAAATTAACAGTTTCTATACATATGCTGCGAGAATCTAACCACAGTAAAGCCCCGAACATAAATTCTCGCAATAAAAAAAAAAAAAAAACCTGTGAAGGGATAGAGACTAACGTATCGCTCTAAAAATTAAAGACAAAGGGAGCTCGTTTACCTTCAGGCGCTATATTCAACTAAAGAACCAAATTAAGCAAGACAGGAAACGTAACCATATGGTGTGACCATCTATTTTGGCAGTCTCAAAATTAACATTACATAGAATTTCCTGTCTTTTTTTTTTTATATTATTATTTTTTTTACATTTAAATATCATTAATTTAACATTCATAACCTTCATTCAATCCTTACCCCTGGACTACCTCTAAGTTACATCTTTCTATCTTAACCACCGTGACCATATTTTTGAATAATTTATCATATTTTCTTCGTTATTTCTATAGTAACCCTTTTCCATCAAAGCCTGGAAATCAATTTGATCAATCAGTTTGTTAGGGTCTATTTCCCCAGCTGTTTTCCACTCTCGGGCGATTACTAATTTAGCAGCTAAAAAAACGTGGAGGATGAAACATCTATTTGGCCAATCCCATTTTTCAAGGCCTATATTGAATAACATTGAAGAGGAGTCACATGCCATTTTGGACCCCAACATAGATTCGATTAAACGGGAGGCATCCTTCCAGAATTCCCTTATATATTGACACTCCCACCATATATGGGACAATGTTCCCTTTATATTAAGACATCTCCAACAATTCTCATTTTGATTCTTGTACATCTTATTCAATCTTACTGGGGTCAAATACCACCTAAATATTAATTTATAATACACTTCAATGGTGTTTAGAGAGTGGGTGGAGGTTTTTGTCAATTTTATAGCGTTATACCAATCACTTTCTGGCCACTGATATTTTAATTCCTTTTCCCATTTTTTTATATTAGGTTGAGAAGTAAAACTCTCTACCTCGTCTAAGGCGGAGTAAGCTCTCCTACTTGACTTTTTTTCCCATGCTGCTTTAAAAAATTTGTCCATGTCTGGGTTTTCTCTGTGTGAGTGTGGTAATATTTCTTTATCAAAGACATGTTTTACTCTTAAGTAAGTGTAAATTTCTAGTGATTGTAATTCATATTTATTTATTACCTCCGGAAAGGGCATAATCCTCCCGTCTGAAGTGATCTTATCTATTGAGGTAATTCCGTTGATTTTCCAAGTTTTTAAATTTAAGTCTTGCATCCGATCCTCTACGACGTTGATAGGCAGGTATAGATTTACGTTAAAGAAAGGGAGATATTTTTTCTTAATTTTTTTCCACATATAGTCTAGTTCCACTACTATAGGATTAGATATCTTAGTTAGGGTTCTTTGTGGAGGGAATAAATTATCTATAATGTTTGTGCCTTTCTGCTCCATTGAGATCCAGGTGTGCTTGTGTGAATCCAAATGTGTCCATTTAGCCAAGTGTGTAAGCATAGCTGCATCGTGAATCTTAACTATATCGGGAATTCTCAATCCTCCCTGAGTCTGTGTTCTTGTAAGCGTTTTAAAGGATACCCTGGGTTTCTTTCCCGACCATATGAAGTTATTAAATCTCCTCTGGAATTGTTTCAAGATAGAGGGGTCAACTTTTAGTGGAATTGAGCGAAGGAAAAAATGCAACCAGGGGAGAGCGTAATAATTCACAACATTTATTTTGCCTAGCCATGATGTGTACAATTTTTTCCATTCATTAAATTTATTGGCGAAATCTTTCAAAATTGGTAGATAATTATTATATTTTTAGGGTCATTTGAGATTTTTATACCTAAATACTCAATAGTTTGTTTTCCAATGAAAAGAGTATTTTGCTTTTAAAGCTTCAAGGTCCCTTTTATTTAAATCACATGGCAATGCCTGACATTTCGTTGAATTTAATTTATACCCAGAGATGACAGCAAAGCTTTCTATTTCTATCATTAGGTTTTCGACTGATACTAAAGGGTTTTCCATTGTTATTAATATATTGTCCGCAAATAGTGATATCTTGTACTCCTCTTGCTTATAGTCTACTCCATAAATATGACTGTTATGTCTTATGCTATTAGCGAGAGGTTCTAGTGAGATGATATACAACAAGGGAGCCAATGGGCAACCCTGACGTGTTCCATTAAATATATCAAACCACGGAGATGTAATACCAGATCCTGACATTCTTGCACTAGGGTTTTTATATAGTGCCCATAAGGCATCCAGAAAGGGGCCCCCAAATCCAAAGGATTCCAGAACCTCTTTAAGGTAGATCCAGCTGACCCTGTCAAAGGCTTTCTCTGTGTCCAATGACAGGGCCAGCATGGGGCAACCCCGATCACGCGCCGTAAAGAGAACATTTAGGTTTCTTCTAATATTATCAGATGCTGATCTGGAGGCAATGAATCCCGACTGGTCCAAATGTATTAGTCGAGGTATTATCTTTTTAAGTCTATTAGCCAGAACAGCAGAATATAATTTGAGATCAGTATTAATAAGAGAGATAGGACGGTAGTTTTTTATCTGTGTCTGATCCTTACCTTCCTTTAGAATTGGGGTGATGTTTGCTTTAAGCATTTCTTTAGGGATCTCCTTGGAATTCTTAATTTCTTTAAAGAGTTTTAACAAATAAGGTGATAAATCTTCTTCAAATTCTTTGTAAAATAAATTTGAGTAGCCGTCTGGTCCTGGGGCCTTATTTCTTTTTAATTTATTGATGGCGTCTTTTATTTCTATTATTGTAAATGGGGCATTCAGGAGGTCATATTCTTGTGGAGTTAATTTAGGCAAGTCTAAACCTCTAAGGTATTGGCGAATTTGTTTTCTATCTGCTCTTGATCCTTGTCATCTTTATTTAAATGGTATAGCTCTTGATAAAAATCTCGGAAAGGGACCCCTATTTTGTCCGGGTAAAGTCTTACCCTGATAAATGATTTTGTTTATTATGGACCTAAGATTCTGTTTTTTCAATAGCCCAGAAAGAAGTGTGTCCGCTTTGTTCCCCCTTAGATACCATTTTTGTTTCAAAAAGAGTAGATTTCTGTTTGTCCTATCAATTGCTCTTTGTTTTATTTCTGTCTTAATTTCTTTTATCCTATTTAGTGTGTCTCCTTGCATTGTATGTTTATGTTGTCCTTCTAATTTATATAATTGTGCGTGTAGTTGTTGGTATGTTAAACCTTGCTTTTTTTTTTCTGATGAACCAATTTTGATCAGATGTCCACGTATAACTGCTGTCAGAGTGCACCAAAGAGTTATATTAGAAATTGAGTCCCTATCATTCTCTTCAAAAAAATATTTTATTTCTGTTTGTAACTGTGATCTAATTTCATCTTGGACCAGTAGAGATTCATTTAGCCTCCAGTTATTTGGTTTCTTGTTGGTTCCCTCTTTAATTATCAGGTTTACAGGGGCATGATCTGACCAGGTTGCCATGCCTATCTCACATCTTAAGTCGTCCCTAAAGGATTCTCTATTCACCAAGAACAGATCAATTCGAGAGTAAGAGTCGTGTGGGATCGAATATTGAGTATAATCTTTAGAGATTGGGTTTAAAGCTCTCCATACATCTATAAGATTATATTTAATGATAAAGTCTCGAAAGTTTTTTGCATTGTGAATTTGTTTACAGTTTGATTTTCTCCCCAGTTGCATCTTCCTATCCAACTCCACATTAGAGATACTATTAAAATCACCCGCAATTATAATTTGTCCTTGTGCTAATTTATCTAGTAATGACATAATCTTATCAAAGAACCCAAATGGATTATCGTTTGGAGCATATAAATTAACTAATGTATATATTTTATTGTGCAGTTTACATATTAATATTATGAACCTTCCATATTTATCTATTGTTTTATGTATAAATTCAAATGCTAGTGTGTCTTTTAATAAAGTCATAACTCCTCGACATTTTTTTTTATTGTCATAATTGGAAGTAAAAATATGTGGGAATTTTTTATTATGTATCATTTGTTTTATTGATTTCACCCAGTGTGTCTCCTGAACCATAACTATATAAATTTTTCCTTGTGTCAGCATTTCCATAAGTGATTTCCTCTTGTAAGGGGAATTTAAACCCTGCGCATTAATTGTACACAGATTGATCACCATTTTCAAGATTTTCACCGCTTCTTCGGGTAGTCCAGGGGTAACAACCATACAAACCATTCATACCAGATTGCGAAGACCAGTTCCACATATTGCCTGTGGAACTAGACACAACCTTGATCCCAGCATCCGGGATTCTGCTATCAAACATATTATACTAAGCTCCTAATGAGCCAATGCTCGCTAAGGGGTAGTGATGCATGAGGTGCCATCTTCTATTAAATCCTAAATTTCATAGACCGCTAATTCTTAAACATATTTATGAGAGACAAGATTAACAAAAGTTAGAGTATCGACCTTTTATAAGACAGTGACCCATATCGCTCCACCCATCAATTTCCTGGGGGAGAAATACCGTTTCACCCTATGAACCAACTTGCCGGGCCGGACCATTACCTTCCTAAAAAAAATTTTTTTTTTTAACCTCTCCTCTCCCCCCAGACTTATTTAAATCGCCAGGTAAGGCGAGAAAGACATCTCCCCAACCTGAAAATCGATTGTTTTTTTTTGGGGTGATCTTAGTAGGAGGGAGTCTTGTTTGGTCAATAAGCCTACAAACTTATGCCCCATTTTTTAAAAAGTTCCAGGGCTTGTTCTTTTGTATCTATTGTAAATCTCTTCTCCTGATAGGTCAAGAAGATTTTTGCAGGGTAGCCCCAAGCGAATCTGATGGACTCTCTAATTAAAATTTCCGTGATACTCCTCAGACGTAGTCTCTGTTGTCTTGTATGAAGGGAAATGTCTTGCATAATACGGAGATCTCTAAATCTTTCAGACAGGACTTCTTTTTTATTTCTGGCTCTCCAAATAGCTTCTTTATGTATGTAATTGTGGAAGTGAATCATAACGTCTCTTGGGTATTGAGTATTCGGATTGGTCTGTGGTCTGTAAACTCTGTGTATTCTTTCCATAAGGATTTCTTTTTGTCCAATATCTCCAGCTAATTCATGAAAGAAGTCATACGTAAATGTATAAAGGTTTTCTTGCGTGATGTTTTCCTGTATACCACGGACTCTCATATTTTTCCGTCTTGTTCTGTTTTCCATGTCAGCCATCTTATTTTGCAGTTCTTCCATCTTTTTCATTATATCATCATTGATGTCTTTCTGTTTGTCCACCTCGAATCTTAATGTTTCAACCTTTTCAATGTTATCCTGTAATTTTGTATTTATGTTACGTATTTCGGTTGTCAATTCACTAATGTTTTTTTGTAAGTCTTCTCTTATTTTGTCTCGGTGTTCTTCTAATACTTTCAACATCATTATTTGAAGATCTGATATTGAGGTATCTGTTTTACTTTTTGTTTCTGGATCTGTCTGAGGGCTTAGGTCCTGATCATCAAGGCTTGATGTCTCCAGAGATGAGTCTTTTTTCTCTGAAAGTTCTCTTGAAGTCATAGTTTGTACTCCTCTTCCCATGCTTCCCCTTCGCTCATGATCAGCGGTTGAGTTTGGGAGAGATTCTCTTTTATTTCTTTTTTTTTTATCTATCTCAGGGGTTGAGAAGAAAGTTTACACTGTCTTATTCTGTTTTGGGTCTTTTATATCTTTAAGTTCTAAGTGTTTTTCCTTGTTGCCATGTTTTCATAAAGCTATTGTTCTTTTTATCAGAAGAAAGTGCACCCAATAAATTACGGTGTATAGTAATTTTTGTCTGAAATAATTAATCCACAGAGGGAGTTATTTAATTAATTAGTCTATTTTCACAGGGAGCCTTTAATTGAGTGTTTTTAGGTGATTTGGATAGAATGTTGTCGGCTCAATCACATGGAGAGCTCTTATTAAGCAGTCTCCCAGCTTTATGGTCAATAAGTCAAATTAAATGTAAACATCACCTAAATGCAAAGTGTTCAATGACCCCAGAATAGGGATTACTTTCCGGTACCCGCTTATATGGCTTATCATTAGTGAGAGGTCAGATGGGATCAGGTTTAGATCAGTCTCGATTAGGAAATACTTATTGTCTCAAAAATCTGAATCCATAGTACTCAGTACTCAGTAAGATTAGCTCCACTAATCGTGATAATTGTGGTGATATAGCAATATTAATAGTATTGCACAATAGAATAGATTTTCCCCTGTACTATATTGCAGTGGTCATATCCATCAGACAATTTATGTCGAAAACACTGGAGGTCAGATTAATTGTTCAATGATAAGAGACTGAAGTAGAGCCAAGGAGTTTTCCGAAAGGTAAGATTAACTTCTGATAAATCGGGGGTTCTACATCCATATCAATAGTATAACCACTTGATGGGCATTTGTGCCATGGTCAATAATATGAATTTATCCTTAATTGTATAACACAGAGCATATTGAACAGGCAGTTTATACATAATACCCCTGGGGGTCATGTAAGGAGCAGGATATCTTCATTAACAATTAACAATTTGAATGATCGAGTTGAGCAACAATTAGAGTGATCGAGTTGAGCAACAAGAGAAAATGTACTTATCTCCACTTTTATGTGCCCGGTTTACACATTTGGCTGATTAAATGAGTCCATCTGTGGAGAAGGTAAAGAGGGTCCCTGGACCTCCTCCGGATCCACAGCAACGCGTCCTGGTCCTCAGCAGCGATGGTTCGCCCAGCAGAAGCCAAATATGGCACTGTTTAGATTAGTTGGAAGATTTCAAATCTTGAAATTCATCACCTCCAGAGTGAATAGGAATGAAAGTAGCGGTCGCCATTCACAGCACCTCCGTCTCAGCTCCCCAGCAAGCCACGCCCTCACGTGATCACGTCATCACGCTCCATTTCGGCTTTGCACTTTTTCTAGTTCCATAATATCCTATTTAAGGACTTGTGCCCAGAATTAGGGATTATTCTAGCCTTGGTGCAGAATTAATCTAAATTTTATTAAAGACAGGAGGCGAGTATTTGCATAACTTTCTTTACTGTTAACCTCCAGCAGCAAAACAGTTAACAGTTTTCATGAGAAAAAACAACCAATCAGAACACAGTAGGATAGCATATAAGGCCATAACCAATCTCTTCACTTCCTCTTTCTTTGATGCGTCGATCCGGAAGATGAATCATAGCCTGATGGAAGAACAGAACCAATCGAAACGAACCCAAATCAAAACGAAACCAGGCCAGCTGTGGTCCTTTGCGACAGATGTCGGAACCGATCAAGCTAAAAAAGAGAAACATCGTGAGAGTAATGTGTTCTTTACTGCAGTGTCATCATATAACAATATTTCAATTAAGAAATTTAAGATTAACCTTATAAAATATATAATCCAGACTAACCAAACACAACAGTATATGAGTTATGGATAAAACATAGTTAGATAGAGTATTTGAGGGAGGGTTAGTAGTGCAGAAGCCCAGAAGCAAGAAGGGTGGGAAATACTCGCCTCCTGTCTTTAATAAAATTTAGATTAATTTTGCACCAAGGCTAGAATAATCCCTAATTTTATGGCAAGACAGGAGGCTTCGTATTTGCTCTTTTAACGCTGACTTAACAACGAGGAACCCACATGAGATCGTGGACGAAAATAAAAGGTCCGGAAAGTCGATTCCCTAGACCAGTCTGCAGCCGCCAGGACATCAGACAAGGATCCCCCGCACTCTAAGGCTGCAGAGGCCGCTGCCCCTCGAACCAAATGCGCCCCGAACGATCCATCGATGCCCGCGAGACGTAAGACCCATTTGATCCATCGAGATATGGTAGGAGCCGATACGGGTCGAAACGGACGTACATAGGAAATTAATAGTTGATCCCGGGGAGACGAACGGAAAACCGTCGTGGAAGCCAGATAGCTGCAAACACAAAGTTTAGGGCGATCTGGAAAGTAAGGGTAGAAGACCGAGGTAGAATGTGACTTGGTTCTACGTGAGAGTACAACCACTACGCCTTCAGGAGAAAAAGAGAATGAGTTTGAATCAAAAGCTCTAACGTCCGAGACTCGCCTGAAGGATACCAAGCAAAGGAGTAAGGCCACTTTAGCCGACAGTTGGCGAAGGGATAGAGTATCGTTATCCGGCCATTGTTCCAAAAACGATAAGACCTTGGCCACATCCCAATAACCTGAATATTTCGAGGTTGGGGGTCTGGCTGACCTAGTTCTGCGCAAGAGACGACAAATCGTGGGATCCCTCGCGACATTGGTACCCTGGATGGGAATGTGAGCGGCCGAGATAGCTGAGCGAACAATGTTGATAGTACGGTAAGATTTACCCTGGTCGAAAAGAGACGCCAGGAAATTCAAGATGGCCACTACAGGGGCAGTAAAGGGATTAAGATATTGTCCCAAACACCAGCTATTCCAAGATCCCCATGCTTGAAGGTAGGACTTTCTAGTACCTGGTGCCCAGGATTCCCAAAGGAGGTCCCGAGCCGTTGTCGATAGTCCAGACATATCCCAGGAACCCCTGAAACCAACCAGGCCACCAATTGGAGGTGATCCTGTAGGAGTAAAGGATGGGGATTCCCTTGGGGATCGGACAAAAGATCCGGGAGGAGGAGAGGATCCGCACAAGAGTGTTCCAAGAGAAGGGGGAACCAAGGTTGCGTCCTCCAAAGAGGAGATATGAGAAGAACCGTAACGCGTTGGCGCCTCAGGAGATGCAGGGTTCGAAGAATCATGGCGAAAGGAGGAAAGGCGTAGGCCCCCGTAGGAGGCCATGTTTGGAGGAAGGCGTCCACCGCTAGGGATAGGGGATCTGGCATCCAGCTGAAGAACATTGGCGTTTGGCGATTCGTCCTGGATGCGAATAGGTCCAGGTGTAGGGGACCGCTGAGACGATCCAGATCGTAAAATACTCGAGGTTGAAGTTGCCAGTCGCTGGTGTCCCTCCAATGTCTGGAGAACCAATCCGCTACCGTATTGTCCTTCCCGGGAAGGTACTCTGCCCGTATGGATAGGTGGTGTTCCAGACAATACTGGTATAGGTCCTTCGTCAATTCCGTCAACGTCTTGGAACGGGACCCTCCCAAGCGGTTGATGTAACGTACGGCCGATACATTGTCCATTCGAAGGACCAGCGAGCAATGTGTGGTGTTTTTCGTAAAACTGCGTATTGCGAAGGAACCCGCAATTAGTTCTAGACAATTTATGTGGAGCCCCTTCTCCTCTGGGGTCCAGACACCGCCTGTGGTTTCGTTCCCGGAAGTTGCGCCCCAACCAAGAAGGCTGGCGTCCGATTCTAGGATGAAGTCTGGGAGGCAGCCGAAAATGGCACGACCGTTCCATGCAGACATGTGGGTTAGCCACCATTGCAATTCTAGACGAACTTCGTCCGTAAGAGGGAAAAAATGGACGTAGGAGACTGCGGCGCGAAGGTGATGGGTTTTTAATCCCTGCATGGCTCGGTAGTGCAACGGACCCGGGAATATTGCCTGTATGGAAGCAGACAGGAGTCCGATAATGCGAGCGAGATCTCGAATGGAAACTCGAGGAAGCCGTAAAAAGCGTCGGATAGTTTTCCGAATGGTGGTGATCTTTGACTGTGGGAGTTTGAGGACCGCCGCCACAGAATCCATCGTAAAACCTAGAAATTGGATCGATTGCGTGGGGTGGAGTACCGATTTCTCCATATTGATGATGAACCCAAGATCCTGTAGTAGGTGTGCCGTGAGCGATGTGGCTTCGAGTAGGGAATAACTGTCTGGTGCCATGATGAGGATGTCGTCTAGATAGACGATGGACCGGATACCCCTGGCGCGTAAGTGTTCCATCACTGGTTTCAAGAGTTTTGTGAAGCACCATGGGGCCGAACTGAGCCCGAAAGGTAGGCATGTGAACTGCCATAACTCCTTTCTCCAGAAGAATTGTAGGAAACGCCTGTGATCCCGATGGACGGGTACCGTCAGGTAGGCGTCTTTCAGGTCCAGACGGGAAAACCAATCGTTTTCCCGTAAGAGGTCGCTGAGGAGATGGATGCCCTCCATTTTGAAGTGCTGATAAGTCACGCATTGGTTGAGGGATCGAAGATTGATTACCGGACGGAACTCGCCGGATTTTTTGCGGACCAAAAACATATTGCTTACGAAGCAAGGATCCCCAACTGCGCGTTCTATGGCATTCTTGTCCCGTAGCGACGATAGTTCCTCGTGAACTAAAGAGAGGTCTTTTCGCGACATATGGATAGGGCGCGGAGGTACGAGTTGAAGTGGTGGGGAAAAGAAATCTATTAGAAAACCATTCACTGTATGGAGAACCCATGGGTCTTGTGTTATAAGGGCCCACTGGTGGCCGAAATACCTGAGTCTGCCCGCAACTGGTAAATGGGCTAATAGAGGGTTCAGTCTTACCTGGTGCAAACTTAGTCCTGTAGGAAGACGATCCTCTGTTGCGCGAGTGTCCCCGGTAGTAGGGGGTGCGGTAGGTGGTCCTGGTAAGGAAACGGTAGGAAGATGTCTGCGGAAGACGTGGCCTCGAGCCAGTGAAGGCTGCCCTGCTGGTGGCACGGCCCCGCTGCCGACCAGCTGTATGTGAAAAACGTTCTCTGTGTTGGAAGACCCGCCTCAGAGAGAACTGAGCTTTGTTTAAAGACGTAAAAACATTTACGTGCTGGCTGAGGCTTTTCAGGAATTTGTCTCCGAAGAGCAGACCCTTGGCTTCTGGTCCTAATTCCTTGGATGCCAACTCCGCCATCTTGTTGTCAAGCTTAAGGAGGGCCGCCTTCCTTTGCGTGGATCCTTCCCATTTCTCATCATAAAAGTGACAAAGGTAGGATCAAAGTCTGGGGTTGCAGACACTTTGTCGGGAAGGGTTGGGCGAGGGCATTCCGCCCGTAATTTTTGGCGTACCTCTTTTTCCAAAGGACGTCTCAGCCAGTAATGAAGGAAATCCGCAGTGTGCTGAGACCACTCTGCTGATCTAGGGTGTCGCAGAGTGCGCGGATCGAAGAAGGGGAAACCTGATGAATCAAGTATCTCCACCGGTAGGTCTGGATCGACTTCCGATCTTTTGAGTAGTTCTGTGGGCAAATGGTCAGGGGAGCATGACCTTGAAGTGCCTGGTTTTGAATGATCAGCACGGTACTCGTCTAGGATCTGGAATTCGTGGATGGTACCACGTTGTTCCGCCGTTGGAGATATGCTGGGCAGTGAATGCAGAGAGGTGCTCCTGTGTTTCTTTAGAGGAGCCTTTCCCTTGTCGGTCGGGGCATCGGACCATGGACGTTTCCGGATACCATCACCGAGTACGGGATGATGGGATTCCTCCGAGTCCGAAGTCGTCTCCCTTGCTGTGGAATGAGAGGGCCGTTGAGCATCTTGTAAGGCAGCCAGTGCCGATGGGAGGGAAGCCGCTAGGGCAGTACGTAGCCAGTCTTGGAGTCCCGCTGGCATGGCATTATCGGGGTGTTGGTTTTCACTCATAATTGACACTTGATTTCTGAAACGAGTAAACAGACTCGTTGTATGCAATGATATGAAGCATATGAAATATCAAGCATTTCAAGTGTGTGTGGATGCCTGTATAAACGGGGGTCACCCGTTATAACTGTAGGGGGTCACCCTAATCAGTTAGATTTGCGTGACCGTGGGTCACTCGTCGTGGTTGCAGGCATGCATTAGCGGGGGTCACCCTTTCTAGATGTAGGGGGTCACCCTAATCAAATCGGTATGGCTGAGCGGGGGTCACCCGACATGTATGTAGGCATGCATAAGCGGGGGTCACCCGTTCTAGTTGTAGGGGGGTCACCCTAATCAAGTCGAAATGGCTGAGCGGGGGTCAACCGACATGTATGTAGGCATGCATAAACGGGGGTCACCCGTTATAACTGTAGGGGGTCAACCTAATCAGTTTTGGACAAAAGACTGTGAAGTCTGTCCTTAGAGTAGAGGAGTTAAAAAATAAGAGGACCTGCAAACAAAATCTACATAATAATAGGGAAGGAAAAAATATATATATGTTTAGTGTTTACAATAGTAAGACATGCATTATAGCGATAGAGAAGTAACGGAGGATGCAGTTGGTAATGATAACATATGATGTAGGCCTATATAGCGCGTGCGAGCATGTTTGGGGAGAAGGAACCTCCGTCACCGACGGAGGCCTGCGCTCGAGTAAAGGAGGTGCCGAAAATAGAGACACGCGGTCACGCGTGCTTGAGTGAAGCTCCGATATGGGGCCTAAGGAGAAAAAAAACTACCGCGACCGTCAGTTCGCGCTAGAAGGCCGGATTGGCCTAACTGAAGGAGAAGCCTCGGGTGCTCGCGCGGTTTTTGAGCGCGAGCGCCCAAAGAAGAGACAGGCGGGAACGGATGGTAACAACTAAGGGTAACAATGCCGCGACCCGCCCGTGAGGTAAAATTTAGATTAGAGAAAAACCCATATAAATTATGACCATGTTAAATGAAAGAATAAATAATTGAAAATTAAGTGAAATAATAGACAACGGATAGATATAGAAAAAAGGGGAAATATAATATATAAATATAAATTTAAACATAAATGGTATAGCAATAAATAAGGATTGAGCTCACCTGGAGGTCAAGCAGCAAAGAAAGAGGAAGTGAAGAGATTGGTTATGGCCTTATATGCTATCCTACTGTGTTCTGATTGGTTGTTTTTTCTCATGAAAACTGTTAACTGTTTTGCTGCTGGAGGTTAACAGTAAAGAAAGTTATGCAAATACGAAGCCTCCTGTCTTGCCATAAAATTGTACTGCATATTCAAGGTGAGGTCTTACCATTGACTTGTAAAGAGGTCAGTGGTAAGTTTTTGGACACAGTGGGGGACTGGGCAATTAAGTGGCAAATGAGGTTCAATATAGACAAATGTAAAGTTATGCATTATGTGAAAAATAATAACAAAGCTACACATTCTTTAAATGGTATTTCTGTAACGGTCGTGTTCAGGAGATGGACCACAAGTGTAGATGAGGCTATAGGGACACTCACTAAGTACCGTAGGTAGCAAGTATTGGTCTTCACCTTAATGACTACACACCCTTGGTTGAGCCGCCGGTGGTATGTCACCAAGGATTTTGCTGGAACACTTACTACCGGATACTCAGCAAGTGGAGCCCGTATAGGATCGTACAGGAATACAGGCAAACGGAGAGTCAGGAGACAGGCCGGGTCACGGACAGGAGAGATACGGATAAACAGGTCACTAGCAGAAATCGAGGCAGGCGGCGGACGGAGAATAGTCAGGAACAGCAGGGTCATACACAGAATAATCAGGAATGCAGGAACAAACGGATGGAGAATATAGGGACGAACCGGGTCAGCAACAGATAAACGGAGTCAATCAGGAGTCAAAACGCTAGTGAGATACACAAGGCACTATCACAGGCAAAGGTAACCTGTGAAATGACCGTTTAAATACACTACCAATTGATCAGGACACACCTCTGATCAATTGGCAAGGGAGGGGTTAATTTAATAAATAGCCCTTTAACTGGGCTCATGAATATTCATGAAACACCCGTTCGCGCATGCGCGAACGGGTGCGTGACGTCACTGAGCGCGCGTCTTACTGGACGCGCGTCTCAGCATCAAGGGAAGCTGGGGCTCTCACTCTGAGCCCCAGCCGACGGGATGGCGTCCTCCTGATCCGCGATGGCGGCGGATCAGGAGGTAAATCAAGGTAGGTGACACTACCCCTCCCCCGACGGGAGACATACTGGCTACCAAGACCCGGCTTGAGAGGAAACTTGGAATGAAAAGATCGGAGTTTCACAGGAGCATGAACATCCCTAGCCGGTATCCAGGAATTCTCCTCAGGACCATAACCCTTCCATCTAATTAGATATTGCAAGGAGCCTTGCCGGAACCGAGAATCCAAGATAGACTGAACTTCGTATTCTTCATCCCCCTGGAATAAAACGGATTCGGGAACTTTGAGCATATGAGAGTATTTGTTAGTAATGGCAGGTTTCAATAAGGACACATGGAAAGAGTTGTTAATGCGTAACGATTTGGGAAGACACAAAGAGAAAGAAACGTCGTTGAGTCGAGATTGAATCTTATAGGGTCCTATATACTTTGGCCCCAATGTTTTGGCAGCTTGACGAAGGCGGAGATGTTTTGTAGACAGCCAGACCAGTGTACCAGGTGTAAGGACAGGACCCACCGACCTGTGTTTATCTGCGGCTGTCTTCTGTTTGACCTTGGCTTGACGCAAAATATTGGCCAGGCGAGACCAATGGTCTCGGATAGATAAAACTTGGAGGTCAGCGGCAGGAACCTCAGTGAGAATGCGATCCTGAGGCCATAAGGTGGGTTCATATCCATGAACGGCCTTGAAAGGGGACATCCGGAGAGATTCATGGTAAGAGCTGTTATAGGACCACTCGGCTAGGTATAAAAGATCAGACCAGTCAGATTGGTCGGCAGACACATACATTCTCAGATATTGTTTAAGAGCTTGGTTTGTACGTTCAGCCTGACCGTTGGATTGAGGGTGGTGAGAAGAAGAAAAATGAAGTTCGATATGTAGAAGTTTGCATAACGCCCTCCAAAATTTTGAGACGAACTGAGGACCTCTGTCAGAGACAATCGATTGCGGAACTCCGTGCAGACGAATGATTTCTTTAAGAAAAATATTAGCAAGCGTGCTGGAGTTGGGTAACTTGGGGAGTGCGATAAAATGAGCCTGTTTGCTAAATAAGTCGACGATGACCAGGACAGTAGTGTACCCATGAGATATAGGTAAATCAGTAATAAAGTCCATGGCTATATTAGTCCACGGTCTGTCGGGTACAGGTAAAGGGTGTAGTAATCCAGAAGGACGAGTACGAGGAATTTTGTAACGAGCACAAACAGGACACGAGTGGATGAAAAGAGAAATATCCTTCAACATTGAGGGCCACCAAAAATATCTCTGAAGTAAGAATCGTACATTCTGTTTGCCCCTATGACCTGCCACAGGGGATTTATGACCCCAGGATAGTACTCTTTTTCTGAAGCGGAGCGGAACGAATAATCTGCCAGGAGGTGATTGACAGTTCTTTGGTTTATTTCCTTGTGACTTGGATATCCACCATATTAAGGAACTTTGTACAGTAGCTACCATCTTGGACGAGGGTATGATGGTTTCTACAGGATGCTCGGTTAACGGAGTCTCAAATTGTCTGGATAAGGCATCTGCCTTAGTATTTTTTGAACCAGGACGGAAAGAAATTATGAAGTTAAAACGAGTAAAAAATAGAGCCCATCTAGCTTGACGTGGGTTTAATCTTTTGGCCTTTTCAATATAAAGCAAATTCTTATGATCAGTGAGGATGGTAATGGGGATTTCTGTACCTTCAAGTAAGTGACGCCATTCCTCCAAAGCTAATTTAATGGCTAACAATTCCCGATTACCTACATCATAGTTCCTCTCTGCGGAAGAAAAAGACCTTGAAAAATAGGAACAAGGGTGGAGTTTATTGGTTTTCTGATCCCTTTGTGACAATATAGCGCCTGCTGCAATTTCCGAAGCATCGACTTCCAATACAAATGGTTGGTTGGTTTCTGGTCGTTTAAGTATGGGTGCAGAGGTAAAAGCCAATTTCAATTTTTTGAAGGCGGCAGTAGCTTCGGGTGTCCAATGTTTGGGGTTGGCTCCCTTTTTGGTTAGTGCAATGATGGGGGCTATGACACGAGAGAAGTTATGGATAAATCGTCTGTAGTAATTGGCAAAACCTACGAATCTTTGTACTCCTTTGAGGTCAGTGGGTTCCTTCCAATCATTAATAGCTGAAAGCTTGTCTGGATCCATCTCTAATTGACCAGCAGAGATAATGTAGCCTAAAAATTTTATTCGGTTGGATTCAAATTCGCATTTCTCTGCCTTGGCGAAAAGGGAGTGATCCCTAAGACGTTGCAACACTTGTCTGACATGACTGCGATGTTCTTCAAGGTTTTTGGAATATATTAAAATGTCATCCAAATAAATCATTACGTGGGACAGAAGTAAGTCCCTGAAGATATCATTCATGAACGTTTGGAATACAGCTGGCGCATTACACAACCCAAACGGCATTACCAGGTACTCATAGTGGCCGTATCGGGTATTAAATGCCGTCTTCCATTCATCCCCTTCCTTGATGCGGATCAAGTTATAGGCCCCCCGAAGATCTAATTTAGTGAAAATCGTGGCATCCCTTAATTGATCATACAGTTCAGTGATGAGCGGTAGAGGGTATTTGTTCTTGACTGTGATCTTGTTAAGTCCCCTGTAATCAATACAGGGACGGAGGGATCCCTCTTTTTTAGCCACAAAGAAAAAACCTGCTCCTGCTGGGGATGCTGAGGGTCTGATAAATCCTTTATTTAGATTTTCTTCTATGTATTGGGCTAAGGCCTGATTTTCTGGACTTGATAAAGGATAAGTATGACCTGTGGGAGGACTGGATCCACATAATAATTCAATAGCACAGTCATATGCCCGATGTGGAGGTAAGGACTCTGCTTTCTTTTTAGAAAATACATCTAAGAAATCCCAATATGGAGATGGTACAATTTTCCGGGGATCTTCGGTAGGTAAATCAAGAACAAGATTGACTTTATGGAGGGTTATACAACAGGATGTTTTACACCGATTGCTCCAGGAAGAAATTTGTTTGTTTTCCCAATCAATACAAGGATTATGGAGTTGTAACCATGGCATCCCTAAAATGATAGGTATGTGAGGACTCTGCAATATAACAAAATGTAATTCTTCAGTATGACATATTCCTACTACAACTCCCAGAGGTTCAGTCTGTAAAGAAATGATTCCTGTACCCAGCGGAGTCCCATCTAATGTGGCGACAGCTGTCTTTTGGGTTTTGTTATTAAGATGGATCCCTTGACGAAGAGCCCATGTCTCATCAATAAAATTCCCAGCGGCCCCTGAATCTATGAAGGCTTGTGTGGCCATTTGGTGGCCTCTCCACTGGAGAGTAATGGGTACATACATTCTTTGGTTGTCTGGAGGCATGATCATAGAAACGCTCAGTGGAGAACCTCCTGACTCCACCAAGCTTAGGCATTTCCCGATTTTTTAGGACAGAGAGCTACCAAGTGACCTTTTTGGCCACAATACATACACAACCCTAGAGATCGTCGGCGTTGTTTTTCTTCTGGAGTTAACCGAAGAACTGGACCTATCTCCATAGGTTCTGCACCGGGAACGTTACTTTCGGTTGTGGGTTTGGGGTAAGGTGAACGAAATGGACGAGAAGGTTTTCTCTCTCTGTCTCTATCTTTCTCCAATCTTCTTTCTTGATCTCTAGCTTCTAATCTTAGGCATAAGGTAATCAGGTTTTCTAGATCGTGTGGTATATCTCTATATGTGAGAGCATCTTTGATGGATTCATTTAAACCTCTGCGAAATGCAGCCCGTAAAGCGCTAGCATTCCAGTCGGTCTCGTAGGCCAAAGTGCGGAACTCCACTGCATATTGAGCTACAGTTCTTCTCCCTTGGAGAAGTTCCATCAGATTTGATTCTGCAGCTTCACGTCGACCAGGGGCGTCAAATACCGAGCGAAAAGCAGCTGTAAATTCATCTGCATCTTCCAGAAGTATAGAGTTCTGTTCCATAAGTGGGGTGGCCCAGGCAAGAGCTTCTCCCTTTAACAGGTTGATAATAAAGGAAACTCTGTTGAAGTGTGAAGAAAAGGTCTGTGGTTGTGTCCGAAAATGTAAAGAACATTGATTTAGAAAACCCCGACATAATTGAGGTTCACCAGAATACTTCTCAGGAAGTGGCATTTTTGGTGGTTTCACCAAGGAAGCAGAATGAGTAGCGGTCTCGGCCATGGTTCTGGAGGACGTAGACGAACCAGTCATTTGACGTAGAAGATCTGCAACTTCATCCACTTTCCTCTCAAGAGACTGGAGATGTGTAGCATGGGTCATCAGGACTTGATCATGCGTGTCCTGTCTGGACGAAATCCTCGCCATATCTACGGGATCCATATTTATGGCCTGTGATAAATGTAACGGTCGTGTTCAGGAGATGGACCACAAGTGTAGATGAGGCTATAGGGACACTCACTAAGTACCGTAGGTAGCAAGTATTGGTCTTCACCTTAATGACTACACACCCTTGGTTGAGCCGCCGGTGGTATGTCACCAAGGATTTTGCTGGAACACTTACTACCGGATACTCAGCAAGTGGAGCCCGTATAGGATCGTACAGGAATACAGGCAAACGGAGAGTCAGGAGACAGGCCGGGTCACGGACAGGAGAGATACGGATAAACAGGTCACTAGCAGAAATCGAGGCAGGCGGCGGACGGAGAATAGTCAGGAACAGCAGGGTCATACACAGAATAATCAGGAATGCAGGAACAAACGGATGGAGAATATAGGGACGAACCGGGTCAGCAACAGATAAACGGAGTCAATCAGGAGTCAAAACGCTAGTGAGATACACAAGGCACTATCACAGGCAAAGGTAACCTGTGAAATGACCGTTTAAATACACTACCAATTGATCAGGACACACCTCTGATCAATTGGCAAGGGAGGGGTTAATTTAATAAATAGCCCTTTAACTGGGCTCATGAATATTCATGAAACACCCGTTCGCGCATGCGCGAACGGGTGCGTGACGTCACTGAGCGCGCGTCTTACTGGACGCGCGTCTCAGCATCAAGGGAAGCTGGGGCTCTCACTCTGAGCCCCAGCCGACGGGATGGCGTCCTCCTGATCCGCGATGGCGGCGGATCAGGAGGTAAATCAAGGTAGGTGACAATTTCCCTGGAAAAACTGCTAATGAAAAAGATTTAGGATAATTGTAGATGAAAAACTTGGTAACAGTGCCCAATGCCAGCAAGCAGCTGCAAGAGCCAATAAGATATTGGCATGTATAAAGCGAGGTATAGATTCACGGGAGGAGGATATCGTCTTGCCTCTTTATAAATCAATGGTAAGACCTCACCTTGAATATGCAGTACAATTCTGGGATATTAAGGAACTAGAAGAAGTGCAAAGGACTGCTACAAAATTAATAAGGGGATTGGAGGATCTTAATTATGAAGAGAGACTTAAAAAATTGCATTTATATACGTTAGAAAAAAGGCGTCTCAGAGGGGATATGATAACATTATATAAATATGTGCAGGGCCAAAATAAATAGCTCGCCAGTGACCTGTTCATTAACAGAAATGTACAAAGTACAAAAGGTCACCCCCCCAAGAATGGAAGAACAAAGATTTCATAGACAGCAAAGGAAGGGATTCTTTACGGTAAGGACAATAAAGTTATGGAACTCACTGCCAAAAGAGGTAGTGCTATCAATGGATGCATTTAAAAATGGTCTGGATTTTTTGTTGTTTTTTAGAAAAGCAGAATATACAGGGCTAATAATAATAGAATATGTATTCATAATAGAGCTTGTTGATCCAAGGAGAAATCTGATTGCCCTTTGGAGTCAAGAAGGAATTTTTACCCCTAGAGGCAAAATGTGCCTTATTTTGGATCAAAATCTGGAATGATAGGTAGAAGGGTTGAACTTGATGGACTTGTGTCTTTTTTCAACCTAAATTACCATGTTACTATGTTACTATGTATTTGTTTAGAAGGCAAGGGTTTGATAAACTACTGACAAATCAGATACACCCACAACACAGATAATGATGCTTTGATCCCCTGCACCTGTTAATCAGAGGTGGGAGCTGAGACATTTGGTTTGAAAAAAAGTTGAATTGTTGAGGAGCTACCAAAGAGAAAGTCTAATAACATACAGGTTAACCGGATACAAAATGCATATGTTCATTTAATGTGCTGGTCAGAAAGTCAGTGCACTCACTGTAAACTACTGACAATAGAAAAACACAAAACAACATACATAGGTAAATATATTATGAATCCCCTGGTACATACCATTTGAACTTTAAACAATATTATATGTATAAATATGGCCAATGTATTACCCCAACTATACTGTCAGAATTAAAGTCTGATGTAATGAGCGACCAACATAGGTATAATACTTTATATCTTTAGACAGGAGTCAAAGCATTGTAAATCATATCCAGTGACAAACACATAGGTTAGTTATCCTCTAATAGCTACAGTGGCACAGCATATACATTTATAAATAAAGGGATGAATCCACTGAATATGTGAAGCATGTAGAGTAATGCAATACAGTTCATCCATATGATAATTGGGAGACTTGTCCTTATTAACCCCTTAGTGACAAAACATTTTCACCTTGACTTTCCCATGGTGACAATGGCTGACATTTGACATTTCTGGGGTGTTTGGGTTTAGCTGCAATTTTCTTCTTTCTCACATGCTGTACCCACACAAATTATATGTTGTTTTTTATTATCATAAGAAGGGATTTCATTAGATACCATTATGTTCATCATATGTTATAATTTACTACAAAAAAATTATAAAATATGATGAAAAATAAAAAAAAAACACTTTTTCTATCTTTGACCTAAAATATAATTTACACAAATACAATTATTAAAAAAGACCCCATCTTAATAGTTTCTAAATGTTGTCCCGAGTTCAGACATATGCATGTTTCCATATTTGTCAGTATTTTCTTGCGAGTTATGGGGCAAAAACCAAAAGTAGTGGTTTTTGTTTTTTTCCTATATTGACCCCAACCCGAACCCAAAATTTAACCCTAACACTAAGTTTAACCCCAACTCTAACCCTAATGCTATGCGTACATATATTTTAATTTTACTTTAATTTTAACCCTATCCCTTATGCTAAAAATTATTTAATTTTAACCCTATAGGCTAATCTAACTATATAACCAGTTTTAAGCGAATTAAATATATATTTTTTATTTTTTTACATTGCTATGCTGCTTGGCTACCTCAAGGGGCAGTCAAGCAGCATATTCAGAGTGACAGAAGTGAATTTACTTTCACTTCCGAAGCTCAGACCACCAGAGGGCATAGCCATTTTGACGGAGCATGCTGCTCAGTCAATATGGCTCCCACGATCGGTCTGTGGGGATATCGTGGGTGCCCCAGAAAAGAAATGTTGGTTCTGGCTATTACCTCAACATCGAGGCAATAGACTAGCACCATTAAAGTGGTTTTCGCGATCGTTGATCGCAAAAAACTCTTGATTCATCTCAGGATGTTCCTGACACGTCCATTGTCGTGAAGGGGTTAAATAATAACACACAAGCTTGTCCACATATGCCACATATGGTTTGACCTTTCCTGATACAAATACTCCAATGTTAATCCAGTGAGTATCATTCATATCCCTCCTGAATAGCACATAGTGCAAGGTAATAGGGACTATGTCTCTCGGATTCAACAGAGGAGGGTGCTGCTGCCCGCCACATTGTGGCTTAGCTGACTGATAATGCCACTGATACTCCAGATGGTGTATTAAGCATGAGTGTTCATACCCTGATAATCACGTGCTGTCTTTTTAATTAATGTGACTTTTTAATTTCTCCCTGGCTGCTGTTAGTGGACAAACTGCAAACTAGCCAATGATCATTTCACCAGAAATGGCTTCTCCCAGGTCTGTTAAAAATTCTTCACCCACATAATTTATTCACTCAAACTTCCAGAAGTGGGGAAAATATAACAAGTTCTTAAGTGTTGTAATCAGTTTTCATTAAAAGTGGAGGTGTACCCATAATAACAATAAATTCTGATCAATCTACATTTTTCCTGGACTTCAGCCTTGTTTGGCTACTTACACTTTAAAGGGAAATGCATAATACATCTCCCAAATATTAATTCACATTGAAGTGCTTTCAAAATCCTATAAAATGCCTGTTTTACATTATGCATTGCTTAAAATATGAAATACTTACAGCTGGATGAAACTAAGAAATGATAGCAGTTTGCTAGAAACCAGGACTGCCCACACTAGCTGAGTAAAAGGAAAAACCTTTGAATTCAAATGAATTGAATTTCCTGTCTCTAGTGTCATCATCAGACAATGTGTTGCACTATTAACAGATCCTACAAGAGCAAATTCACTTATAGTCCACAAGCTGTAATCAATTTGAGGAGCACAGGAAGTTACAAAATTAAAAAAAACACATTATATCCTCAGTGTCTATATACTCAGTGCTGCATACTTGCAGTAAACATGCAGAATAATCACAGGGAAAGGCTTGAGTCAAATATTAAAAGTGTGATTTATGCCAAATATCTGCATAAAATTATACTATAAAAAAACTCATGAACTATACAAGCATTAATCTTCATCTTGCGCCAAAAGTGAGTTTGAGGACTAGACTGTCCCTTTAAGTGTGACAATGCTAGGTTATTTAACCATTACTTTGGGTACTATGCCAGCTACCTGGGGAGAATCCTCTATCTTACACATTTTATTTGGTATTCTTTGAACAGAGGTTTAATTATTTAAATAGACAGAGGGCTTGTATGCTGTCTTTTCAGTGGTATTCTCCTTATAATAGCTTAATATATAAATATCCACCTCTAAATCCAAACTTACCTTCTCTAGATCCCAAAATATTAAATTACTGGATCCCCCACCAGGTTCACTTATAAAGTGCTGAGCCATTGAGATATCATACTTTCGGTTCCTAATGTTACCCACATGTTCCAGTATACTATACTTTAACCTTGTTATTGTTTTTTCCACATAGAATTTTATAAATGGACAACTTATTGTATATATGATTCCCATTATATCACAGATGATATGGTCTTTGATTGTATGGCACTCACCCCTCAAACTGTAACAATCTGATGTTTTTACTAAATACCTACATGCCTTACATTGACAACATGGGAAGCACCCATTGCATATGGACAACTGTGTTAACCAATATTATTTTTTCTTTGATCTGGAAGAAAGACTAGAGAGCTCCTTTAAATTTGCAGCACATTTGTTGTCAGCTAGGGAGCTTGTTGTCAGCAACAAAAGGATTTTGGTCTTCATCACGTTTCAGAATCTGCCAATATTTTCATAATATAGCCCTAACATCATTCCACTGATCAGTGAAACTTATTATACATCTAACAGTGACCTATAAAAAAATGTTTTTATTCAGATATAGTAAATCATTTATTTTGCCCTCTTTCTCTCACTTGTAACCCTGTGTCATTCTTTTCCAGTTGTATCCTGGAACCTGTTTTGTGATTATTTTGCTTGTTCTTCAAATATTATGCCTGTGGAGCAGAAACTGTTCCAACAGGATCTCCTCTATTAATCCCTGTGTGTGATGGTTATTTGCCCTCAGCAATAAATTAGTGGAAGTGGTCTATCTAAATAACTCTGTGGTAAGTCTGTCTCCTGCTCTCAGTCCACTTGTGTTAGACTTAAGTTATATGTAAACAGCAAGTTAAGCTTGTTCTCATTTAACATCCCCAAAGTTTCTATAACGCTTCCTTAGAGCCCTCCCAGAGCGAGTATGTCATCTATAAACCTGACATAAATTGCCATGTGTGTCCCCTCCATGTCCATAAAATCCCCAAACACAGTTTCTTGTTCCCAATAGCCCAAATGTAAACAAGCATAGGCAGGAATACACATGCCATCCATAGCCTTCCCCTTTGCTGCAGGAAGAACCTATGACCAAACATACAAACAATGTTAATGAATACAAATTCCAACAATTACAAAACAAAAGCTGTGTGGGCATTACATATTCTCCCTCTACCAAAAAATACTCACATGCCCTCAGACTTTTTTATGAGATATTGACTAGTAGAGGCTCTCCACATCTATAGTTGCTAAGAGCATGGATTCTGTCAATACTATTTAAACCCATTTGTAGAGGACATCCACAGTGTCCTATATGAGAAAAGGGTTAGTAGAAACAGCCTCAAAATGTAAACCAGTTTCATAAACCCCTGTTATCTTCTGTATCAAATCACTCATGCAAAGAGAAAGTTTGTGCAATATGGTCGCAGTAGCAAGTCCTGGGGTGCAATATTGGTGTAATATGGGTGCCATGGAAAGTCATGTGAATGTAATATGGGTGCAGTAAAAAGTCCTTTTAGTGCAGTATGGGTGCAGGTGCAGATGAAAGAAATAAAAACAAAATTCTCAGTAAAATGTGTATTAAATGTATGTAAAAAGGTTTACAAGCAATATTTACTAGCAGACCTTTTTTCCTGGAGTGCTGCCTTTTTACATCCATTAAGATCCAAAGTTTAAGAGGTTACCTTACAAATCAGGCTCACTTTATACGATAAAGTGGTTTATTTACTAGAATTGTAGCATATAGAAGCTATGCTTGTTTCCATGGCAACAATAAGAGAATTAATACTATTAAAAAAACCCTTTGGTAAACATCAACCTGAAGTAATGTCTTGAAAAAGTGCAATTTTTTTTCTAGGAGCAATTAAACATAAAGATGTTCAGTGAGTTGGAAGATCTATTTAAATCTAAACTGACAAGGGGTTAGAAACACAGACTCATTTAATTTTAACTTACAGTAAAAATCAAAATGTTAGACCTTGTCCAGTGTAGACTTGAACTTTTAAAACACAACATTGTTTTGCAGGTTAAAAAGTTTATCTAGATATTCTCTTGCACTTGTGCTGAGTTTTCATGTGCAGAACATCCATTAGCATAACATTGCACAAGGGAGTTTAACATAAGGTCCACCTGACAGCAAAATGTAGCCCCTCTGACTTACCTACACCTATTTCCTTAGCCATATCAATGTGTGGATTTGTTTGAACAGTGTTGATTTAAACTGCTCTTAGACTGCTCTTGTATTCCTGCAAAATAACATGGACAAATTGCTGTATGTATTTTTGGATTTAAGAGATTACAGTGATGGGGATGTGTATCGGCAGGTTCCAAAATATGTACTAGGACTTTAGGTAATACTGCTTAGCCAGCAAAAATATAAATGCGACCACGTCTGCATACCTTGCTTGGAGTTGTTCCAAATTTTGGTAAAGTTATCCTTATAACACAATCATATGTTTGGGATGTTTGGTAAGGTATAGTCCCAAATACTGAATGTTACCTTTTCTCCATTAAAATGGGTACACATTTTTCAGTTTAGATATTATGCATTATTATGCAATGCTTGGGCCATATTGGTGTTCTCTTTATGATAGAATATTTCACTATATTCTTGTAGGAGCATCTGAAGGTGTGGTAAGGATCGATTAGAATCAGTCAGAGTAATTATGATGTCAAAAGCAAAAAGTCCAAGCTTAATGTCTTCTGACAGCATAAAAGCACCATAAACATAAACCAGCTGATGAAGAAAATTCGAAACGCGTCCTGTGGGGTGTAGCTGTTTTTCTTAGTGCATATCCTTAACTGTTCAATAGACCTGGCCAGGCGAACAGACCCAGTGGGTAAGGGATTTTTGTCATTATTAGTTTTTATGTATTATACCATTTATGTACTATTTTTGTAGCCATAGAGGGCTTTTTTATTCTGTCTATTGTTACTTATTCCCAGTGTTTTTTCTATCCATGTGATCACTCATCCATTTTGTGACTCTGGATTGTCATATTGTGTCTTTTTATGTTTATTTATATATATATATATTCTGTTGCAATAAATTTTGTATATTTTTTTATATATCCTATTGTCCTTGCAGTTCATTTTGCCATACTGTGTTTGTATTTACTATTAGCGCTGTCTCACTTTTATACTGTGTTCTCCTTTTTTGCAGTGGATTTTTCCATTGCATCCTACTATAAGACTAGCTGCTTCAATTTATATTTTCAGTTTGAGTAATTTGCCACTCCCTATACTGATTGGGATTCCTATCCCCACCCTGTGCCTTTCCTGCTTCCAGTGGTTAGTATTGATCTGTGTTTGTTTTCTTACCTTTTTCCTGGAGTACGGTCACTATATATACTATATTATTATTATTATTATTATTTTTATTCTCTAGCGCTGTGCCCTATCTTTCTTTCCTTAATGTCTTCTGAGTTAGTGTAAGGGTAGCCTTTGATAAGCAGGTGCATTCCTATGGATTGGGCTAGTGGTTGCAGTGCCAGTACATATAGGGGATAGTGGGCATCCTTGGTGGGAGCCATTGGTTATTATGAATGGGTCAGATAGGAATCCTGCATATGAATCTTAAGTGGTTGGAGAAGAAAATAGTGAATTTGTGTAGGACTGCTCGTAGTTAGTCCCAATGGAGGCAGTCAAATGCCTTTTCTTCATCTATGGTTATAATATTATAGATATTTCTTGTATTATCTGAGGCTTGATGGCCACTGACAAATCCAACTTCATGAAGTAGTTGAGGTTGCAATGTGATTTGCTAAAACTTTTACTTAGATCTTGATGTATGTGTTGAGTAGTGAAACGAGTTAAAAGTTAGGGCATAAGGTGGGTGTTTTACCTGGTTTGGGTATTGTTTTTATGTGGGCTATTAGCATTGGTAGGGGGTAATTGGACTTTTTACTTACACGAATTAAAGGTAGTTAGTAAATGTGGTGCTCATGTGTTGCTAAATTTCTTATAGTATGCATTAGAGAACCCATCTGGGCCTGGTGATTTGTGTAGAGGTAGTTTAGTAATTTTGTCTAGTACTTCTTGCTCTGCAATTTGTTCAATTTGTTCATGTAAGATGTTTGCCTGTCATCCATTTTTGGGAGTGTCACTGTCTAAAAAACTGTAATTTCCAGAAGTATCGTTCTTTATGTTGTATAAGTTGGAGTAGTGATCTGCAAATACTTCTTTAAATTTGCCTGGGTTCATTATTTTATTCTTGTTATGTGATATCAGGAATGGTATACCTCTTTTTTCTTCTTGTTTTTTTAATTTATCTTGCTAGGTCGGAGTTTTCCTGCTTTGTTGTTGTTGGTATAGTAGGTTTGTTTTGGTCTTAGTAGTTGTAGGTATGTTTGGTGAAGTTGTGGTTTGGATATTTCTTGTTTAATGGCATTTGTCTGCTTAGTTCTTTGCTTTGTAGGGTGGTGTTTATGTGGCATTAATAATGTTTGTATCTCTATATTTAATTGATGTAGTTTCTTGTTTCTTTTTTTCATTTGCCACTATTGAGATCAATTGACCATGAGTGACAGCCTTGTGTGCTTCTCAGATTATTTCCACAGGAAGGTCCTGGGTATCATTAGAATCAAAGCATCCTTTAAAATGTGTGCCCATTTTGTCACGGAGATCTGTGTGTGCTAGTAAATAATCATTTAGTCTCCAGGTTCCAGTAACTCTGGGAGGGAATTGTTCTGTTAGAGTAAGGATAATAGGAGCATGTTTTTACCACTGGATTGCTCCGATGGTGCAGTCTGTTACTTTTTGTAGGGATTGTTTGTCGGTCAATATGTAGTCCAGATGGGAGTAGGTGAAGTGTACATAGGAAAAGAAAGTGTAGTCTTTTGCGGTAGTGTTTAGTACTCTCTACGTGTCATATAAGTGGGTTTCTGTCAAAGTTTGTAGGAATTTATTGTCTTGCATACACATTGTTTTAAAGTGGTGACTTAAGGGTGTAACTGTGGAGTCTATGTTTGGATCTGTTACCATATTCAAGTCTGCGCAGTTGTTAAGAGAGTTGAGACTTAAATCTTGAATGTTATTGAGGGTTTTGTGGATATTTTGATTTGAATTAGAGGTTAGATGCTATGGTGTATTGGACTATGTTGATAGTGAGATCAATAAAGATATGGCTAATTTCTGGGTAGCTACCTTCCTTAAATTAAATTATGTCAGTGGCTATAGAGTAATGAAAACAAATTGATATACCAGCTTTTTTTTGTTTTGGTGGTGGAATAGTGTGCTAGTGAATAGTGTTTTGTAATTACATTATGGCATTTTCTGTAACGCACGGGGTCCAGGATGGAATTAGACGCTGACCCCCTAGATTAGGAGCTACAATGCAGGGGAGGAGAGAGGGGCCTGTGCTGGGTAACTGCACTTATCTGGTAGCTTGGGGCTCTAGGTTTTGTACAGCCACATACAGAGGTCCTGTGGAGGCATTGCTATAGCCAGTATTCATGGCTAGGACTGAGAAACTCTGCAGACATCCTGAAGCTGGTATGGAGAATAAGTCATCAGGAAAGCAGAATGTTGAAGGTTATACCAGAATAAACTAAGTGACAGCCAAGCAGAGCAAAATCAGGATATCCACAAAGGGAGAACAGAACTGAAATACAGAGTACAGGGCTACAGGACAGAGGCAAACCATAAGCAGGATAAAGCAGAAACTAAAATACAGATAAACAATACAAGGCATGGATAATAATATAGGAATAATGCAGGGCACAGACACATCATGATTTTTTGCCGCTGTGGATTATAGGACTTTTAGTCCTTCTGCGGATTATACCTAGAGCTGGTCCTGAGGCTCTAGACCACGTGAGTCTAATACCATTGGGGGTCACGGCTACAGATACATCCGTTACTGTCTTTTATACTACACCATTGTTTTTCTTTTGTTTTTTTTCTTTTGCATATATCCTGTCTATGAGTTTGTCTGCTATTTAGGATAAGTATCATCATTTTTATTGTTTCTCACTTTCACCATTACCCATTTTAACTTTGTGCAACACTTCACCACTTTACTATTGTATATACTGTGTTGTTTTGGGGGAAGTCACACTAGTGTGTGCTGCATTTATCCACATTTTTTATTGTTAAGCGCCTATCACATTTTTTTCACTATGGTATAATAATTTCAACCTTTGAACTCTCCAACAAACAAGCCAAAAAATAAATATTTTAATTTTAATCAACAAGCCCATGAACATCCAGTGGATTTAGGGGGCAAGATGGTTCACTTGTAGCCTCATTCAGGGCCACTGGAGCAGCAAGGGAGGGAAAAGCTGTTTAGGGTGTGTTAACCAGACATAGCGTAATGATTCTAATGTTAGCAGGTTTTGGAGTGCAACAGCTAGATTACCAAAGTATTCTGCCAGAAGTAGCAACTCATTACCTAGGTGGTTGAGCACCTGAGCTTTGAGTGATGATCTTGTCTTTAGCAGAGCTGAGAGGCTGAAACAAAAAGTAGAAGCAAAGTCAGGCAAGCCAAGGTCAGTATGTAGGAGAAGGCAGAGCCAGCTTGATCATATTGCAGGCAGGAACCACAATAATCTGGCAACGTGACAGGAAGTAACTTTTATAGGCCGAGAGTCAACACATGACCAGACACAACTGAGGAGAGTTAACAATGATAACAAGGCTCTGTTTATTATGAACAGAGGCAAAATTACGAAAAGAAGGCTGACAACCCTTTAAAGAAGAGAGCTAGGAACAGGGAAGTCAGGGTTCAAGTTGAGGTGAAGTCATTTCTGACACATAGAGAGCAGAAAACTCAACTTACAGGCAATTCTATACATATATACAAAAAGGCTGCACAACAGACAAGGCAAATATAAAAAATAACTTTTAATAGATCAATTAAAACATACAATAAATATACACATAGTAAATAAATAACTTACAATTGTATGACATAATCCAAGCCATGGTAAGAAGTATAAATAACAAAATAAGGATAGTAAATAAAGAGAGCAAAAAGGCAAAAAAAACCTACAATTGTAGTTTTCGGTTTATTTAGCCAATAGTATTACATGTATTCTATAAGCCGAAAGTCTATAAACCGAAGGTCGTTCGGTTTATAGACTTTTGGTTTATAGAATACATGTAATTCTATGCTATTCTATAAACCGAAAGTCTAGAAACCGAACGACCTTCGGTTTATAGAGTTTCGGCTTATAGAATTACATGTGTTCTATAAACCGAAAGTCTATAAACCGAACGACCTACGGTTTATAGACTTTCGGCTTATAGAATACATGTAATACTATTGGCTTTCTATAAACCGAACTAGAGTCCCCATTCATAAGAAATTCTTATGAATGGGGACTCTAGTTTGGTTTATAGAAAGCCAATAGCATTACATGTATTCCATAAGCCGAAAGTCTATAAACTGAACGAAGTTTGGTTTATAGACTTTCGGTTTTTAGAATTGCATAGAATTACATGTATTCTATAAACCGAAAGTCTATAAACCGAACGACCTTCAGTTTATAGACTTTCGGCTTATAAAATACATGTAATACTATTGGCTTTCTATAAACCGCACTAGAGTCCCCATTCATACGAATAGGTCAATTGACCTATTCGTATGAATGGGGACTCTATTTCGGTTTATAGAATAGCATTATAATGCTATTGGTATTCCATAAACCGACTCTATTTCGGTTTATAGAATGCCAAAAGCACGAATGGACAAATTATTTTCATTTATTAACCATTCGTTCATTCGTCTTTCGTTGGTTTAGCATTTTAGTTATTCGTTTTTCGGATGAATGGACGAAAATGCATTCGTCCGAAAACAAATGCACATGTCTACTAGATTTCCAGTTGTCCTGCCTTATTTTGTGTTTTGGATTTCATTCTATACACACACTCTTCCTGTTTGCGTGGTTTGGTCTGCTCTCTTCGTCTAGCTGGACTCCTGTTTAGTCATTCTGGCTATTGCTGCTTCACATGCATAGGCAGAGATAAAAGGTATTTTTTTAAAAACATGTATTGTTAGGGTTAGTTAACACTCCAGCTGTTGAGACTTTATTTCCCATGACTATCAGCCAGTATAGTATGTTAAAAACAACAAGAGAGTGAGTGCTCAACAACTGGGTTTGCACAGGTTAGCTTTTATATGATTATGGACTGGTAGCTTCTGTGGAAGGCACAACTCTTGATTCTCAGCCATACATTTGGTTGGCTGAGCATCAAGAGAAACCTGGAGTGCTAAAGGTTAGTCATCACTGCATAGCTAGAAATTTTCTTATGTTGCATCCAATAGTAGAAATGTGCAAAAGAAAGAAGAAAATCTGGCGCACAGTGCATAGACACATATATGAAAATATAGATATAAGAATCCTATGGTGACAAACACGTGTACAATGATATAATGCTCATGTGTTCTTAGTATATAACACAAAACATGAACAGTTCTTCAAATGGGATCTGTGCAAAACTTGTGAAATAAATAAATAAATATTCGTATACTTAAATCATTGAAGTTTGCTGGTATGTAATATGCCTGTAAAAATAAGAATACCAAACACACAAATAGTGCAACATGTACTGGAATATAGAATAGGACAGACAATTTCTGCAAGAAAATGACTCACAATTGCAGCTCCTAATAACCTAGGAGCATGGAATCAGGCATGGAATCAAAGATATGCAGTGGAATACTTGCACCCCTTGTAAGGGATCACCTCCTCCAATCCTGGGAGTGAAGAAACGATTCAACTTGATGAAGTGTTAAAAAACACAGACAAATATAGATATATAAAAGCTTTGTGGAAGAGATCCACAATAAAATCCGTTTGAGGTACCAAGTCCTATGGACACCAGCACTCTGTGCGCCTCGGGCTGGTTTGGACTTCCGGGTGTAAGAAAAAACACACACTAGGCTGGTACGGTGGCTCTGAAGGATCAAAAGTTCACCTAACGCGTTTCGTCCAAACTGGGACTTCCTCAGGGGGATGTTGAAATCTGGAAATAGTCTGTCATATATATGCTTCTACAGTTCGTATCAGAATCGTCTTAAAAAGCCTTATTCAAAATTTCATAAACCGAAAGGAGATGGTTCTAATACGGTATATATAATTAATGAAAATACAGTGTGTTTAATGTTAGTACAAAAAACATGTGCAATTCACCTTATGTTAATCCGAAAGAAACATGTGTAATTAATGCAAAAGCAAATTCGTTTCATGATCCTTTAATGTTAATATGAATGAATGGTTTCGGATATACGGTTCATAAAAAAACAATTTGTTTAATGTTAATACGAAACATGTACAATTCGTTTTATGTTAATCCGAAAGCTACATGTATAATTGAAGAAAAACGAATTTGTTTTATGATAACACGAATGAATGGTTTCGGATATATGGTTCATAGAAAACCAATTTGTTTTACCCTAACACGAAAAAACATTGTGCGGTCAATGAGAACCCAGTTCATTTTATGTTCCCTTAGTGTAAATAGGAAACTAAAAGAACACCGAATGATTCCCTTAAGGCACCAATAATTAAAAAAGACATCTGGACAGTTCCGGTCGGCGGCCATGATGACAAGACGTGTACTCTGCTCTCTCCTCTGAGGCCCTTTACCATACAGCAAAAATCATAATTTTCTACTACCCATCGGGGCACAAGAAGGCTCAGGACTACTCCACACAGCAAGGGCTATTGATCTATGTCCTTTAGATGATCATCCATTGCCGACCAGGGGTCTCAGGTACCAACCAGGCCCTAAACTGAGGGAAATAAAGCCCCAAAACGGCCTCACTGCAATCCTCTCCCTTCACCTCTCCATCAGCCAAAGGCTCCAAGGGTCACAAGCAAGCAAGGCACTCAGGTATCTTTAAAACTGATCACTCGGTTGAAAATCGGGACTTTCAACTGCTTATCACTGAAGTAAAGCAAATAATTGATCGCGGAGTGGCGGACATTCAATGTAACATCAAAGCTTTGGAGACCAAAGTGACACACCTGGAAACTGAGAAAAAGATCTCTGACTCTAAGGTGGAAAAACTGGGGAAACACTACAGAGCCCTCGACAAGCAACAGGACAAGCTTCACCTTAAAATTGAGGAACTAGAAAATAGATCACGTCGCAAAAATATAAGGCTGCGTGGTGTTGGCGAAGGAATTGACCTACAAGAAGCACCGAATCTCATAAGACGGCTATTAGCACAACTTTCCCCCACTACTCAAGGCAGGCCACTGCGTTTCGATGACATGTTCCGAGTGGCGAAAGCCAAAGCTGCGCCGCCAGTCTCCCCTAGGGACATTATAATCCAATTCCGAAGTTTTACAGACAAGTCCTTTTTCCTGGCAAAGTTCCAGGGCCCCAACCCAGTCAAGTTTGAGTCCCACAACTTGCAAGCATTCCCGGACCTGACCCATCCGACGGTTTCCTGGAGACGTTCACTACATCCCCTAACCCCTCATCTCCGTACCCTGCAGGTACAATACCATTGGGGCCCGGCTCGCTCTCTTTTGGTCCGCAAAGATGGATTGACGCACCGCCTAATTGATGTTTGAGAGACTCGGCCCTTCCTCTCAGATCTCTCCTTGCCTCCCATGCCTACCCTCCCGGCAAGACCTTTAAATCAACATGCGCCACGCTTTACGCCCCCCTCTTCATGGAACCCAGGCGGCAGCATTGCAGATGAATCCATTGAAGCACCCCAGAAGACAAAGACAGTACCCCCGGGCAGCAGAATTCCATCTCAGTGACTGATCAAGGAGAGAGGACTTTGAAATTCCCATTTTTTCTTCCCCAAATTCACCACGAACATAATGCTATGCCCCGCATTTTCGCCCCCTTTATCTACCCCTCCTCTTGCATCCTGAGTAATTGCAGCCCCTTTTCTGCTTTCTGCTCGAGCTTCTTCTCTTTCTTTCTCACATTGCTCTCCTCCTAAACCTACTATCTTTCTGTCTCCCCCTAACCACTGTTCTTAACAATAGCCGTTCATATTATATATGTTGCTCAAGTTCTTGTGCATTCAGAGCGGTGACACTATACTTACCGTGACATCCTACTGATAGAAGGTCACTATCTGAACCCACAACAGTTATGTTTTGATGTTATGTATCTGTTGGTAGACATTCCAACTCTCGCTACAAGGGCCAGCCCAGGTGAGAGTAGACGTAGTCTATGCTAGATATCACTATATTGAATGGTCACCTACCAGATATACTGACCACCCTATAGGATGTTTGGTATCTTAGTAATCTGACCATAAAATTATATTGGGAGAGAAGGTACAAGTTCACTTGGTGTGTATGCCCCCACGAATATGTCCACAAGTAATTTAACTCACGAATAGCCCCTAGTTCTTAATGTCAGATTGGGCTCATACGACAGTATATATAATGGAATATATAGGCTGTACATTTATGTTTCTAGGTTTTATCTCTGCCGTATGGAACATTAATCATTTTTGTTTATTTTGATGTGAGATACTTGCGTTTTAAAAAAAAAAAAAAAAACACTACTAAATATTTTGATTATATTTCTAATGGATCCGGAGAGTTGGCTATTTACTTATTAGGGAGATATCCTTTGTGGATGGTCCCTCTCTGGACCCATAATAATTGATTGGCTCGAATGTTTGGAATTTGTTGTATCGGTGTCCCTACCCCTGCTAAGAAGCATAAGTTTGGGGAAGAAGAAAGTTAGACGTGACTTCTTACTGTTGGAACCGGCTTAGATGTCAGCATATTCATCAGTATACATAAGCTGCACACCTGTTCTCCTAAGTCAGTTCATGTTTTATTTCTGTCATATGAAAAATAATATTTTATGTCTATTTTTATGAAACGTATTAATACTGTCATGAAAATAAAAAATCAATAAAAATATAATTAAAAAAAAAGACATCTATTAGCATCTTAATGGGTGAAAATAATATAAGAACGTATTAAAAACATACAAGATATTTAAATACATGAATAAACATATCTATATTACTCATTATACTATGCATAAGAAAAGTGGATGATATTAATAATACTAATAAAAAATAGATTTGATTGAATTATGTTAAAAATAATGTTTAATATTTTATGCTCGTGTGTAAGGTTGCGAAAAAAGTAAAAAAATTATAAAACCTAGGGCACATATATAAATGTAGAAAAAAGTCTGTAATATATAATATACCGTATATACTCGAGTATAAGCCGACCCGAATATAAGCCTAATTTTACCACAAAGAACTGGGAAAAAATATTGACTTGAGTATAAGCCTAGGGTGGGAAATGAGGCAGCTACTGGTAAATATTGCCGAGAATCTGCCATTTAATATTCCAGGATATTGCCCCCAATATGTCATTTAATATGCCAGGATATTGCCCCTAATATGCCATGTAATATGCCAGGATATTGCCCCCAATATGCCATGTAATATGTCAGGATTTTGCCCCCAATATGCCATTTAATATGCCAGGATTTTGCCCCCAATATGCCATTTTAATTTGCCAGGATTTTGCCCCCAATATGCCATGTAATATGCCAGGATATTGCCCCCAATATGCCATTTAATATGCCAGGATATTGCCCCCAATATGCCATTTAATATGCCAGGATATTGCCCCCAATATGCCATGTAATATGCCAGGATTTTGCCCCCAATATGCCATGTAATATGCCAGGATATTTCCCCTTAGTATGCTCGTTTTTTTTTTTAATACTTTTATTAGTCCCCCGTTCCTGGTCTTATAGCTAGGATAGCCTTGTGTCTATCCCACACATGCTTAAAATCCTTGACTGTGTTTACCTCTACCACTTCTGCTGGAAGGCTATTCCATACATCCACTATCCTCTCAGTAAAGTAATACTTCCTGATCTTACTTTTAAATTGTTGCCCCTCTAATTTAAGACTATGTCCTCTAGTTGTGGTAGTTTTTCTTCTTTTAAATATACTCGCTTCTTTTACTGTGTTGATTCCCTTTATGTATTTAAATGTTTATATCATATCCCCCCTGTTACGTCTTTCCTCCAAGCTATACATGTTAAGATGCTTTAACCTTTCCTGGTAAGTTTTATCCTTCAACCCATGAACCAGTTTAGTAGCCCTTCTCTGAACTCTCTCCAAAGTATCAATATCCTTTTGGAGATAGGCTCTCCAGTACTGTGTACAATACTCCAAGTGTACACCAGTGCTCTGTACAATGGCATGAGCACTTCCCTCTTCCTAGTGCTAATACCTCTCCCTATGCAACCCAACATTCTGCTAGCAGTTCCTGCTGCTCTATTGCATTGCCTACCTACATTCAAGTCCTCTGAAATTATTACTCCTAAATCCCTTTCCTCAGATGTTGAGGTTAGGAGTTAGGACTGTACCAAATAGTCTATATTCTTCTTTTGTGTTTTTATGCCCAAGGTGCATAATCTTGCACTTGTCCACATTAAATGTCAGTTGCCACTGCTCTCACCATTTTTCTAGTTTAGCTAAATCATTTGCCATTTGGCTTATCCCTCCATTAATATCAACCCTGCTTCAAATCTTTGTATCATCAGCAAAAAGACATACTTTGTCAACAAGACCTTCTGCAATATCTCTAATAAAAATATTAACGAGAATGGGTCCAAGTACAGATCCCTGAGGTACCCCACTAGTAACAAGACCTTGCATCAAATATACCCCATTGACTACAACCCTCTGTCAATCAGCCATTGTCTAATCCATTCAACACTATTGAAATCCAAACTTGAAGATTTCAGTTTATTGATAAGCCTTCTATGTGCGACAGTGTCAAAAGCCTTACTAAATCTAGGTAAGCAATGTCTACTGCACCACCCTGATCTATTATTTTAGTCACCCAATCAAAAAAATCAATAAGATTAGTTTGGCATGATCTCCCTGAAGTAAACCCATGTTGTCTCTGATCTTGAATTCCTAGCGACTTTAGATGTTCAACAATTATATTCTTTAACAAGGTTTCCCCACTACTGAAGCAAGATTTTCTGGTCCATAGTTGCCCGCCTTCCTCCGGAAGCTCTTATAGTTTGCTTTGCCTCTTTCTGCCTACTCTTATAGATCTTTCTATCTTCCTCACTCTGAGTATTTTTATAATTACTAAATGCTAGCTTTTTGTTTTTTACTATTTTGGCCACCTCTGCAGAGTTCCACAGTGGTTTCTTCAATTTTTTGCTCTTACTGACAAGCCTAATGCAATTTTCTGTTGCCTTCAGTAGTGCAACTTTTAGATAATCCCATTTCTCCTGGACTCCATTTAAATTGCTCCAGTCTGATAATGACTCCTTTACACCTAATCTAATTTTAGAAAAGTCTGTTTTTCTAAAATCTAAAACTTTTGTTTTTGTGTGGTGTGACTGCGTCACTGTTCTTATATTAAACCACACTGACTGGTGATCACTAGATCCTAAACTTTAACCTACAGTAATATCTGATAACAAATCACCATTTGTGAACACTAAATCTAGTATGGCCTGCTTTTGAGTTGGCTCCTCCAAGTGTTTTATGTTTTCCAAATCTGCCATTGGACAGCTATGGCAATGGTTGGGTAGGCTATATTTAAACCTATCACACTCTTTATTTATAATTCCAAGATGTTCTAAAATACGTACTTTTAGTGGTCTTTTTGTTTGCCCTATGTATTGAGCACCACAACCACATTCTACAAGCTATATGACAAAAGTAGTGTTGCAATTTATGAATCTTTTTACTTTGTATTCTTTACCAGTACTTTTGGATTTGAATTCTGTTCTTTTTCTGGTTTGATTAGTGCAGGCTTTACAATTCCAGCATTTGAAAAAGCCATTAATTTTATTATTTATAAGCCAGCTGGACCCATTTTTTTTAGGGACTGTTCTAATAACACTGGGGGCAAGTACTGATTTTAGATTTGGAGCTTTTTAAAAAATAACTGTCGGTTTAATCGGTACTATCGAGGCCAGAATTTTGTCTCCCTGAATAACATTCTATTGTTGATACAACATTTTCTTAATCTGAGGGGCTGCTGTGTTATATTCCAAAATGAAGGACATGCCGTGTAGTAACGATTAAACCGACAGTTATTTTTAAAAAAAATCCAAATCTAAAATCAGTACTTGCCCCCAGTGTTATTAGAACAGTCCCTAAAACAAACGGGTTTTATTATATTTCCTTTATTTGGAATTTTCAATATAGAGTAACAAGACAATATACAAAACAAAACAGAAAACAAAAAAATGTTGTTACTGGCACATGGAATGTTATATTCAAAAAACAATAGGTACTAGGGGGCTTTATCGTATGGTTACTAATCCATCATAGTAAATTATTTACATAACATGAATTACTCTGTTATTCCTTTCTTTTTTTTTCTTTTTCCTTTTTTTCCTTTTTTTTTTCTTCCCTCTACCTTTTCCCCTCTTTTTTGCTTTCTTTCTTTCCCTTTTTTTCCTTCTTCTCTTCCTCTTTATCCCTTATCTCTTTCCTTTTTCACTATGTACTTCTCTGTTGTTCTATCCTTTCCTCCCATCTCCTCTGTCCCTCTCTCTAATATTTCTATGAACCGTGTGCCAGATTCAACTCTCCTTCCTTTCTCAATTTTAATACCAAATACTGCTTTGGGCTTGAGGGGGTTGAATATTAAAAAAGTAAAAAAGACAATAATCAAATAAAAGAAAATAATCAAATTAATCGACATGTGGAAAAAAGTCACTTGTATCTTGTAAATGGAATGTGGAGGTCCAGCACTGGAGGACAGTGATAAAAGAGTATAATGAATCCACCTGAGGATTTAAATTGACTCTAAACAGGAATTGGACAGTGGGAGGTACAGAGGGAAGTATATTATGTTATGTTGTTTTAATTGTGTGTTGGTACCCAGTTCCTGAAGAAGTTGCTCTTATCTAATGAAATGCATTGAACAGGGTAAGGCACCAATTGTTTTATCTGTTTTACTGTGGACTGCTAAAGATTACCGGATGTATTCCACACCGCAATAAAGACAAGCACAATCCACCAGCAAGTGACAGAACAACAGCTGGCAATTGTAGTTCACATCTAACATCTGAATCTTTATATACTTTTGACTGCACTTCCAGTGAGGCTCAGACAGTATCATTGAAGCATTATTTCTGTCTCAGCCTCATGAGAACTGCAGTTAACAGCAGGTGGTATGCCAGGTGTTAGTTCTGGACTATAACTAGGTGCCAGGGTGCCCCACAGAGGTGGCCCGCAGGGAGCACCTGAACACCTAAGGTGGGCCCTGTAACTAACATTTGCCTCCCACCCGGAAATGCATCTCCTAAGCCAACAAATGTAGGCAATGGGTAGGAGGTAGTGGAGAGGAGAAAAGCGGAAAATATTTTTTACTTCTATTCATTTGGATCTGCCAGCCTGCTTTAAGACTATCTCTAAACTTTTAGAGACAATGAAACATATTTAACTGGTTCTTCTGTAAGTCAACTGCAAAACGCATCAAATATAAAACGAACTACCAATTATTGTTGGGTATCTGGCATTTCTCTATGCCTCATCTTTGTGGTAGACAATCCACAGTAGTAGTTGCAGAAGTCTGTAATTTTTTCAATGTGACTGTTTGTAAATCATATGACTGAGGTTTTTTTTTTCCTGTCTTCACTGCAAATACCTTATCTCAACCTAACCTTCCCTACCACAGACAGCTGCAAATAACTAAAGACCTTTTGCTTTTCCATTAATCAGTTTGCTCACCTGTATTCTCTTACCACGTTCTCTTCTATATTCTCTGGATCTCCCACTCTCTCCAGATTATTCAATCATTAATAATAAATACTTAAAATCTCACCTTTTCGAAAAAGGCATTTAATTTGCTAAACAAGTACACCTGTCACATTAGTACAAACGTCTCCACCAATCTTATCTTCACATTCTTACTTGACCTTTCAACTGAGCTCATGTATCTCTTATCTCACTGCATCAAGATGGTAAACTTGTGAGTATTGTTCTCCTTAATTATGAATTATTGATAGAGTTCTAATTAAGCCATCAGCATGTTTTAACCTGCTTAATAGCATACATTGTTCAGATAATTTCAATGCAATATCAGTACTTTGAATATGTTTTTACTGCTTCCATTTTTATATTCAGCATGTTTTACTCTAACATGCATGTATGCATTGTTGCAATATCAGCATGCACTAATAGCATGTACAGAACTGTAAATAAAAAAACATATTTATTGCATACATTTAACAAAAAGAAAAACATGGATAAACATACATGTTTATAACATTACTTTAACAAAAAAAAATTAATCACTTTAAGTTCTTGTTTTCCCAATGAGGAGATAGTCAAATCAGATTTATCATGGTTAAATTAGTAGTTTAGTTGAGAAATATACTTTCTTGATATGTGTTATCTCACCTGAAGCCAACACCACATTGCCTTAAATAGGCACATGCTTTTACTAAAATGTCATGCAGGATGTTAAACACGTATTCATCTATTAATTAATGCTAATTGTGCAAAATGAGCTCTGACGCCCCTCTTAGTTGAATAACAATACAATAAATCTATAGTCATATTTAAAAAAAAAACATTTACTATTCATAGCAGTGATTATTATTTTTTTGAATCATGTGCAGTAGAAACATTAAACTCAAATGCCAAAACTGTTGTCATCAGTTAGATTATTCATTAGCTGTGTCTTTAGTCAAATTAATGAGAAAGGTGTGTTAAACAAGAATGGTCATTATCCAGAGATTAAATATATTTCTAATTAAAGAAGATTTTCCAGTGTGACCATTGTTATTAATTCTCTAGCTGAAATGGGAAAAAAGGATATTGCTCTTTTCAATTTGCATAATGGACATAAATCTTGCAAAGCTGACATTTAGAAGAAAAAAAATCTGTTCCTTTTTATGTACCTCTAAAAGATAAGAAAAGTAATTGTATCTTACCAAGTTCTATCCTTAACTATGTCCACATATCAGTAACCTTATATCTATTGACATGCCATATTAAATGTATATTTGCATTTAATATTGCACTGAACTGAATCTCATTTCAGGAGACAGAATCAACATTACCGCTGATCGGCTAAATCAATATAATAACATTTCTTACATTCATCCATAAGGTCTTTTAGCATGCAATCTTTCTTGTTAATTTTTGCAATTAATGTTTTTACTTAACTTTACAATAAATGCCTTTCCTAATTTATGGCTCAAATATATACTGATGATAAGAAAACTTTTTTACAACTTTGCAGGCCAAGAAAAGGGCAGTATAAAGTTACTTTAAAAAAGTAACAGATACATAATAACTTGGTAGTATTAAATAGAAAGTGTAGATGAAGTTGTTTAATTACATTCAAGCTAAGTAATGTCAGGTCAAGGAACATGTCTAGGGACAGGCAGGGGCAATTGCGACCCAAAATGTTAATGTCTGTGTCCTAGTGGCAGCTGCATTCAGACTGCTCTAATCCGCTTTGTGATTTGTGCACATCTCCTGCTCTCATCTCCTTTTTGTTTTCCTATTGGCTCTGAAACAGGGCCTTCATAAATGTCTTTTTTTTTTTTTTTTGCTCAGCATACGTTCCCATTTGTGGTAACTTACAGCATTGCTTCTCCAATCATGCACAATCTTGTTCAATATCAGAAGCTATGCAGAACCAGGAATGGTCAGTGCTGTTGCAGAAGACTGATTGCGAACTACAGATGTTGTAGGTGTTCTTTATCCCTGCAGGACATTTGCTGTGTAGCATAAGAGATGGCATTTTAGGCAGAGCTGTCACCATCATTGAGCATTGTTCAGCATTGAACAGTGCCGTATTTTCCGGCGTATAAGACGACTGGGCATATAAGACGACCACCCAACTAAGTCGTCTTATAAGCCGAAAAAATCGCATCTATATTTTAACCTTTTAGGTTAAAATAAAGAGTTTCCCACCCTCCTCCCCCTTCCCCAATCCTCAATCCCCAGTACTTACCTATTTTCTTCTCTGTCTCCCGCTGTTAAGCCGGTCCATGGCTGTGAGGGAAGCGTTGTGAGCTCCCCTCAGGCCGCGCGGACAATAAAGTTTTGTTTAAAAAAAAAGTTTAAACAGACTTTATTGAAGCCGCGCGGCCTGAGGCGAGCTCACAACGCTTCCCTCACAGCCACGGACCGGCTTAACAGCGCGAGCGGAGACAGAGCAGAAAATAGGTGAGTAAATTCCAGTACCCGGCGTATAAGACGACCCCCCCAACTTTTGAGAAGATTTTCAGGGGTTAAAAAGTTGTCTTATACGCCGGAAAATACGGTACTTGGAAACATGGCAGGCCTAGCAGCAGGACCTAAAATAGATTTTAAAGGTGATGGTTTAATTGCCTTTATAAACATGAGCTGGTAAGCTAGCCATCACGTGATAGTTTCACGTAATAAGCATGTTCCTAAAAATTAACTCTGTAGAAAAATGTAGCTAAATCAAAACTAAAGCATAGGAGGCACACTGGGACAAATAGAACAGCACAGTAGGGTAGGTTTAACAAGCAAATGTGCATACAATCTAGAGACCAAATAATATACCGTATTTGCTCGAATATAAGATGACCCTGATTATAAGACGACCCCCCAAACTTTGGATATTCCTTTAGGAAAAAAACTAAAAGCATGAATATAAGACTATCCTATGGAAAAAAAATTTAACTTGTATATATTCACATGTAAATTGCTTTTTAATATTTTATAAAAAATATATTAAACAAATGCATTTCTTGTTTTTATTTCCTTTTATGTGCCAATGCTGTATCTCTCTCCCCCTCCCACGTTGTCTCACCCTCCCCCCAAACGTTTCTCTCTCTCCCCCTTCCTCCCCTTGTCTTTCTCTCCCCTCCCTCCCCTTGTCTTTCTCTACCCCTCTCTCCCCTTGTCTTTCTCTACCCCTCCCTCCCCTTGTCTTTCTCTACCCCTCCCTCCCCTTGTCTTTCTCTTCCCCCTCCCTCCCTCCCCTTGTCTTTCTCTTCCCCCTCCCTCCCTCCCTCCCTCCCCTTGTCTTTCTCTGACCCCTCCCTCCCTCCCTCCCTCCCTGTCATGCCCCTCTGGCCCTTACCTGCAGTTCCAGTAGTTCCAGGCATCCAGCAAGTCTCTTAAGTAATCCGCGGAGTAGGCCGAAGCCGGGGCCTGTAGTACAATCTTCTATCCGCGATCGCGATCGCGGTAGCGCGGTAGGCCGAAACCAGGGCCTAGAGTTTCTACAAGCCCAGGATCCATCCTCCAGACTTCACCCCAATCAAGGGGAACCTATTTCCAGCTGTAGGAGGGAGGTAAACTCTGGCAACTCTCCTATTAACTCCAAGCACAGAGACAGAGGGGTATGTGCTAGAAAAGCACACCCCTCTAACATCCAATCAAGTAAGGAGCTTGTCCCACTGAGGGGAGGAGTGGAGACCCACAGCACCATAAAAACCCCTCAAACTGTTTCTTCAATGCTCCAGTGTTCCAGAGCTTTGGTTCCTGTTTGTCCTTGGACTTCAGTCTCCAGTTTTCCCTTTGTTGCTGTGCTACAGTATCTCTATTGGATTTCCCGTTACTTGACCTTTGGCTTGCCTTCTGGATTACCCTGTTTGCCTGAACCCTGACCCCTGCTTGGATTACTACTCTTTGACCGCTGCCTGCCCTGATCTATTGGACTGTTTCCTGACTTCGCTTTTTAGATTATCCTTTTGTGGCACTCTCGTGCTCCTATCCTTACCAGGGTGCTCTGCCTATATATACTTGTGGACCACCTGGTAAGGGTTACCAGCAAGAGATAGCATCCCCTGCTCTATGCTCCGAAAACCTCAATCTTGACACTCCCCTTGTCTTTCTCTTCCCCCTCCCTCCCTCCCTCCCCTTGTCTTTCTCTTCCCGCTCCCTCCTTCCCCTTGTCTTTCTCTTCCCCCTCCCTCCCTCCCTCCCTCCCCTTGTCTTTCTCTTCCCCCTCCCTCCCTCCCCTTGTCTTTCTCTTCCCCCTCCCTCCCTCCCCTTGTCTTTCTCTTCCCCCTCCCTCCCTCCCCTTGTCTTTCTCTTCCCCTCTTCCCTCCCTTTGTCTTTCTCTTCCCCCTCCCTCCCTCCCTCCCTCCACCTGTCTCTCTGCCCACTCCCTCCCTCCCTCTGTCTCTCTGCCCCCCTCCCCCTCACATTGTTTATTGATCCCTGGTGGCTAGTGGGGGTGTCCTCCTCTGCTGCCCGGCACTTCCCCGGGGACTTTTATGATGAAGCCGGAAGGACTTCATCATAGAAGTCCCGGCGGTCATGCCAGGCGGTAGCAGGGGATACAGGTCCCCTGAAGCTCTGTGGGGGACCTGGATCCATGTCTTATAATCTGACCTCAGTTTGAGGTCAGATTATAAGACGACCTCGAATATAAGACGAGGGTACTTTTTCAGAGCATTTGCTCGGAAAAAAACCTTGTCTTACATTCGAGCAAATACGGTGTAGTCTATCTAATCATGTAAGTTCTATAGTGCAATGGCATTATGTCTATTTGAGAGGACTACCTTATATTCATGTCTACTACAAGTTTTTTTAAATGTTATTCTTTTTGTTGAGGTATTTAAAGTTTTAGGAATATATCTACAAGGAGAAACAAAAACATTTAAACAGTAAAATTATAAAACACCAGATTCCAAACACATGCTACTGACCCTGTCAAGCATGAAGCTTCCACATGTTGAAATGTGGGGTTTCCATAAAAAAGAGTTGAAAAACAGGAGTGCTACAATCATGTGCTCATATGGATTTGATGGAAAGAGGAAAAAACTGTGTTCACAGGAGAATCCACAGGGCTTCAACTGAGACCAGAGCAAAATAATTCAGCTATGAAGGGGTGTTGTCCAGGTAGTGCTTCCAAACAGGTGCCTCCCAAATATGCCGACCCAGCACAGCACAAATAGGAAGATGAATGAAAAGGAAATGGGAATGGCACTCTGAATGAGTGTGAAAAACTAATTTAATGGCAGAAAAAATAATATAAAGTAAATACAGCAAACTAGTGGGAAAAAGACTTGACGCGTTTCGCGTGACTAGCACGCTTAGTCATTATTAAGCGTGCTAGTCACGCGATACGCGCCAAGTCTTTTTCCAGGACTTCACAGTGGTTAACAGAGGGGATTGTCTGCATCCGTGTTAGGGAGGTGTGGCATTGGTGTATGTAGTTAAGCCTGTAAGGCAATATCCCTGCAAAGCTGTTGGTCTAGGAACAAGTGGCATACTCATTGGTGTAAGTGGTTTAGCCAAGTAAAGTAAGGTTATAATCTTTGAGAATTGGTAGATTTAGGCCAAGATTTTGTGTGGTTTGTAGTGATAACTTTTGTTCCCCCACATAAATGCCTGATTTAACTATGTTTCATCTGTGTGATTAATAAATAGTGGTAGCATTTGGATAAAGAAAAATATTCTGGGAAAGGTGATCATTTTGAGTAAGGCATAATGTCTGAAAACAATAGGTGGATATCTTTCCATCCTCGAATCAACCTCAGAGCCTTTCTAATCAGTGGTCTATAATTAGAAATATAGGTAACTGGGGTTTTTAGGTATGTTGGCAGGGTATGGAATCTGCTGCCCACTGCCCCAGTCACTGATAGGTGGGGAGGTTTTCTGACCTAATTGAGGCACAGTGCCCTAGAACTGTTTTTATTAATTATTCTATATCTATCTAGTACCAGGAACACTTACAGGAAGGAGAGTGTTGGGTGTGAGAGATACAAAACAATGTCATCTGTGAATGCAGTTACTTTGATTGTTTTGTGTCCTAATCTGAAATCAATAATGTCGGGTGTATTTAGTTTGATCATTGGGTCCAAGGCTAGGTTAAACAGCAATGGGAATAAAGGGCATCCCTGTCTCATAGCCCTTTCCATCTTTTCTTTACCATTTGATTTAATCACAATAGTGGGTTGACTGTATAAAGCTTGATTCAGGGTGAGGGAAGTCTGTCCAAAGTGCTGGCATTATATTACCCTTAATAAATGGTGCTAGGCAACCTGGTTTAACCTTTTCACCATTTAAACTTAGAAGAGTATTAAATTGGTTGCCATGGGTTGTATTAGGGGTGTCAGGGTCACCGCCATCATGGTTCTGACACATTCATTGACAATGTTCAAATCACCACCTAAAATAACAACAATAGGGTTGGTGTTAGCAGTTCAAACAATTTGCAAAAAAAAAGATTATTCGGTATGTTTGGAGCACATATATTAATTAGTGATAATCTTTTACATGCTAATCAAATGTCTAGAATGATATATTTACCTTCTCTGTCCAATTATTTTGTGTATTTGGTTTAATATAGATTCCTGAGTGCTTATACATTTGATCAGTCATCTGTGGTTCACCATTAAATACCTGCAGTGGGTACTTTTTAGGATTGGCTCAAAGTTTGATCACATTACATGTTAAAATTCTAGCAGAGTAATGAGAATCTGCCTCCAGGACTATACATAGTCTGAGAAACATGTGTTGAGCTCATGTGACACTCAAGGACCAATCACTGACATGTTGCACCAGCAGCAGTTAGACAATGGCCTTTCTGCAGCACACTAAATAGGGCAAATTAGAGCTTGTACTGTTGGCAACAGTACCGACCCTTCACAATAGGCATGACTTAACAAAGAAAGTCAGAGGGAAGGGGACATAATGCCTGCCATTACAACTCAAATGAATTAAATTGACCACCTTTAATTTGATTAAAATGATGATTTAGTATTTGACAACAACAAAAAAGTTTAGTTCCACTTTAATAAGATTGCTACATCCCGTGATTTTGAAGGTACAGGAGGATAAGGCACAAGAATGGTCAAACAAGCAAGGATCAAGGCTGGCAGCAAAACAATTGGAGTCAAAATATAGTCGAAGGGTCTAGGCAGGCGGCAAACAGGCAGAGTTTTAATACAGGCAAAGGTAAGAGGCAGGTGGCAAACAATGAAGTCAAACAGGTGAAAAAAATCCACAACCAGGGATCAAAAAGACTAAATGAATGCTAGAAAGCCTTAGGAACACTATTTTAGGCAAGGACCATGTGGACAGTGAAGGTTTAAATAGCCCTCCTACCAGGCAATCAACCCAAGAGAGATGGAAAAAAACGTAACTTTAAACATGGCCCTTTAAGTGGAGTAAGGGCAGAAATCAAAAAACAAAACTGCCCATGCGTGAGAGCCTGACATGTGCATAACACTAATCTTGAGATATGTCATTGGAGGTGTTCCCCCGCAGGAGACTCGGAGGATGGCGGATCAGGACTCTGATTTTGTTCTAGGTCAGTTATTTTTGCAGTGTCCATTCTGTAGATCAGTTCCTTAAAACCAGTGTAAAAAAGTGGTCACCTTAAATGCTGTTTCTGCAGTCTATGGGGTTTGTGGTGGTGAGGGAGAGACTGACTCTGAATGTGGAATAAGCAGGGCAGATATGGGACATTTTGTTTCTTGAGTTAGGTTTTGTGTCTTGGATGTTTTTTGAGAGGGCTATTTATGGCTTTTCTAGTTGGCATTTCCAAAAATGTATCTGCAGATGGTTTGTGTAACAAGCCAAGAAAAGAGTTTATCAACGATCTATAACCAGGTTTGGTAACATGGAGTTTTCTTTGACTTTGATGGGTAGTTACACCAGTGGGCATGTAATTTTGTTTATAACTGATGATATTTTGTCTGGGTGCACTAAAGCCAAAAATGAGTTTGTCCTTACTACATTCTGGTACCAATCTGGTACCAAACCTTGTAATAGAATAGAAGCACTCTCATGAAACAAAGAAAAAGAATGGGAACAAACGGCTTACCTATAAATCGTCAGCATGTTCTGTGCTCCTTCCTTCACAAGAGTCCTGACATCTTGTGTCTGTCTCGCTATCTTCCTGCTCCCTCCTACTACAGTGTCATACTTCCTATTTGTTTGTATCATCATTCACATATGCATTCATAACTGTTCACATAATCAGCATTCACATACTTGTTCAAACCTATTCACACATACTGCACGTCTAACACACAAACACACAATTTGGAGTCTTAGCGAAGCAGCAAATTCACAAAATCTTTTGAATGGTAGTTTTAATATATATTTTAATGTTTTTTTTTTTATCTTGCAGAAATACCATTAAAATGATGTAGAGCAGTAAAAAATTGCCTTTTTATATCTTAAAAAAACATTGGGGGGTGTTTACGCCCTCTTTAAACAAGATTGTTTCCTTTTGGCTTTTTCACCGGATTAATGCCTAATTAGTTTGCTAGAAATGTATTTAACATAAACGAGATTAACAGGGAAAGCACATGCAATGCCTTTTTCCAGCCATTTTTTTTAAAATCTCTGCAAGAATGGCATAGTGACCCTTATGTTCAGAAATCTTTTACCCATAATTAAAAACATATTACCAAAACAAGTCTAGCTTTCTAGGTAGAGCACAAGTAATTTTACCGAAAAAATTAATATCTGGGTCTGGATTCTAGAACAGAAAATGAGCAATGTGCTTTGAATGCTGACAGGCGGTGTGATATGAATCCAGTCTTATCTCTGTTTATTGCTCTTGCCAGTCACTATCTCACTATTAAGATAAAGCAAGTTACCTTGCCGTGTTAAGCCATTGATTGAAAGCCTGATAATGGCATCTGGATTTTTCACAACAACTGCAATATTGTGCTGGCCACAGAAGAAGATGGATTAGTGTAATGGAAATTGATGTTTCTGGCTAGAAATAGTATAACAGAAGCTTTAGAATTGTTTTTTTTTCCTGTTCATAATATCCTTTAGATATACATACATAAATGCTTAGCTTATTTACATAATTTCTATATATCATTAGCTTCATGGCTAAATAAAATTATATATGTTATCATTTAAATCCCTGTGAGTGTGTTTATATTTTTGGTGTATGTGTGTGTGTATATATATATATTTATATATATATATATATATATATATATATATATATATATATATATATATATATATATCCAAAGAAAAATAATAATAGAGTATATATAAATATATAATATACACCTACATAAGCATACATACAAAAAATTAAAAAATAAATATATATATATATATATATATATATATATATATATACGCAATCACATTCATTTTATATATAAAATATATATATATAATCACTACTTTAGGAGATTCCACATAAGCAAGTTTCAACATGCCATTTTTGGAGTACTGTGACATAGTGGCTGTCTAAGGTTTAATAATATCTTGTGTTATGTGAATGTGCGCTGAAAAGCAAATCTCCCACTTCTCACTACACTTTAAATCCATCTGTCCCGACCTCAGCTTCTCCTGACTATCCTTTAACTCTGTCTGTTCCAACCTCAGCTTCTCTTGACTATGCTTGTTCTCAGCCTGTCCTTTCTTTTGCCAATCTTTACCTCCATCAGACCTATTTCTGGTTACCTTAGGGTTGTGTCTATGCTGCACAAATCCTCAACAAACAATTCCTGGGCGCAACCTTTGGGCACATAGTTGTTGGGGTGAACACCATGGTTCATAGTCTAGAGGTGACCTTGCAGCTAGGGTTATTTCGCTAACCACTATAGTAGTCGTTGGGTTAACTACTGTCAGTGTAATATTCATACTAATATTTCCAGGATTCGCCTAGTTAACCAGGATGTTATATAGTTATACTGTTAATTTGATTTAAAATAATAAATAAGTCGATGAAGTTCAAACCAATTATTTGCCTCTGTTGATCCAGAAGATGGAACATCTCATTAAAAGACTTTTTAATTTTTTCTGAAAGAGCAAAGAAAAATATTTCTCATTTTTGAAAGCAAAATGTTATTTCACTGAATGTCATTATTTTTATTTCTATACTTGCAAGAAATTCTGAAATACTAAATGTCGTTAGTAAAATAGTTAATTTAGCAGCTGATAAGCACCACCCACAGTTTTATATTCAACTATGACCCTCTATCTATTGATGAACTACAAAACTCATGATCTTCCAATTGCTTTGGGTTTCTATAGCATTATGGTTGTTATAGTTGAGAAACAGATGGACTGCCAAAGTTGGATGCCTAAGGTTTAGAGGGTAAAAAAATCAAATGAAACACTAGATATTTCAATAGTTATACAAGAATGATAGGAAAGTTGGAATATATTACATGGTGTTAACAAAGAGCGAAGGTTAGGGCTAGTGGTAGTTCTCACATACTGAAGAAAAAGTGAGAGCTACTACTAAGGGAATGAGATTAGAGATACATGTTGCCAGGTGCAAACATGTATTGCTTATATGCTCTCCCAGAAATGCGCACTGTAGAATTAATAAAAAAAAAAAAAAAACACACTTATGTATCATTTAAGTATTTAAATTAAGAATCTTTGATTTAAGGAGAAACAACAAACATCAACAAAGCTCTACTTTAACTCATCAAATAAATTACTTTCCTATTGTTAATTAATCACACCGGAATATCTCAGGTTGCTGTGCTCCTTGTGTCCCCAGTCTTGAGTGCCCTAATTGGTGGGAACAGTCTGATATGCTTGTGGAGAGTTCACCTCTGTAATGATGATGGTAAGCAAAAAATGGTGATGCCCCTCCTGAGTAGATACCGTTCTATAAGACAGGTTATTTCAGTGCTCAGTTTGAGATGTGGATCCCACTTTTTTTTAATCACTAATTAAAAAAAAAAAGTATAGTTGCACTTTGTAAAGAAAAAAAAAATCACAAATAGAATGAGACATGGGATATGAAGGTATGGAGAAACAATTTAGCTGTAAAAAAGAAAACATATTGCATTTAACCAATGGCCAAAAAAACAGCATAAACTGAAATTGTTGTTCAAATTAGTTTAGTAGATGTTTTATACTAACTGTTGTGACAATAAAAACATTGGAATGCATACACTTCACTACACATAAAAATGTCTATCTAAGAATCACACAACGTAGCTACATACTGCCATTTATTAATACAGCTTTTAAAAATTAATAACATTTTGTTTTATAATGCGTTTACTTGTAAAGTTAGATTTTTACAAAAAACAACTATGTTTTAGTAAACATTCTCAAGCAATTTGTCTAGATCATTAGTAAAAATTCAATATACGAAAGAGCTCAAGAGGTTAAAGTGATAGTTTACTATGTTTGACTTTATCTGTCACTAGACTTTCATGGATGGAATCTTCTTTCCCATTCATCAATACTGAACCAGCTTACATTCAATGCAATATAGCAGGCTTGTTGAAATTTATCTATCATGGTGCAGAGATTACAACCACCTGAATCAATACTTGTTTCTCTGTTAGCTTGTTTGAGATATATGCTGCTCGTTTTCTGTAATAGGGAATTAAACATGTGTTGGCTCTATATCAAAATAGATATTCCCTTTCTACAACATTGTAATTAGTTTTATTTTTGTACCTATTTATTTATGTATAAATTATTTTCAGCCATAAATCTTTTACAGGTCTTTTTATATTTACATATAAAGTTTAGACTACTTACTTTTTATAGACATTACTTCAGTACTGATTTATTTTACTGGCTTTTGAAACAATTACAATTCATAAAAATAGTTAAAGGGACTCTATCAACCTAAGCATTGTTAGAACTGCAAATTATCTATACATTGTGTTAGCACAGTTGCAATCAAATGCATAAATTAACCCCTTAAAGACCAAGGATTTTCTGGGCCAATGACAAGAGCAATTTTTAAAAATGTTATATGTGGTCATTGAAACAGAATTTTCCTCTCTGTCATTTAATGCAGCCATACAAGTTATATGTTGTTTTTTTAAAGGACAGAGATTTCTTTTAACACCCTATACATAAAAATAATCTACAATTTAGTATTAAAAAATACAAATAAATGTGAAAAATTAGGGGAAATTTTTTTTTTTCTGGTATTGCTCTTAACCATTTCAGTGCATCCAATTACATTAAGAGGACTGTATAACACCATTTAGAGAAAAACAACACTGTATTTGGTTGTGTTAATATTGCGGTTAATAGTCTTTGCATGATTTTCATATATGTGTACACTATCTATGCAACATATGCATTTACTTACAGTTAGGGACCATACATTTTTAACCTGTTTCTCCAGGTCTATATGATAGTTGTGGATTGGCTATTTTTTTTCCTTTTGTGGTTAGCTTTTAGTGGAAGGTGACATTATAAAAGTCAGGAGAGGAAGCTGGTGGGGAAGAAAAGGTGAGAAAGCCTTCATTAACCCCTTTGCGACCTTATGACAAGTTAACTCGTCATAAGAGCCGCAGCATTAGCGACCTTATGCGACCTCCGTGCACACAGCCAGCCAGTCTGCAACGGGTCCAGGACTAAGCCTCGCACCCGAGGCAAAGCTCCTGGACCCGATCGGTGGATTTCCGGGCATGTGATCACGGTAATTGAGTGATCACCGTGATAACATGCAAATTAGATGCAAAATCAGAGGGTATAGCCATATTGACGGAGCATGCTGCGGAGCATGGGGTGATCGTGGGTACCCCAGATAGGAAATTTCGGTGCTGGCTATTGCCTCTACATCGAGGAAATAGACCAGCACCATTAAAGTGGTTTTCGCGATCGTTGATCAAGAAAACCGCTTTATTCACCGCAGGACATGCCAGGCACATCTATTGTTAGGAACGGAGTTCCCAGCAGCACGTGCCGGACACGTCCATTGTCGCAAAGGGGTTAATGTGTGTATGATGGGGTGATGGGGCATGTAATGGGATGATGGGGCATTTAATGTGGGTGCAATATGGGTGAAGGGGCATGACCTGGGTGTGTAACGTTGGAGATGGGGCATGTCCTGGGTATGCATCTTTGGTGGGGGTGCCCAAATTTTGTCTGCATAGGGCAGCACAAAACTAACATACATTACTGCATGGTGCCACTTTTTGGGTCGGTTTAGGACATAGCCCAACTAACTTTTGTAGTAAGACTGGTGGAATGGTGGCTGCTCTTTGCCACTCCAGCTATTTTAAACTACATTTTATTAAGTGTCTCAATCTGATAGTCCAAATATATAGCCCCATTTATGCAACCATGGTTGCTTACAAAAATGTATTAATTAATGAGCCAATAATAGAGATGTACTTGAGTATTTTAACCTTGATAATAGCACAAAAAATGCAAATAAGGTGCCTGGAAGTAAATAAGAATACAACTATACTGGTTAAAATGTAAAGACAGGAAACAGCTGTTGTTGCAATGTGCACATTTTCAGTTCAATAAGTCTGTAATGGTGCAGTTTTATTAGGAAGTGAGGTTATAAAATGCACATACAGAAATGTTTCAGTTTCCAATGGGATTGATATTTTATTATACCCCTTTAATTATAGTATTTTAAATACTAGTGCTCAGGGCCACATGTGTGTCATCAAATCTGAGCAAAGAAAACTGATTAATAATTTGTTTTGCTATATTTTTGAACAATATAATTATCAATAAGTTGTATATCAAATTAAACATGACTGGATTGGTATTCTCTGGTAATGCATTGCAAACTTTATGGGGGCATTTAGTTTTTAAATAGCTGGTACATTCTACATTTTTCTGAGTTCATGCGCATGCAGGCAGGGGCGTTGCTAGGTCTTCGGATGATCTGGGGCTAGAGCCCAGATGAGCTCAGTCACACACAGGGGCGTACCTAGAGCATTTGGCACCTGGGGGGGACCCTGAGTGTTGCACACACACTGCCCCCCCCCACCCCCATAATAAAAATGTAAGAAAACACCCACAATTTTTTCAGTGTTTGAAAATTGTACAATTATAGATACCAGGAATATTGTGCCACTCAGAACCCAGTAATATTGTGCCAGTCAGATACCAGTAATATTGTGCCTTTCAGATGCCAGTAATATTGTGCCACTCAGAGCCCAGTAATATTGTGCCAGTTAGATACCAGGAATAGTGTGCCATTCAGAGCCCAGTAATATTGTGCCAGTAAGATACCAGTAATATTGTGCCAGTCAGATACCAGTAATATTGTGCCACTCAGAGCCCAGTAATATTGTGCCAATCAGATACCAGGAATATTGTGTCATTCAGAGCCCAGTAATATTGTGCCAGTCAGATACCAGTAATATTTTGCCTCTCAGAGCCCAGTAATATTGTGCCAGTCAGATACCAGGAATATTGTGTCATTCAGAGCCCAGTAATAGTGTGCCAGTCAGATACCAGTAATTTTGTGCCAGTCAGATACCAGTAATATTGTTCCACTCAGAGCCCAGTAATAGTGTGCCAGTCAGATGCCTGTAATATTGTGCCAGTCAGAGCACAGTAATAGTGTGCCACTCAGATACCAGTAATATGCCAGTCAGAGCCCAGTAATATTGTGCCAGTCAGAGTCCAGGAATATTGTGCCAGTCAGAGACCAAGAATAGTGTGCCACTCAGAGCCCAGTAATAGTGTGCCAGTCAGAGCCCAGGAATATTGTGCCAGTCAGAACCCAGTAATAGTGTGCCACTAAGAGCCCAGTAATAGTGTGTCAATCAGAGCCCAGTAATATTGTGCCAGTCAGAGCCCAGGAATATTGTGCCAGTCAGATACCAGTAATATTGTGCCACTCAGAGCCCAGTAATATTGTGCCAGTCAGATACCAGGAATATTGTGTCAATCAGAGCCCAGTAATAGTGTGCCAGTCAGATACCAGTAATTTTGTGCCAGTCAGATACCAGTAATATTGTTCCACTCAGAGCCCAGTAATAGTGTGCCAGTCAGATGCCTGTAATATTGTGCCATTCAAAGCCCAGTAATAGTGTGCCACTCAAATACCAGTAATATGCCAGTCAGATACCAGTAATATTGTGCCACTCAGAGCCCAGTAACAGTGTGCCAGTCAGATGCCTGTAATATTGTGCCAGTCAGAGCCCAGTAATAGTGTGCCAGTCAGAGCCCAGGAATATTGTGTCAGTCAGACACCAGAAATATTGTGCCAGTCAGAGCCCAGTAATATTGTGCCAGTCAGATACCAGTAGTATCGAGCCAGTCAGAGCCCAGTAATATTGTGCCAGTCAGAGTCCAGGAATATTGTGCCAGTCAGAGACCAAGAATAGTGTGCCACTCAGAGCCCAGTAATAGTGTGCCAGTCAGAGCCCAGGAATATTGTGCCAGTCAGAACCCAGTAATAGTTTGCCACTAAGAGCCCAGTAATAGTGTGTCAATCAGAGCCCAGTAATATTGTGCCAGTCAGAGCCCAGTAATATTGTGCCAGTCAGAGCCCAGGAATATTGTGCCAGTCAGAGCCCAGGAATATTGAGTCAGTCAGAGCCCAGTAATAGTGTGCCACTCAGAGCCCAGTAATAGTGTGCCACTCAGAACCCAGTACTATTGTGCCAGTCAGAGCCCAGGAATATTGTGCCAGTCAGAGCTCAGTAATATTGTGCCAGTCAGAGCCCAGTAATAGTGTGCCAGTCAGAGCCCAGGAATATTGTGCCAGTCAGAGCCCAGGAATATTGTGCCAGTCAGAGCCCATTAATATTGTGCGAGTCAGAGCCCAGTAATAGTGTGCCACTCAGAGCCCAGTAATCGTGTGCCACTCAAAACCCAGTAATATTGTGCCACTCAGAACCCAGTAATATTGTGCAAGTCAGAGCCCAGGAATATTGTGCCAGTCAGAGCCCAGCAATATTGTGCTAGTCAGAGCCCAGTAATATTGTGCCAGTCAGATACCAGGAATATTGTGTCATTCAGAGCCCAGGAATATTATGCCAGTCAGAACCCAGTAATAGTGTGCCACTAAGAGCCCAGTAATAGTGTGTCAATCAGAGCCCAGTAATATTGTGCCAGTCAGAGCCCAGTAATATTGTGCCAGTCAGAGCCCAGGAATATTGTGCCAGTCAGAGCCCAGGAATATTGTGTCAGTCAGAGCCCAGTAATAGTGTGCCACTCAGAGCCCAGTAATAGTGTGCCACTCAGAACCCAGTACTATTGTGCCAGTCAGAGCCCAGGAATATTGTGCCAGTCAGAGCTCAGTAATATTGTGCCAGTCAGAGCCCAGTAATAGTGTGCCAGTCAGAGCCCAGGAATATTGTGCCAGTCAGAGCCCAGGAATATTGTGCCAGTCAGAGCCCATTAATATTGTGCGAGTCAGAGCCCAGTAATAGTGTGCCACTCAGAGCCCAGTAATCGTGTGCCACTCAAAACCCAGTAATATTGTGCCACTCAGAACCCAGTAATATTGTGCAAGTCAGAGCCCAGGAATATTGTGCCAGTCAGAGCCCAGGAATATTGTGCTAGTCAGAGCCCAGTAATATTGTGCCAGTCAGATACCAGGAATATTGTGTCATTCAGAGCCCAGGAATATTGTGCCAGTCAGAACCCAGTAATAGTGTGCCACTAAGAGCCCAGTAATAGTGTGTCAATCAGAGCCCAGTAATATTGTGCCAGTCAGAGCCCAGTAATATTGTGCCAGTCAGAGCCCAGGAATATTGTGCCAGTCAGAGCCCAGGAATATTGTGTCAGTCAGAGCCCAGTAATAGTGTGCCACTCAGAGCCCAGTAATAGTGTGCCACTCAGAACCCAGTACTATTGTGCCAGTCAGAGCCCAGGAATATTGTGCCAGTCAGAGCTCAGTAATATTGTGCCAGTCAGAGCCCAGTAATAGTGTGCCAGTCAGAGCCCAGGAATATTGTGCCAGTCAGAGCCCAGGAATATTGTGCCAGTCAGAGCCCATTAATATTGTGCGAGTCAGAGCCCAGTAATAGTGTGCCACTCAGAGCCCAGTAATCGTGTGCCACTCAAAACCCAGTAATATTGTGCCACTCAGAACCCAGTAATATTGTGCAAGTCAGAGCCCAGGAATATTGTGCCAGTCAGAGCCCAGGAATATTGTGCTAGTCAGAGCCCAGTAATATTGTGCCAGTTAGATACCAGGAATATTGTGTCATTCAGAGCCCAGTAATAGTGTGCCAGTCAGATACCAGTAATTTTGTGCCAGTCAGATACCAGTAATATTGTTCCACTCAGAGCCCAGTAATAGTGTGCCAGTCAGATGCCTGTAATATTGTGCCAGTCAGAGCCCAGTAATAGTGTGCCACTCAGATACCAGTAATATGCCAGTCAGAGCCCAGTAATATTGTGCCAGTCAGAGTCCAGGAATAATGTGCCAGTCAGAGACCAAGAATAGTGTGCCACTCAGAGCCCAGTAATAGTGTGCCAGTCAGAGCCCAGGAATATTGTGCCAGTCAGAACCCAGTAATAGTGTGCCACTAAGAGCCCAGTAATAGTGTGTCAATCAGAGCCCAGGAATATTGTGCCAGTCAGAGCCCAGGAATATTGTGCCAGTCAGAGCCCAGGAATATTGTGCCAGTCAGATACCAGTAATATTGTGCCACTCAGAGCCCAGTAATATTGTGCCAGTCAGATACCAGGAATATTGTGTCAATCAGAGCCCAGTAATAGTGTGCCAGTCAGATACCAGTAATTTTGTGCCAGTCAGATACGAGTAATATTGTTCCACTCAGAACCCAGTAATAGTGTGCCAGTCAGATGCCTGTAATATTGTGCCAGTCAAAGCCCAGTAATAGTGTGCCACTCAGATACCAGTAATATGCCAGTCAGATACCAGTAACATTGTGCCACTCAGAGCCCAGTAACAGTGTGCCAGTCAGATGCCTGTAATATTGTGCCAGTCAGAGCCCAGTAATAGTGTGCCAGTCAGAGCCCAGGAATATTGTGTCAGTCAGACACCAGAAATATTGTGCCAGTCACAGCCCAGTAATATTGTGCCAGTCAGATACCAGTAGTATCGTGCCAGTCAGAGCCCAGTAATATTGTGCCAGTCAGAGTCCAGGAATATTGTGCCAGTCAGAGACCAAGAATAGTGTGCCACTCAGAGCCCAGTAATAGTGTGCCAGTCAGAGCCCAGGAATATTGTGCCAGTCAGAACCCAGTAATAGTGTGCCACTAAGAGCCCAGTAATAGTGTGTCAATCAGAGCCCAGTAATATTGTGCCAGTCAGAGCCCAGTAATATTGTGCCAGTCAGAGCCCAGGAATATTGTGCCAGTCAGAGCCCAGGAATATTGTGTCAGTCAGAGCCCAGTAATAGTGTGCCACTCAGAGCCCAGTAATAGTGTGCCACTCAGAACCCAGTGCTATTGTGCCAGTCAGAGCCCAGGAATATTGTGCCAGTCAGAGCTCAGTAATATTGTGCCAGTCAGAGCCCAGTAATAGTGTGCCAGTCAGAGCCCAGGAATATTGTGCCAGTCAGAGCCCAGGAATATTGTGCCAGTCAGAGCCCATTAATATTGTGCGAGTCAGAGCCCAGTAATAGTGTGCCACTCAGAGCCCAGTAATCGTGTGCCACTCAAAACCCAGTAATATTGTGCCACTCAGAACCCAGTAATATTGTGCAAGTCAGAGCCCAGGAATATTGTGCCAGTCAGAGCCCAGGAATATTGTGCTAGTCAGAGCCCAGTAATATTGTGCTAGTCAGAGCCCAGTAATATTGTGCCACTCAGAGCACAGTAATAGTGTGCCAGTCAGATGCCTGTAATATTGTGCCAGTCAGACCCCAGTAATAGTGTGCCAGTCAGACCCCAGTAATAGTGTGCCACTCAGAGCCCAGTAATATTATGCCAGTCAGAGCCCAGGAATATTGTGCCAGTCAGACACAAGAAATATTGTGCCAGTCAGAGCCCAGTAATATTGTGCCAGTCAGAGCCCAATAATATTGTGCCAGTCAGAGCCCAGGAATATTGTGCCAATCAGAGCCCAGGAATATTGTGCCAGTCAGAGCCCAGGAATATTGTGCCACTCAGAGCCCAGTAATAGTGTGCCACTCAGAACCTAGTAATATTGTGCCAGTCAGAGCCCAGGAATATTGTGCCAGTCAGAGCCCAGTAATATTGTGCCAGTCAGAACCCAGGAATATTGTGCCAGTCAGAGCCCAGGAATATTGTGCCAGTCAGAGCCCAGTAATAGTGTGCCACTCAGAGCCCAGTAATCGTGTGCCACTCAGAACCCAGTAATAGTGTGCCAGTCAGAGCCCAGGAATATTGTGCTATTCAGAGGCCAGTAATAGTGTGCCACTCAGAGCCCAGTAATATTGTGCCAGTCAGAGCCCAGGAATATTGTGCCAGTCAGAGCCCAGGAATATTGTGCCAGTCAGAGCCCAGGAATACTGTGCCAGTCAGAGCCCAGCAATATTGTGCTAGTCAGAGCCCAGTAATATTGTGCTAGTCAGAGCCCAGTAATATTGTGCCACTCAGAGCACAGTAATAGTGTGCCAGTCAGATGCCTGTAATATTGTGCCAGTCAGACCCCAGTAATAGTGTGCCAGTCAGACCCCAGTAATAGTGTGCCACTCAGAGCCCAGTAATATTATGCCAGTCAGAGCCCAGGAATATTGTGCCAGTCAGACACAAGAAATATTGTGCCAGTCAGAGCCCAGTAATATTGTGCCAGTCAGAGAACAGTAATATTGTGCCAGTCAGAGCCCAGGAATATTGTGCCAATCAGAGCCCAGGAATATTGTGCCAGTCAGAGCCCAGGAATATTGTGCCACTCAGAGCCCAGTAATAGTGTGCCACTCAGAACCTAGTAATATTGTGCCAGTCAGAGCCCAGGAATATTGTGCCAGTCAGAGCCCAGTAATATTGTGCCAGTCAGAACCCAGGAATATTGTGCCAGTCAGAGCCCAGGAATATTGTGCCAGTCAGAGCCCAGTAATAGTGTGCCACTCAGAGCCCAGTAATCGTGTGCCACTCAGAACCCAGTAATAGTGAGCCAGTCAGAGCCCAGGAATATTGTGCTATTCAGAGGCCAGTAATAGTGTGCCACTCAGAGCCCAGTAATATTGTGCCAGTCAGAGCCCAGGAATATTGTGCCAGTCAGAGCCCAGGAATATTGTGCCAGTCAGAGCCCAGCAATATTGTGCTAGTCAGAGCCCAGTAATATTGTGCCAGTCAGATACCAGGAGTATTGTGCCAGTCAGAGCCCAGTAATAGTGTGCCAATCTGAGCCCAGTAATATTGTGCCAGTCAGAGCCCAAGAATATTGTGCCATTCAGAGCCCAGTAATAGTGTGCCAGTCAGAACCCAGTAATAGTGTGCCAGTCAGAACCCAGTAAGAGTGTGCCAGTCAGAACCCAGTAAGAGTGTGCCAGTCAGAACCCAGAAATAGTGTGCCCGTCAGAACCCAGTAATACCCAGACACACACACACCTAGACACCCATACACAGTCACACTTTTTATTTTTTACTTACCTTACACTTGGTCAGTCATCCAGGACCTTCTGCCGGATGTCCGTCCACCTGACATCCGGCAAGCAGCTGACATAGCGCGACGGGGCGGAGCTTGCACCCGTCGCGCTGTGATCTCTATGGCCAGGAGGAGAGGCTAGGGAGCGAGCTCCCTATAGCAGCCTCTCCTCCCGATCGGCCCTGACCCCCGCGTGAGGTTAATCCTCGGATTCTGGGACTATGTCCTAGACGGAGGAAAGCTCACCGGGGGATTTTTTTTTTTTTTATATATTTAAAGCCCTGGAGTCTCGGGGCTAAATAATACTTTAGCCCCAGAGTCTCCATTCGGGGCTATGAAGGGGGGACTCGGGGCTATATCCCCAGTAGCCCACCCCTAGCGACGCCTCTGCATGCAGGTATTTGCCAGAACTGATTATGGCAGATGAGTGTCTCAGACAAAATTTGGAAAAAGTCATGATTCATGAACAATGCGGATTATAACATTGTGTCTACTTCCTAATGCACATATCAATCCATAAATATTGTGCAATGTTGCTGTAAAGGTTTGGCACTACAAAATGAGACAAATATAAAAACAGTAAATGTGCTCTTTTTAAAAAACATTATTTCTGTTGAGTCCAGTGTTTCTTAGTAATAACTATACAGAGTTTCCAGGAAGATATTTGTTTCAGCCATTTTCACTATGTCTTTATTATATATTAGTCATGGCTGTCAAAAATATTTGGGGATTATGTTTCCAATTTATGTGCACTGGCATAATACACATTTCTGACCCCACGACAGGCCCTCAATCCATCTTCCAGTTATAAAATGAGATGTACAATCTGTTTGCAAACAAACATCATAGATAAATATACATGTTGAACATGTTTTTGCATTCTAATAGTGTAACAGAGTTTTCTCTATTTGTTTTTTTTAAACTTCAGAAAGTAATTTCAGAACGTAATTTGAAGAGAAAATGTTTGTATACTAGACTAGAACGCAAAGTCATGTTTATTTCACTGTGATTTTTTAAAAGGAAACATATAACATATATAACGTAAACCCAAATAAAAAAATTAGTAATATGAATGAACTTTTAGTAAAGTTGCTTATGATTTGAGTTATGTAATATTACTTATTGTCTACAAAGAAAATCTATATAGACCTAGCAAATTAATAAAAGTCTTGTGTGGTCTTATCCAAAATCTTCTCCAAACCACTGGCATCGCACAATCAAGAAATCACATAATTGTCAGATAAAGTGGATGAGAGGTGTCAGTACCCCGCATATATCCTATAATTGAAAATATTTGTTATTATAAGTAGATAAGAGGATAAGAGTACAAAGAGGATAAAGTATGAAAATAGATGCCTTATGCATTTTGAGCTACAAACTCTTAACTAAAGGCATTGCACTAAAGGACGCATTTTACAATTATAACATCTGTATGGTTCTACAACTCCCAGGGCTTGACTTAGATGTTTAGCTGCCCTGTGTGGGCCACTCTCATGTTACCACCTGCCTCCCTGATAATCACAGGTGAGGTAAGGTATCATAATCATATATTTTTTTTAAAAATGCGTTATTTGCTTTTATTTCCTTCCTCTGCTCCCTTCACTCCTTCTCCTGCCCTTATTTCATTATTATTATCATTATTGCACCCCTATCCCATGCCATTGTACCTATAATACTTGACACAGCACCACCTTGAAGGGCCCATGGGTCTTGCAAGAGCATCAAGATTTCATACATAGTACTTACCCAGCACCCATAACTTAACCTAGCATAGAGACTGTACGTAGAACCTACCCCAGCAGCCAGATTGAACTCACACAATTTCCCCCACCATATGGCATCCAGTACTTATACCCCAACACTATTTTTTGTGCTTCACATTTCTCTGTGTAGTATGAGCATTGGAAGGTCACTTGTCATTGTCTGCCTGCCGTCTATTCCCCCCTCCCCCCATGCAAAGAAGGCTAGTCAATTGCATAGGTCGCATAAACTTTAGGCTGGCCATGACCAAACTCCTGATGCATTGGATCCTCTTCACCTGACATTGAGGTTATATATTGTCTACTGAGTCTTATAGAGAACTATATTAGAAACCTAAAATCAGGAAATATATAATTCATCAGCAATTAATGCTTTGTCCATTCAAAGATTTTTGAAAGTATATATGGCCCTTTCTTTTTTGCACAAATACATATTTATTTCTAATTAAGCTTATTTGCAGCCTAATGTAAGATCCCCAAATTTCACTGCCTACCTCCTCCTTTTAAATGTTCATGAAACTGCCTGCTAAGGTTTCTCATTAGGGCTGCCACTTGGCCGGTAATTTCCTGGCACAGCCAGTAAATAGGGTCTGCGGACCGGGTTGATAACATACCAGCAATGCAAAGACCAGTATTTAGCTTGAGGAGAGGTAGCAGCTGCTGCCTGTATATCCCCCATGTGCAGAGCCTTCCTCCTTCCAGGACACTGTCCCAAGATCAGAGGATTCGGCTTTCATTGTGGAGAGAGTGAGAGGGGAGGCAGCAGGTCTCCTCACTGTCATGCCTTGACCTCTCTGCTCCACCCCTGCAGACCAACAATAACGCAAGAAGGAGCAGATCAACTGTCATGGAATGATCCCCTCCCTTCAGCTGCAATGAAAGATACAGTTTGTGTGAGTGAGAGACAGTCTGCATGTGTATGTATGTGTAAGAGAGACTGCATGTATCTGTGTGTGTGAGAGACAGTCTGCGTGAGTGAGACAGCTTGAGTCTGTGTGAGTGAGAGACAATGTGTGAGAGACAGCTTGAGTCTGTGTAAGTGAGAGACAGTTTGAGTCTGAGTGAGTGAGAGACAGCTTGAGTCTCTGTGAGTGAGAGACAGCTTGAGTCTCTGTGAGTGAGAAACAGCTTGAGTCTGTGTGAGTGAGAGACAGCTTGAGTCTGTGTGAGTGAGAGACATCTTGAGACTGTGTGAGTGAGAGACAGCTTGAGACTGTGTGAGTGAGAGACAGTGTGTGAGAGACAGCTTGAGTCTGTGTGAGTGAGAGACAGTGTGTGAGAGACAGCTTGAGTCTGTGTGAGGACAGACAGTGTGTGAGAGACAGCTTGAGTCTGTGTTTTGGAGAGACAGCTTGTGTCTGTGTGAGAGAGACAGCTTCTGTGTGACAGTTTGTGTGTGAGAGAGGGACAGCATCTGTGGGACAGCTTGTGTGTGTGAGACAGTGTCTGTTTGTTTGAGTGAGACAGCTTGGGTATGTGTATGTGGCTGCACATGGGCATGACATACACAGTAAGGTAGAACCATTGATAAAAAATAAAGTAACACAAAGTATTGGGTGCAAACAAATAGGTAGTGTGCAGGGCCGTCATCAGACATATCAGGGCCCCTTACTGAAAAAAATTCTGCCCCCCCCCTGATAGTTTATCAATTAATATGTGACTAAAAGCCTGGGGTCCGCATCCGCTAGATGTCACATATTAATTGATAAACTATCAAGGGGGGCACCTAATGTGACCAGTGACCTGTAAAAAAATCCAGACAGATATAGTCAGTGTCAGATGAGTTAATCCCTAGGGTGACTAGACAGATCTAGACAATGTCAAATGAGTTAACCCCTTGGTAGTTGGACAGATATAGATGGTATCAGAGGAGTTAACCCTTTGGGTGGCTAGACAGATGTAGGCAGTGTCAGAGGCTAACCCCTTGGGTGGCTAGACAGAGGCAGTGTCAGAGGAGTTAACCACTTAGGTGGCTAGACAGATATAGTCAGTGTCACAGAAGTTAACCCTTTTATCCACACACTCCATCACACACATATACTGACAGTCTGTCACTCACACTGACATACACACACACTCTCACTCACACTGACATGCACACACACTCTCACTGACATACACACACTCTCTCACACTGACATACACACACTCTCACTCACACTGACATACACACACTCTCACTCACACTGACATACACACACTCTCACCTACACTGAGATACACACACTCTCACTCACACTGACATACACACACTCTCACTCACACTGACATACACACACTCTCACTCACACTGACATACACACTCTCTCACTCACTGACATACACACACTCTCACACTGACATGCACACACACTCTCACACTGACATGCACACACACTCTCACACTGACATGCACACACTCTCACACTGACATGCACACACTCTCACACTGACATGCACACTCTCTCACTCACACTGACATACACACACTCTCACTCACACTGACATACACACACTCTCACTCACACTGACATACACACACACTCACTCTGACATACACAAACTCTCACTTACACTGACATGCACACACACTCTCACACTGACATGCACACACTCTCACTCACACTGACATACACACTCACACTGACATACACACTCACACTGACATACACACACTCACACTGACATACTCACACTGACATACACGCACTCTCACTTACACTGACATACACGCACTCTCACTTACGCTGACATACACACACACTCATGCACATATGCAGACAGTCTGTCACTCATACTGACATACACACACACTCTCTCTCACACTGACATGCACATACTCTCACACTGACATGCACACACTCTCACTCACACTGACATGCACACACTCTCACTCACACTGACATGCACACACTCTCACTCACACTGACATGCATACACTCTCACTTACACTGACATCCACACACACACACACTTAAGCTGACATGCACCCACACTCACACACATATGCAGTCTGTCACTCACACCGACATACACACACACACTCTCACTCACACTGACATGCACATTCCAAGATGACAATGCCAGGATTCATAGGGCTCAAATTGTGAAAGAGTGGTTCAGGGAGCATGAGACATCATTTTCACTCATGGATTGGCCACCACAGAGTCCAGATCTTTACCCCATTGAGAATCTTTGGTATGTGCTGGAGAAGGCTTTGCTTTACTAGATCTTGGTGAAAAATGTAATCAACACTGGATGGAAATAAATCTTGTGACATTGCAGAAGCTTATCGAAACAATGCCACAGTGAATACATGCCATAATCAAAGTTAATGACGGTCCAACAGAATATTAGAGTGTGACCTTTTTATTTTGGAGCTTGAAGCTCAATATTATTGTGACATTGAGTGGATCCCCCCTCTTTGTGGCTTCCCCCATCATGGCCCCATCCTTTTGTGGCTCCGCCCACATATATGACTGGTATTTTTTTGAGGAAAAGGTGGCAACCCTATTTCTTATACTGCCGTAAAAACAGACAGTACCAGATCAGGATGGACTTTAGGTGCACAGACTTGATCTTGCACATGTCTCCGCATTAAGTCGGTTGATACCAGGGCATTAAACATATGCTTTAGGTTTTAAAGCCATTGACATAACAGAAGAAGTTTATCATAAAAAGAAAACTCAGATAACAGCAATGGTTTAGCAACAACGGGATAATTGATTAAAAAAGGAACCAATAGAAAATACAAATTGCAATGAAATACCCTTTGATTTAAATTCCCAAAGATCCTCACTGCTACACTTAAAATGTATTTTGAAATCCTGGTTACTTCAGATAATTGCCTTTTATAAATCATTATCTATTTCCCTTCATTTTAGAAGTTTATTAAAAGAAATGTAAAATGTGAGTTTTGATTTATTGATGACATGTACATCTACTTTTAATGACATGTATTAACAGGAGGTAGTCAAATTATTCACAAAAATAGCTTGGTCCTACAAAGAAAAAGATCAATATCAGATAGATTTTTTACTAAACTGGCATATCCATAGTCATGTATATTTGTACTAAATACATAAACAATTGTTGACATAAAATTGTGCCTTACATGCTTCGAGGTGCATCTGTAAGGAGATAATCCTAGGTAAATACTATATCACATCATAATATTAATTCCTTTCCACAAAACGGTTTAAATCCGTTTAAAGTGGAACTTTAGATTTAAAAATCTAGAAGTGTTACTTTCTAAAAATTTACAGAAAACAAATTTGGTTCCCTTTGAATCTAAAGAAACTATCTAATTGCCTGTCTGTCAATGTTTAGATGATTGGCATGGTGTTGGCGTTGCCTTTTCCAATGAGTGTTAGTGAGAACCCTTTCCTTGAAATCGTGTTTCCAGCCAAACATCTGATGTTCTTCCAGGTATTCACTCAAACTGGTTGGTATGTTGATGAATTGGGACACTGCACTAAGATCAGTAAATGAGAAAAACCAGAAGTAACAGCTCCATCACGTAAGGTCAAATATACACTTGAGATCCCATTTTTCCTTACACTGAAAGACATAATTACCATAGTAGTTACTACAAACCGGCCTCGCTGCTAAATGGATACACCAGTTGCCACCATCCTCTCACTTTCTTGCTTTAGAAACATAGAAACATAGAATGTGTCGGCAGATAACAACCATTCGGTCCATCTAGTCTGCCCAATTTTTTTTGAGTACTTTTTTTAGTCCCCCGTTCCCGGTCTTATAGCTAGGATAGCCTTGTGTCTATCCCACGCATGCTTAAAATACTTGACTGTGTTTACCTCTACCACTTCTGCTGGCAGGCTATTCCATACATCCACTACCCCCTCAGTAAAGTAATACTTCCTGATATTACTTTCAAATCATTGCCGCTCTAATTTAAGACTATGTCCTCTAGTTGTGGTAGTTTTTCTTCTTATGGGAATCTTTACTCCCATTCTCATGGTAAGATATCCTACAATGGTGACAGATATTTTTGTACTTTTACAGATACGGGTTTACAATTTCCTATAGCTCCTTCTATAAAAACCAAATAAAATTGAAGCAAAATAGATCAGTGACAAAGGAGATTCAATGTAGACAAATGTAAAATAATGCATTTTGGGTATACTAATAGAGCTGCAACATATAGTTTAAATGGTGTTTCCTTAGGGATATCTACTAATGGAAAGGAGTAATTATAAACAATAGACTTAGCAGTAGTGCATGGTGCCAGCTGGCAGATGCAAAGGCCAATAAGATATTGGGATGTATTAAAGGGGATGTTGACTATGATAGTAAATACATTAGATGCCTTTTAAAGGGGCCTGGATACTTTTCTAAGGTGCCAGAACATAGAGGGCTTTGTACTTTAGTAAAGGGATTAATATTTATTTAGTGCTTTTTGATCCACGGAGAAATCTGATTGCCATTTGAAGTCAAGTGAAAGCAAAATTTGAAATTGCATTTATAAGGGCTTATTTGCCTTCTTTTGGCTCAACAGCAACATAACAATTGCTAATTCTATCGTCATACAGTGAGGAGTTTCATTGGAGTAGTGTAATTACATTTTCTTCATTTGTAGTAATTTCGTTCATTATATTTAGTACTTTTTATGTAAATGTTATTTAGTTCATTACGCAGATTTTTTACTTATTTGTTTACCACTGTTAAAACATTAGAATTTAGTTATGCACCATTTGGTGCTTTGCATTATATTGTAATTTCTGTACTGACATGATATTTTATGTTTCGTGAAATGTAGATTTGAGGTTTTTAACAAAGCATAGGTTGGTGAAAAGAAAATGCATATTGTCGTTATGAGTCACAACTTGTTGAAAACTCACAATTGACTATAATATACTAGGCTAACTAATAGTTCACAGAGCATCATGAAAACCACAGTCCACAAATGTTTACAATATCACATTTTGAATCATGTAGAAATGTTTCTTCTACAAACTATGTGATTTGTATGTGTCCAAAGATATGATTCATGTAGTGAATGTCATGACCCTTAAATTTACCATCAAAAATATGATTAACCATGAAGTAATTTTCAAAGGAAAGGTTTAGCACAATTTATAGATAATAAACATTCAGACTGCTATTATATTTTTTATTTATGTACACACAATGTTTTTACTATAAAAATTACACTTTCTTTGCTTGTCACAATTAATATATTGTATCCATTTTATAATACAAAGTTTGAGTAAAACAGCAGAATACAATTTAATGCTCCAATGTGCAATAATTATTCTTGTTCCTGTCCTTTCCTAATCACTTAACAGGGGCATAGTATCATTTGTTTATGTGGCATATATTTGTCTAAAATATTGTGTACTGCACATATTAACATTTCTTTATCTGAGGTGTCTCTGAAGTGTGGAATGGAGAATGAAAAATGTCGCACAGTTACTAATTTGGACTAATAAAAATAAAATAGCGGAAAATCAGTTATCTACTGGCAAGAAAAGTTCAATCAAAATATGTCTTGTATGAAACCTCTATCCACAACTTAATTGGAGCTATAAGTAATATATAAATATTTATTTCTTCCAGTGTGTGAAACATTATCTTCAAACACACTATCCATTTCCTAAGACAGAAATAGGAAAGAAAATGCCTTTGTCAGTTGTCAGGAAAAGCATAATTTATTGGAGAAAATCTCAGCTTTTTATGCAATTCCATGCATATAAACTCAGGCAGTAACCTCTGGAGTGAAATAGTGCAATAATAAATAAAACATAGTAATCACTTCAATCAGTGCGTCCTTAATCGAGCATCAAGGATTGCATCTTTAGTTGAAATCTATTTTGTGGGTAGTCTTGAAATGTAACAAATAATTGCATTTAAAAACAACCTCTTCCTTATTACATAAATCTGCCACATAAATGCTGTATACTGGTACAGATAAAATTTTGGTTGTGTCATATGCTTTATTTACTTTTATTTAATTTTTTTATCCTTACTTTTCTTCACAAAAAAAATCTAGTGTATGTCCTTAAAAAGTAAAAGTCTTCATTGCTGACTTTGTATACAAATTATTATTTAGCATAGAGTACATATGAAAGAAAACCTAATGGGGGTATAAAAACGACTGCACTGTTGTCATGAAACAACCCGTGTGAAGGCTCATCTAGGCTATATCATTTCTGTTTCATTTCTTGCCTTGCTTTTTTGGTTATGCTTTATAAATGCCTCTTCCTTGTGTTCCATCCTGTGCCCTATCAGAGTGCTGTCTTGACCTGTGCCCTATCAGAGGGCTGTCATGTGCCCTGTCAGAAGGGCTGTCCTATCATGTGCCTTGTCAGAATGGCTGTCCTGTCCTATTCCCTGTTCCGTGTTGCCCTGTTTCCATTGTTTATGCTTTATGTTTGCTTTTGCCCATTTTTTGAATTGTTTTGTCTTATTATCTTGTTCTGATCTTTTCCTGATTTTCCTTGTTTTCTCTTGCTTTGTTTCACTTATTCTATATAAATGTGCCACACCCATTTGTTCTAGTTGTTTTATTCCCCAGTGCTTCTTGTTACAGGTATGTCCTTTGTCTTGATCTCTGTGTTCTTGTTTCAGTATAGTTACTAGATACAATATAGGCATAGATAATGCTAGAAACTTGCTGATGTGAGGAACCTTGATGATTGCTGCAACCATCTCATCTCATGGATATTTGGTGTAACTAGACCCTCACCATTTACCATCTTAGCGTTCTAGGTTAGTCCTATGTTTTTGTCTGGTTTTGTTTGTAAATCTCCTTAGTACTGTTTTCTTTCCCTTTGTTTGTGCTTTGTCTGTCTCTGCCCTGTATTTATGTCTTATCTTGACTCTCTGTCCTGTATGCCTTATAGTAATCTTGCTTTTTCCATGCAATTCCTTAGTCCTGTCACTGAATTTTCCTTTAGACCAGAACTCTGTATCCTTTCTTTATTTTCTGTCTCTTTTGTTTGCTCTGCTTGGCTTGGGCCGCAGCATCCTGCTTATCATGTCAGGGGTGTTATGTTCCATGTCTGCTCCAGGTTGTCTGCAGGGTATCTCCAGATCCTGTCCTGTCATATAACTTGATGCAGGAATGTGGTCATATAAACCTGGGGCCTGAAGCCTTCATGTGAGTGTAGCTAACTTGCAGCATGCCCTGTGTCTCCATATCTGCAATGTGACTCCTAAATACCATTTCTGGTGCTCAGGGTCCTTGAGAAGTGAGTCTGTTTCTTAAGTATGTTGGTTCCTATGTCTCTCCTAGTTCTGTCATGCTACAATATGTGTGCAGGCGTATCCTGGCTGTATCCAGTCATTTGTTTCCTTTGTTGCCTTACTTGTTTGGTTATGTTTATACGTGCCCCTGCCCCTTCCTTGTATCCCATCCTGTCCCATGACAGAAACTTGCTGATGTGAGGTACCTTGATGCTTGTTGCAACTTTATCATCTCATGGTCATTTGGTGTAACTAGACCCTCACCATCTTATTGTTATGTATAATGGTGATTGCACCGTTTTATAAATCCCAACCATTTTCAGTGTAGGAGAATGAACTTTGTTAAACAATGTTTGGCAGAGATTCCCTGAGATAAAAACAGGAGCTTATCAGTGTCTGATTTTTTTATGCATTAGCTTCACCAGTGCAATGAGTGTCACCGCAACTAAAAACTATGTAATAGACAGAAGCATTGCATACTCACAAAATTTGTCGGCAGTCTGCTTTATACATAGGTGCACACAGAGATAATGGCATTATTTGGAAATATCTGCATGTGCGCTTTGTTTATACATGATCTTAAATGTAGTGATAGTACCGTACAACATCCAAATAGCAGAAAACACATCATTTTAGCTTGGTAAAAAAGCACAAATAATAGAAGTATATAAATAAGAAAAATCCATTAATTTGAGTCATTAATCTGCAAGTTAGTATTATCTTCATCATGTGAAATGAATGAATGTTCACCATTAAAAACAAAATCACACAATATATTATAGAACTATTATAGTCAGATGCTATGATCCCAATGTTCAAGACTATATATCTGTATCCAGTCACTTAAATAAGTTAAGTGGAGATGTGCAAGTGGCTTGACAGTAGGAAAAGTCTTTAATGAAAATAAAATTAAATCAATAAAAATAAATCTATAGAGCCTGAATCTTGCTTTGCAAGAAAGTAATTCTCTGTATGGTTGACCTCTTCATCTGAACATAGATGTGGGTGTCTAACTTTAAATGAGTACTTCTTTATTTTCCATTCCTACAAGTTTCTCACTATTGATACATTATATTGTGTTACATTACTGTATTTTATATGTGTGTGTGTGTATAATATATATGTTTGTGCACTGAAGTAGAAAGTGCACTGAACAATATGTATTTAACTATAGCTTTTAAACATTGCATGCCTTCAACCGGCTTCTTCTTGTTGACATAAATAGATACTAACTAATAATCAAAATAAGAACTGCAATAAATTAAATATTTGGATTGTGTGTACGTAAAAAAATTTGTTACAATTTTCACTTTGATCTGAGCATATTTCTGTGTGTAAGTAAATCATCTGAATTTCCAGTTTTATGTCTGAATTGCTTCAATAAATAGCTGGACCAGGACATAACGTGAAAACATGTGGGTTTATTTTCCCGCAGTCAATGTTTCAACTCCTAAGGTGTAGAAAACTCCACCTTAGGAGTTGAGACATTGACTGCGGGAAAATAAACACACATTTTGTAACTTTATGTGCTTGTCCGGCTATTTATTGAAGTGATTATTGGCAGTCTGGGGAGACTTCGACCCTGCACTGGACATTTGAAGTGCATGTCTACACTATTGGAATTGAATAACTATTGGACCTCACGTTACGATGCCACTACACTATTGTTGCTTGTTGTACCTCGCCTGTATTGTAAATAAAAGCACTAAATAAATCTGTGGATGCTGTATGATTACCCCTACCAATCTAAGCCAATCTATTCTGCAACATTTTTTAAATTACTTTTTTTTTTTTAATTACTTTTTTTAATAGCTTCCCTTATCTTTTATAAAGGATGCCTATTAAAGGGACTACTTCACATTATTACCCTATACTTCTTCTGTCAGATATATATTCAATGCATCCACTACCAGTAATACGTCCTGCTATTTTAAACCTTTGACCCTCTTATTGTGATTGTGTCTTTTTTATTTTAAATATGCTCTACTCATTTACTGTGTTGATTCCCTTTATGTATTTAAATGTTTTGATAATTTCCCCTCTGCCTCGTCTTTCTTTCAAGCTATACATGTTTAGATCTTTTCACCTTGCCGGGTAAATCAGGATCTTGTAACAACAAAGGCCAATGTTTATGAAACATTTTTAAACTCATAATCAATTTTAAAGTCTCTTTTGGTTGTCTTTTGTCTTATATGTTAATATATATCTCCGATTTAAGTGTGATGTGATCTCAGTTGCTTCATTTATTAAATACTGCATGCTTTTTAAAAAAATAAATGAAATCCAGCTTCATCCATATGGATATATTATCTTTAAGTTCTCTGAAATAAATACCCATAAATCCCTTGGGTTTTTATGCCAAAGGTACATTATCATGCACTTTAAATGCCAGTTGCCATAGCTATTATCTTTTTTGTAGTTTACCTAAAGCTTGTGCCATCCCTGCAGGAACATCAACCTTGTTGCAAAGCTTTATGTCATTAGAAAAAAGACATACCTTACCATTAAGACCTTCTGCAATATCACTAATAAAAATATTATTATATGGGTCCAAGTACTTATATCGTGGAGGTACCCCACTTTTAACAAGACCTAGCTCTGAATATCTTCTATTGACAACTAACCTCAGTTGTCTGTTATTCAGCCACTGCGAAATTCATTCAACAATTTCGGAATCCAAACTCCAAGATTGCAGTTGATTGACAAGTCTTCTATGTCGAACAGTGTAAGAAGCATTACTGAAACCTAGCCTTACTGCACCTTGATCTATTAATTTAGCCACCAAATGAACATCAATATGATTTGTTTTTCATGACCTCTCTGAAGTAAACCCATATCTGATTCTGACATCTGTGTGATTTTAGATGTTCAGTAATTCTATCATTTAACTAAGTTTCCTTAATTTCCCCACTACTGATGTAATATATTACATCATTTGGGGAATAGTGACCAGAACATGGTATCCTTTGAGATTAATTCAAGTGTGAAGTCCCACCAAAACACTTAATTTTAAAAAAGACCAACTTTAGCAGGTTTAATACAATCCTTGGTCTCGTTGGCTGGGATGGATTACTTTTGGGGAAAACACTTAAGGTAAAGGGAATATCTTCAAAATAACACTACAAAAATATACACATACATGTATACCCTTTTAAAGTATTTTGAATACATTTTCTGACACTAATGCTTTTCTCCAATATTTCGGGGGTTTTTTTCCACTTTATCCATAATGTGATTATTTTTGGGATAGGTTCTCTAGAATTGTTAAAACGTTTTCATGAATATATGAATAAGGTCTTTGGGGATTTAAAATTTACTCTAACATACAGTTATATGCAGGTGGAGTTTTTGGACATGGTAGTGTATCGTGATGGAGACATTTTCTCCACGAAATTGTATCGTAAGCCCATGACTGTTGATTCTCTGTTACACTTGTGAATGGTCACTTTCTCCCAGGATACTTCGCAAGCAAATGAAGAGTCAAATAAAAGAGACCAGGCCCAGATTCTGAGTTGAGTGATGAAGTTTAATGCAAACGTATATACGTAGGGTAGCGTCTGCACAGACTGCTCTGCCACACCCTAAATTCACACAAATTTATAGTAAAACAGTACAGCATAATTTCATAATTCAAAGCAAATAAAAGCATATGATTGGTTATAATTTGTTGCAGTGCCACGTATTATCTTTATAAAACCACATTGTTTACCAGCTAAACTAACTGGAAAATTCCAGCTAGACCACCTGACCATTGCAGTTGTACTCTTGCTTCATTCTGTACTTTTAAGCTAAAGTTTAAGCAAGCTTGGTTTCTTGTGAAATCTTTCAACACTAAGAGAAATATATCACATTTATCCGCCCTATCAGTTCCACCTCTCACTCTCTTTGGGTATCACAGAGGACAAACATGGAAGAAGGCATACAAAATGGAGTCGGTATGATAAAATGGCTTCTGAGATACAAAATGGCTTCCAGGGAAATGTCATCATCCACACACTATAAGTCCTATCATCCCAAATTTGTGAGGGATAACATCCCTACAGGCCAATTCAAAAGGCTGCAAATGCTTTGCTCTGTCCCAATCATGAGGGAGTCACAATTGAACAAGTTAAAAGATAGATTTGTTGAAAGGGGATACCCAGAGCAAGTAATCAATCAAACTAGAAAAAAAATATCTCAATCATCATCCATCAACTCTGTAAGATTTATAACCATATACTCCCCATTAACCCCACGAATCAATCATGTTCTCCAGCACCATTGGAATTTACTATACCATGAACCTAAATTAAAGCAACATATTTCAGATTATCCCAATATGGTCTATTGCCGGTCATCTTACATAAGAAATATTTTAGTCCATAGTGACATCACATTTTCAAATCAAACACCCACACTTTGACCCCACTTGAATTTTCCTCTTTGTATTCAGTGCCAACACACTAGAAATGTTAAATACATAAACCATCCATACCATGGACATAAATTTTATATCAGACAATTTATTACATGTGGCACGGATCATGTGGTGTACATGTTAACTTGTCCATGTGGAAAATTTTATATAGGATGTACTACCCAACCATTGCGGGACTGAATCAGCCAACATAAGTCAGCAAATATAGATAACATCTTAGTGACTGATCGAGAAATATTGAATGCCATGGTGGTTTATTATAAAGAGGCAGGACATGGTTCTCCTACCTCTTTAAGATTTGTAGCACTGGAAGCAATCACTAAGTGCAAAGGAGGGGTCAAAAATAAATCATATCTATTAAAACGTGAAGGACATCCTTAAATTTAATACCATGAATAATGCAGGTTTATATAGTGAGCTAAATTGGTCCATTTTGCTATAATAAGTTTTTCCACTTGTACAGGTTTAAATTGTGAGCTAAATGTATCCTTTCTTGACATACTAAGTATGTCTTTCTAGTTGTACCACCAGTGTATTGTTATTTAGTATTTTGTTTATTTAACTTTATGTAAAGTTTTTTTTATTTGGGTAACATAGAAACATAGAAACATAGAATGTGTCGGCAGATAAGAACCATTCGGTCCATCTAGTCTGCCCAATTTTTTTTTTTTTGAGTACTTTTATTAGTCCCCCGTTCCCAGTGGTAGTGCCATTCATAAGGGAGGAGCTTTGTATGAGACCTTTAAATTAACATCAGGTGTTTGTAAATCCCCACACCTCAACCTTGAGAATGGCGTCTAGCACGCTGAAACCAGTCAGTTCGTTTTTTTACTCCCAGTGATACAAGCCATGAATAGACAGGTTTACTAGTATTGTAATTAAATACTCATGACTTACATAAAGCTTGGGCTCTCAGAAGCCAGTCTGTACAAAGTATGTGTTTGTTGTATTGATTAGCACTAAAGTCAGTTGAGTTATTTACCAATGACCGGACTGAAAAACTAGAGTTTTATCAATGTTTTGTACTCTTTGAAAGCAAATATAAAAGTAGCAAACTAAAAATCAATGTGGCTAACCAGTAAGGTAAATAGGTAAAAAATAACGTAGCATTCAGAGATTGGAAAAAATGGGAGAGACAGAACAGCTGGAGGGGGGAGAGAGAGATACAGAACAGGGGGGTAGAGAGAAAGAACAGAGGGAGGGAGAGAGATAGAACAGGGGGAAGGGGGAGAGAGAGAGACAGACAGAACAGGGGGGGAGAGAGAGACATAACAGGGGGAAGGGGGAGAGAGAGACAGACAGGGGAGGGAGGGAGGGAGAGACAGAACAGCTGGAGGGGGAGAGACAGAACAGCTGGAAGGGGGAGAGAGAAAGAACAGAGGGAGGGAGAAAGAGACAGAACAGGGGGAAGGGGGAGATAGAGAGACAGACAGTACAGGGGGGGAGAGAAAGACAGAACAGGGGGAAGGGGGAGAGAGAGACAGACGGGGAGGGAGGGAGAGAAAGACAGAACAGGGGGAATGGGGAGAGAGAGAGAAAGAACAGGGCTAGAGAGACAGAATAGGTGGGGAGAGACAGAATAGGTGGGGAGAGAGACAGAACAAGGGGGGAGAGACAGAACAGGGGGGAAGAGACAGAACAGGGGGGGAGAGAGACAGAACAGGGGGGGGAGAGAAAGAGACAGACAGTACAGGGGGGAGAGAGAGACAGAACAGGGGGAAGGGGTAGAGAGAGACAGACGGGGAGGGAGGGAGAGAAAGACAGAACAGGGGGAATGGGGAGAGAGAGAGACAGAACAGGGCTAGAGAGACAGAACAGGGGGGGAGAGACAACAGGGGGGGAGAGAGACAGAACAGGGGGGGGGAGAGAGACAGAACAGAGGAAGGGGAGGAGAGAGACAGAATAGAGGGAGAGAGAGAACAGGTATGGGGGAGTTAGAGACAGACAGACAGGGCAATGGAGAGGAAAGGGACAAACATGGGAAGGCAGATAGATACATACATGGGGGGGCGCCATGGGGGAATCCCGCACAGGGCGCCGGAACACTTAAGGTCGGCCCTGCTGACAGATTTCTCGAGCAAATTCTCCTGCGCAATCGCAGGAGAATTTACTCATTGCGCATGCGCACAAAGTTACAGCTGATCATTCAGTTATAACTTTGTAAAGACTGCGCATGCGCGAGCGGAGCGACGCTACCCACCTCCCGCCCGCTTCACACCATGCTAAGGTGGTAAGTAACACGGGGGGGGGGCGGACATGGGAGTTGTGATCCCCTGCTGCATCAATAATACAGCAGGAGGATCACAACTGCCATCAAGATGAGGCAGCCCTCAAGGTTACCCCCCTCACCAGGGTGCTTGCCCCTATGTTGCCCCCTTATGTCCGTCCGTTCCCCCCCCCCTCCACACCACGCTAAGGTGGTAAGCAGCACGGGGGGGGGGACATAAGGGGGACACATAGGGGCAAGCACCCTGGCGAGGGTGGAGCCTTGAGGGCTGCCTCATCTTGATGGGAGTTGTGATCCCCCTGCTGCATCAATAATACAGCAGGAGGATCACAACTGCCATCAAGATGAGGCAGCCCTCAAGGTTACCCCCCTCACCAGGGTGCTTGCCCCTTTGTTGCCCCCTTATGTCTGTCCGCCCCCCCCCCCTCCACATATGTTCTAGCGCCCGTTAATTTAACGGGCTTAATGTCTAGTATATATATATTTATATTGTCACTGATAGCACGATTTTTGCTCGTCCTTTTCTTTACCACATATTTTACTTTACTGCTTCTGTGGGACTTTGAGAATTAGTCATGGCTACAGGTAAAACTAACAACAATGTTTTTGAGAGACATACTAGGAGAAAAATAGATTGGGATCAAAAATCTATAAAATATGACAGTGAAGAAGAAGAAGGAAATGATAGCCAAAAGATTAAAGATCTCTTTTGGGACTTGAAAAAAGTCATGATATCTGACACAAAAAAATGGCTAGATTTAAAACTGATAGAAAAATATATTTCACATAAAATTGTCCCTTGGGGGTTAAGAATGGAAAAACTTCCCACAATAGGGAGAGACGATGAGGAATTTATGAAATCATGGCAGGACCAATTGGAACAATGCTCCTTAGGTCTAATGAAGCTAATTACTAATCAAAAGAAAGAGACATCTCAAAACAGGGAGCTAAGGGACGAAAACCCACCTTCAAACCTAAATCTAAGAACAAAAGATGTGGGAAAAAGAAGATGGGAACACGACCCGAAGAGGATGTAGAGGACAGGAAGCACAGAAAAATAAACCGCAATTAACAACTAGTATAATATTAGAGGAATTACCCTTTCCAAAGAACAAGAAAATTTACTAAATAAAGACTTAACATACGCCCCAACAAAACGCCCTAACAAATTCAATATTTTCGTAGATGCCCAAAAATGTATAAGAAAATTGGCTATAAAAAGATTATATGCTAAAAACAAGGACTGCATTCAGTCTAAAGACTATAGTTATAGTAGTAGTCAACAATCCAACACACTTCCCTTAGGGATAAATCATCTTTTGTCTCAATTATAGAAAGAGGCACAAATCTGGATGTCTATAGAAAATTAGTATTAAATGACCTGGAAGCTCTAGACCCCAGCAAAACTACAAACCGCAATAACCTCAACTTAAAAGAAAAGGCAGCTTTAAATAAATTGAAAGAGAATACATCTCTCATTATTAGACCTGCTGACAAAGGGGGTGGAGTGGTGATAATGAGTAGAGAAGGCTATTTGAAAGAGGCTTATAGGCTTCTTGACGATGATAACACATATCATAAACTTCAAAGGGATCCCACGTTCAAATTCTCAGCTATCCTTCATAACATCTTAGGCAAAGGTAAATAAAGGGGTATTCTAAATAAACATGAATACGATTTTCTATCATCCCCAAACCGGTGGTTCCATACTTCTATTTTTTCCCAAAAATCAATAAAGATGTGGAAAATCCACCAGGACGCCGCATTATTTCGGGGTAAAGATTCAATGTCATGTAACTTATCGCATTATGTAAATACTTTTTTACAGAAATACGCCCCACATATACCTTCCTATATTAAGGATAGCATGGACATTATAAATTCTCTCAAAACTATAATATGGAAACCAAATTATATTTTAGTTACAGCAGATGTCTCTACCCTCTACACTTCCATTGATCGTGACAAGGGGTTGAAAGCCATGAAATACACTTTAGAGAGGGATGATATGATGGACAAAACCCAAGCGAATTTGATCATGGAATGTATTTATTTCATTTAAAAATATAATTATTTCTATTTTGAGTAGTCCTTCTTCTTACAGAAGTTAGGCACAGCCATGGGTACAAACTTTGCACCCAGTTACGCTAATTTATTCATGGGGGCATGGGAATCAAAATATCTGGGAGATGCCAACCCGTTTGCCGCAAACTTTTCCATGTGGAGAAGATATATCGATAATGTTATTTTTTTCGGGGGTACCAGATGCAGAACTATCAAATTTCAAAACTTATATAAATAACAATGAACATGGGCTTAGTTTCACTTTCACCCAAAGCACAGAAGCCATAGATTGTTTGGACCTTAACTTTTACGTTGAGGGTGACCTCTTAAAATCCAAGACTATTCTCAAAAAAGTGGATAGCAACAATTATATGGACAAAAAAAGCTGCCATCACCCGAATTGGCTGAATAATATGCGTAAGTGCAATTTAGGAGAATTAGGAGAAATTGCAGCGAAATTGATGTCTATAAGGAACAAACAAAAACTCTGAAAGAAAGGTTCATTCAAAAAAACTACAAAATAGAAACACTGGATAAAGCAGAGCAAGAAGTTGAACAAATCGATAGGAATCTTATTCTAATGCCCAAAATTAAAAAAGAGGGACAGTCCATGAACGAATACGGTATGTCCTTCATTTCAGAATATAATACAGCAGCCCCTCAGATTAAAAAAATCATATACCAGCATTGGAATGTAGTCAAGGGAGACGAAATTCTGGCCCCTTTAGTACTGAACAAACCGTCAGTTATCTTTAGAAAGGCGCCAAATTTAAAAACAGCTCTCGCCCCCAGTGTCATCAGAACAGTCCCCAAAACAAATGGGTCGAGTTGGCTTATTAATAATAATAAAGCCAATGAATTTCACAAATGCGGAAACTGTAAGGCCTGTACTCACCAAACCCGAAAAAGAACTGAATTCAAATCTAAAAGTACCCGTAAAGAATACAAAGTAAAAAGTTTTATAAACTGCAACACCACTTTTGTGGTATACCTGGTAGAATGTGGTTGTGGTGCCCAATACATAGGGCAAATAAAAAGACCACTAAAAGTTCTCATTCTAGAACATCTTGGGATGATGAATAAAGAGTGCGACAAGTTTAAATACAGCCTTCCTAATCATTGTCATAGTTGCCCGATGGGAAATTTGGACAATATCAAATTTATGGGGATTGAAACAATTCCCAACACCTGGAAAGGGGATAATAGACCCAGGAAGCTCCTCCAGAGGGAAGCCTTCTGGATATATAATATGCAAACTTTAAATCCCAAGGGAATTAACTTGGATTTCGAGTTAAAAGCATTTCTATAAGAGGGTATACTCATACCATGGTGTATGATCTATATTAATTTCCATTTTTTATGCGTGTTTTTATGTGTTTTTTATGTGTATTTATGGATATTTTGTAGATACATTTGTTATATACACATTCATTCATTTTATTCTTTTAAACATAATAAAAATGATTGTTTTGTTCCATTAGATTTTATTGATTTTTATGTATCTTTTCACATATTAAGAAGCCAATAGATGCCTGTTTTCTTAATGTTGGTCACATGAAAATCATTGGTGTCCATTTGCAATTTTCAATTAACAGGAATCAAATACATTTTTCATGTTAAAAAGCAAATTAATTTCTGTTAAACTAACCCTTTATCTTAAATTATTCATGTGTCCAATATATCATTTTCGTAATTACCAAATACGAACTGCACATTGATTTTACGTATTGCCATAAAACGAATTGTATTCACACTTCATTCAAACTTTCAATTAGTTTTCGTACTAAAATCACGCATGCGCAATTCGAACAAACTTAATACGAATTCATTCATACATATTCGTTTTTTTCACACTGCAATCACGCATGCGCAATTCGGATAAATGCAATACGAATTACATACTCATTTCGTATTATCATTATACGAATTAGGTTTATATTTAATGTATGTAAGGTTGTATAATTTCGGCTCTACCACTTTTGGATAAAGTTTTTGTCATACGAATGTAAAGACGATTTCTATGTGAAACGAAGGAGGAGATGTAAAGCGGACTATTTCCAGCATCCAATATCCCCCTGAGGAAGTCGAAAGGACTTGGGTGAAATTTTTACTATAGAGCCACCATACTTGCTGTGTATGTTGTGTTTTTTCAAACCCGGAAGTCTTATCCAGCCCCAAGGTGCACAGAACGTTGGAGTACAAGACTGGGAATTTTTAGCGGATTTGATGGTGGATTCTTTCCACAAACTTTTATCACTGTTTCTTCTGGAATTTTAAACCTTAAGTTTACAGTACATATTGCACTATTTTGTGTGTTTTTTATTTTCACAGGTACATCCTTTACCAGGGAACCACAAGGATCTAAGTATATGTACATCCTATTATTTATTGCACGTATTTTGCACAGATTATATTGGAAAATATTTGTGTGGTTCATTGCAAGCTGGAAAACATATTGGGGTGAACTAGCCCAGAACAAGCCTCCCTAGCTCTCTGACCCCTACTTCCCCTTACACACCTAAACCAGCTCTATGCCCTAGAAACCTCTTCTCCTTCATCATCACTCTTCTCTACACTGGCTCCAGCCAATGTCTGCTCTGCGAGCAGTAAACTCCACTCCATGTTGTTTATGTCCCTTAGTGTTGCCAGTTGCCTCTTTAGATCTAGTATTATATTCTCCAAAGCAGCAACCTGCTCACATCTGCAGCAGCGGTATGGATCCTGGGGAACTTGCTCCAAGACAGGATACATGCTGCAATACATGCACGTAGTGGCATTATCCAACATGCTCTCTAATGTAAAACACACAATACGAATATAATAAACAAGCATTTATACTTTACCTGCCTTCTAACTCCTTATTTGCTTCTAACTCCAACACTTAAGAAGCTTGATCACTTTAGAAGCTGCACACCTGAATTCGCCTGGCTCAGGATTCTCCTGCTCATTTCAGATAAATGGCATCATCCTCATTTTGTCCGGTGTACTTTGGAAGTCTCTCCTGAAACTTCTGGTACTCCCTAAAGGAGGAGTGTGGCATTTTCTTCTGTATATTAGCCAAAATAGATAATCTATGCTTCAGTGGGATTACATTTGGATTGTTAGTTTTGTTCTTCTGTGTATTATCAGTATTAATTTTCCAGTAAATGGAATGTTGGCTTTTCCAGTAAAAAACAGATTCTCTGTAATCCTCCCTAATGGGATGTTGTGGCCTAGGTTTAAAACTATTCCCTCCTTAAAACCACTATTTTGGTGTGCATAAGCAACTGAGGCTGTCTAAATGCACAGAAGAAATGTGGCTAATAAAATGTTTGGAATAGCTGTCCTGCTAAGTTCCTTAAAATAATGTGTGCAAGTGTACCTACAATTTATGATGTTTTGAAGGCAAAGGTTGGCCACATCAAATATTCATTTGATTTAGACTTTTGTTAATTGATAAATAAAATAAGCAATTAACATTTATATTTTTCACAGCATTCTTACTAATAAAACTTTAGCACAGTACTTTTTACAAATGGATGTATAGCTTGCTATACATATCACTTACTGTATTGTATGCAACAACAACGTATCCAAAGGCTACATAATTTCAATTAAATATATACAGATATGCCACCTAATAGTAGGGATTAACATACTGAAGTCCCTAGTATTAGTGAAAAGCAAGTCATTCAATTAATCTTAATTTAATGTTCATACGTATGGACACATACTGACTACATAGCCATAGTACTTTGCTTTTTACTACATACTATAGGTATCTCCAAATAGTGGTTAAAAAAAATTGTTTCAAACAGGTCTGAAATGCCAGCATAACCCTGTTTGTATCTAAAAATCACATTTTACATTGTTACAAAAGAAGGTTACATACTCTTAATAACCTAATGTAGGAATTGCAATTTAGACTTCCTTTACAAAATCATGTTGGGTCTTTACAACCTCATGATAAATAGAATCTGTTTCTCATGACACTTGTGAACAATGGGTAAAATGGATATTAGAAAAATCTCATTTATCTTCTGCTTTATTTCCTGATAGAGGTCCTTGTCACCATGGCTATTATGTGACCAGCCTTGCAAAGGCCATCTCATTAGTTTTCCTTATCAAGATTGCATGGTGTTTTTTTCAATGGGATATCACTTACAGTTTAAATTCAATTAGAAAACAGAATATTTTGTTCATGCTGTTGCTCTACGAGATAAATGTTTGACTCTATAAAAACAATATGAATCTAGTTTCCATAGTAGCTACGTGCATCTGGTGTTGAGATAAATCAAGCTTGACAGATGCACTACAATATCTGCATGCTGCAAGCAAAAAAAAAAAAATTTTTTTTTATTTCCATGTATATATATATATATATATTTTTTTTTTTAACAGAGATTGTTTGTTCTTAGCACAATAATAATAATGGTAATGGCCAATTAATACTATTAATGCATTTCAATAAACCAAATGATAATTATAATTTGTTTTCTGATGGACTATTTAATATTCAATAGGCTAATCATTTAACTTTTCTCTGTGTGATTTAAATGTTTATGCTACATTTATTTAATTAGTCATGTAATGTGTTTGTTATTACATGTCAAGTATGGAGCAGTTGGTTAATACACCCAAAGTACTGATTACTATGAATTACACGACAGGGGTCAAACATAAGAAAATTAAAATGAATATATTTAAACTATTTGTCAGTTAATATAAAACTCAAACTTTGATTTACAATGGATATATCAGTTTTAGAATTTTTCTGGGCACCAATGAAGTAATAAAACCTGTATAGTAAACTTCCTGCAATAATACTCTTGTGCACTGTAAATATTAAGAAAAAATGCATATATGCAGTTTATCTCACATGCCCTTTCAAGTACAAAAAAGGTCCATCCATCCACAGAGAAATAGAGTCAGAGAATATCAAAACACAGTCCTTAGAATAAGTTGTGTAATAAATATTCTCCATCTCCTTACTTTCCGTGAAGGTTCAATGATGTTTGGATCTAGTGATAAGGGAGACTGTGGTTTGTATTTTACTTTACCCCAGATACTATAGACCTTACATGCCTCATCAAACAGTTGCTTAGCAGACCTCTTAGAATAGATGAATACGTATTGCCTAAAGTGAATCTAGACAAAGCAGAGTTTTGGAAAACAAAAATATCTCATGATCACCCAAATGGCCTGGAAATTGGAGGTACAAAATCGCAGCTTGCTCATTGTGTCTTGATACTCATTTAAACAGCAGATATGTTCCATAATAAAATGTGCCCTTCAGTCATCTGCGAAACATAAATCTCATCTAGATTATCATAATGTACTTTAATTGGGCCTCCCAGAAAAAGATCTTAATCACCTACAGACTGTACAATTAAATGGTGAATATATTGTAAAATTGGCTCTCTGACCTTCGAACCCTTATATAGTCAATGCCCACAGTAACTAAAAGAGCTCCTGATACTCTATATTCTATCTCATTCACTTCGGTCAGTGACCAAAATAAATACTTGAGTTCCCAAGCATTTAGTCCCACTGCCCTCCCATTGTGAGACTCTTTACCCTGCTCAATCACAGAGCCACCATCATTACAGAGTTTATAAAAATATCTAAAGATCCACCTATTTCTTTAGGCATTCAGTCAGTTCATCTGAGCAGCAGGAACTCTTGCTACTGATCCTGCAAAATGGTATCTTTTGTATCCAGATGTTAAATCTAGCCAGAATGTAGCTATATTACTTTTCTCCACTGCTTAGGGTTCCAGATATTGTGCACCTTAGACTAGGCTATGCATCTTTGTGAACTGGCCTTTCATATTAGTGATTAGTGATTTTTAGTCATAAATTCTATCTTTGTAAAGTTCAAATGTTTGGCTGAGATTGGGGTATATAGGTGCTAATTTAACTCTGCTAATTTCTGAGGCTGTACTTTTGAAGCATTTAGCTTCTATCCTCTTACATGTTCATTTCACCTGTCAGTGAATTTTGACTTTGACTCTTGTTCTTTGTTGATTTAATTTATCCATGTATATAAGCTGTCATAATTTTTCAGATTCCCCTTGACAAATTAAGTAATTTAGCAAATTGTCTATCTATTTGGGCTCTTCAGAAGTATGTCATTTGCCTCATGTTGCATCCAAGTGTTAATTGTCAGATTTCTTATACAGGTGATACATATATGTTGCTTACACTCCTACCATCACTCACTTTGTCACCTGTGTTTTAAGTAACTGTCATGCTACGGAATGATTTGGGCATATACAGGTCCTGTATTTCATATTCTCCAGTGTGTTCTGGAGTTCAAATGTCTAATAAGTTCCTCTGTACACCAATTGCTAATTAACATATTCTAGGGAATAGCAAATGGGCCTATACAAATCCACCCCAGACTGTGATATGTTTGTTGGTAATTGCAGTGGGGGGTCCCAGGAGACATTTGGCTCAGAGATCAGAAACAAATGCCCACATAGTTCTACAAATTGCTGGATACATGTTGGGATGAGGTTCATAATCTATATATATATATATATATATATATATATATATATTTGAAACCAGCATGGTCTATGCTTTTGAGGGACACCAAACAGTACTAGGAGATGGTGGATGGCATGGGAGATATGAAAATATGGCATTTGGGCTAGGTGCATACATGGCATGGGTGATCTTAAACTGACCAGCTGAAACAGGGTATTACGATGAGCCTGGTGTCATAATTATGCCAAGCTTAGGGAACTATCTATTACATATTTTGTTTTGTAAGGCAAAAGATGAGCAGTTATGACCTCGCCTTCAGGAAGTCATAATCAAAGTGGTGTGCAAGGGGTAATGAAGGAGAGTAATTTTTACCATCAAAAGCCACAACAATGCTAGACTCCAGGAACCACCTATGGTATGATCATTTCTGGTCTGTCCTTTTTTTTAAAAAAAAAAAACTGTTTTATGTACTTGCATTTATGTCTAATTTTTGTGTAACAGCACTGTAACTTATTTTACTCAGATTAAATATTTTTAATCAGTTCTTTCGCTTGTTCTCTAATAAAATATAGCCCTTTTAATCACATTACTAAGAGTTTAACTTGATAGATATTTGGTCAGTAAGAGTTTGTGTGTATACTGTGTTTTGGGGTAACTGAAGATGCCCATAAGTCTTAGTGGTGGCAGCTTTTTGTTCTTTTAGCTAGAAGTTTCAGGGGTGACCGTTGAGGGTCGTGGGGGTTGGTTTGTGCCTTGTGGGGAATGTGACGTTTAGCCCCTTTCACACCCATACTCCCACGTCACAGCTTGGTCAATAGCCCTGTCCATGACAGTAACATAATTTCATGTGCATTTCCAATATTTTGCACATAAATTGTAAGCGTTTGTATCTGCTACTTTTCAATTTTGACCAACATTATATATATTTTTGTAAGTAAAAAAAAAATTAATTTCAGTACTGTGAAGGGTATTCTGATTAAGCATAACTGACAAAACAAAATGCTATAATAACCTTATGTATGCAACCCTTACAGATTTATAAGGTTAAAAAAATTGCTCAAGAATTAGAATGAAATTGAATTACTGTAGGTTGACAACAGCAAATTATTGTAGATCATTTAATTCCTATCCATTAGTGACAGTAATTTTCTATGCTGTCATTTCTGCATATTTATTTCATTGGAAAGTTAGATGAAGACTGAAATATCTAAAAGAGTTTCAAAATATAACAGCAGTTATATTAAAATAAGCTTTGTAATTAAAAATAAATGTATCAACAACAATATTAGATTATCAAGGTAAAATGAAGATAAACATGGAATGGTTTTGTAATGGCTCTGAACAGATAACTATTTCTTCTTCATATTTGGGTACATGATTTGAGTACTTTTTTTAGATGTTAAATTGGTCATGTGTCCAATAGAGTTTAAGAATTTTTTTTTAATCACTATTCTGCTCTACTGTATTTCTTACCTTTTATATCAGTCAATCTTATCATGTTATTTGCTTAATCATGGAGTATCTCTTCCCAACTAAAATACACAAAGAAACAATGCCACTATTATTCTAATACAATTTTCTAGCATGTCTTCACCCAGAATTTTGATAATGTACAGTATTTTGCGGTAAGTGAAGAAGGACTGTGCATAAATATGTTTTGTGGTTTTATTTTTTCTGGCCATTACCAGTTCCCCACCCGTACAGAGGTTCAGACAATTGTATTGCTTTCTTATCCTACTGGTCATTCTTATCCTACTGGTCATTGGTGGTAAGGAATAGTGGGAGTGTTACTGCGAAAATGCACTCTGTTGTTTGTTGGTGTTTGAAGTAAAAAAAAATATTCTGGGTGAAGCAGTGCACTGCTATTCAATAGTGATGCTGTTATGACTCTGAATGGGTTGCAGTGCTTACCCTCAGGGTGAAGAGAATATATGAGAGCATGCCTCATTTTATATCCTAAATAAACCAATACTGTTGCTCTTTAGTTCGTTGGATTCCATGTAGAATGGGCTCCAAATTACATTAAAGTGAAATTAGGGACTGAAATGTCCTAATAATTATGTTTTATTGGTTAGTTAAACCCTCTTTGTCGATTTTTGTTCCCTTTTTTTTATTGGTCTTCCTTTCCATCAAGTGATGCTAAATAAAGAGAACATTTTTTGGCAATATAAACTAAATGGGTATTCACTATTACTGAACTGAAATTAGTAGTCAATTTGGAAAAATTGTCTGTCAGAATCCATCACACTGTCAGCTTCCATCACGCTTGCAGGATCATCTTTCATCTAGTATGTATCCAGCTTCTTTGGTTTTGCTCTCTGTCTTTGCTTTTCCATTCTGTTTATTAGCTCTCCTTGTTCCCCCACCCATTTGTTCCATTTCCTCAGTTGCTTTCCTGTTGGTGCAGTCTACAGTCTTCAGGTTTGTTTTCTGTATGTGTGTCCATGCAATATAAGGCTTTAGATTATGTCTTGGTTTTTATTGTGTATGTTCCCTTGTTTTCCTACTTCTTAGCCCTGGACTCTGTATGTAGCCATGTAGTAATGTCTGTGTATACCCATTTAAGTTATTTAGCAATGTCATTTGTCTAACCCCTGCATTTTATCTATGTTATTATCGGTAACCCTGTGCCTTGTATTGTTTATCCTTAGCTTGGCTTATCCTCCGTCTTGCTTCCATCACGCATGCAGGATCATCTTTCATCTAGTATATATCCAGCTCTAGTCTATCCTTAGCCCTGTACTCTGTATTCGGTTCTGTTCTGATTCAGTTATATATTAATATATATGATGTAGTGATGTTTTGTACTTGATTCCGCAAAACTATTAATAGGAATGTCCTGATATAAGTTATCTATGCGTTTTCATGTAATTCAAATACGATGTATACCAATTGAAGAAATATTTAATCTTGAAAAAACTTTATTCATTTTTGTTCTCTTCTTCTATTCTTTTGTAACTTTATGATGAACCTGAGAAAACTGTCTCTGAAGAAGCCCAAGACAAAGTGTGTTATGCCCTGCACCTCATTTGTAATATGTGTATATGTTGTGTTATTTGTATTTGTTCTAAATATTAATGTCATCTTTTTCAGACAAACATAATGCTTTAATATTCAATGAAAATCTCTAGTCTGGATTCCTTTTACACTCGATTTTTGTTTGAGCACTTACACATTACTCTTGTAAGACTAACAATATACAATTACATTTATTTGAGTCAAGAATACAGTCAAATTATGTAAAGGTTATATATAATTTGGGGAGAGTTCAGAAAAGGGCTACAAAACTAGTTCATGGATTGTAGAATAAATCTTACCAGGAAAGTTTAAATTATCTTAACATATATATCTTGGAAGAATGACAAGACAGAGGGGATGTGATGGAAACATTTGATTACATAAAGTGAATCAAGACTGTAAAGGAGGAAAGTACATTTAAGAGATAAATTACTATACAACGAGTACATTAAATTAAGGGGGCAAAGATTCAAAAGTAACACCAGGAAACATTAATTTACTGAGAGGTTAATGGATGAACGGGAACGGGGGACTGATAAAAGTACTAGATGGACCGAATGGTTCTTATCTGCCGACACATTCTATGTTTCTATGTTTCTATGAATGTCATTTTCTTCCAGCAGAAGTAGTAGAGGTTTCTATAGGGAAGAAGTTTAAGCATGCAGGTGATAGGCATAAGGCTATCCTAGATATAAGATAATTCTGATTTTTCTTTCTTTTTTTTTAAGACAGAAATTTGGCCGACTAGATGGGCCAAATGGTTCTTATTTGCAGACAAATTCTATGTTTCTACTGTAATTCAATAACTACACTGGAAATCAGGATGTTATGTAAAATGCATTACACCTAATTTAGGCTATATAAGATATTGCCAGACAGGAATCTTTAATCTAAATTTTTCTTCCTTAGTTGATGTGCTGAAAGGTAACCTTGTGGTGAGGAGCCTTTGCCAGATGGGAAGGCCTAAACACAACTATATTGTGGGAGAGAACAAAAGTGTGGGAATGGGCACTATATTGTGAGAAAAATAGGTTAGAGTAGTTCTTGCTCTGTAAGGTTTGACTGTATGTTAAAATTTGTATTATTGTGCTGTTGGCTCTGAATTAATACCTTTAAATGGAGGCAAACTTTTGTGAACTAGTTCTCATTTTATATAAATGTTTGGTTATACACCAAAATAATGTCGTACCTAGTGGAATGATTAATCCAAAGGGATATACTTCATATCATCAATGTACACTTATGATGTGGCATATGAGACATTTATTACTAATAAACTAAGCATAAGTGACGCAATGTCTGATGTTTGCAGCTCACTTGTCAGTTCAGTTTTAGTTAACATCTTTCTCCATAGCTATTTTGTTTGTTGATCAAAAGCATGTTAAATGTCAACTTTTGTATATTCTTGATTTTTGCAGTAATGTAAATATTTATTTTACCTTTGCAATGTAAAACAAAACTTTCTATAACTAATCTTTCTAGGTTTAAATGTTGCACTTTGGTGATAATAAACATCCCACTTTATGGGGAAAAAAACCCATTCATTTCTGCACTTTTAATTGGGAAAATATTTAAAAGAGTAATTTATTGCTTCTGTCATACACTTAACCAATGTGTAATACCTTTTCAAAAAGTAAATATGAATCATGAAATTAATATAGGGAAAAGTACTTATTAGTATAGGACTAAGAGGTGTTCTTAGAAAAAAAAACAGTCTTTTTTCAACCAAAATTACTATGACAGTGTTTCTCAAACTTTTCCTCTTGCAAAATCCTTGAAATAATAATCATGTATCAGGAAACAGGTGTATCTGCTAATGGTCTTTTTGGCATGTCAGACAGCCCATACAAACTAATATGCAACTGCGTGGAACATGCTCATAAGGGAACACACCGTTGAATATACCACAAAGACAGGTTTTTAGCAAAAACTCACACTGCACATGGCAAAGGAGCAGTAATGCATCAACTTGGTGAATCATTACGGCAAAATCAGCAGTAATATAGAAACTTGGCATATCACAACAAAATCTGCTATAATACACAAACATGGCTAAACGAGCTGTAATACACATACATGGTATAACATAAAAAACAACAATAATGTAAACATTTGGCATATCATGGTAAAATCAGCAATTTTGTATAAATGTGGTACAACATGGAAGCAGTAATGTTTAAACTTGGTAAAACTTGGCAAAAAAGCAGTAACTTACCTTGGCCACACTCTTGGAATCCTCCGTGGTGTAGACATGTGAGAGTGAAGCCTGTAAGCTACACCACGTCACACAATGACGGGGTCTAGAGGTGTAGCAGGACAGGGGAGGAGCTCTATGATCGGCAATATGCAGATTATAGTAAGTAATGTGGCTGGGTGTGCATGCAGTTACGTTATAGAGTCCGGTAAACCTCTACTAATCACTTGCGGAACTCAAGGTTACGAAACGCTGATCTAGGAATTAAAGCAAAGTACACATAATGAAACAAAATAAATCTGTTTTAATAAAGCAAATCAGTGGATAAAATCTCAAAACATGTGTTAATAACATTGTGCTTTAATACATTGTTATAGTCTTTTAATGAATATTTTCTTTGAATTAAAATCATGAAAGTCTTTGTTCTTTAAAGATCGGTAACCTTAATAATCCTTCTCTTAACTGTCAAGAGGGAAACATATGAGAATTTCATAGACCGTGTCTTGTATTTTAATAGCATTCATTTCTGCACTTTTAATGGGGACAATATTTAAAAGGGTAATTTATTGCTTCTGTCATACACACTTAACCAATGTGTAATACCTTTTCAAAAAGTAAAATATGAACCATGAAATTAATATAGGGAAAAGTACTTATTAGTATAGGACGGAGAGGCGTTCTTAGACAAATAGAATTATGTTCATTTGTCTTTTATCACCCCTTTAAAGGACAACTGTAGGCAACAAATTAAGTTCTTTTTAGTTGAAAGATGGCATCAAGTATAGTTGTTCTAAATAGAAATGTGTTAATGAAAGAAAATATAAGTACCCTATTCAGTCCTCTGCTCAACACTTCTCTATCAGGGGCTGACATGTTGTTAAGAATGTTGACCCAACATTCTAAACAAGATGTCTGCCCCCTGTTAGAGCTGTTTGTAGCAACAAGTTCTCAATAAGGTACAATATTTGTATGCTTACCTCAAATAATGTCTACATAAACTATCTACACTTGATGCAATCTTTCAATTGAACATAAGTTATTTTTTTGCTACAGTTGTCCTTTGATACAGTAATGGAGATGAATACTGGATTTCAAATTTTACACATCAGTAGGAATAAACATGTACATGAACATGTTCTTCTGCTATTTCAATATTGTTTTAATATGTTTTATTTTTGCAAAACCCTTATTGAAATCCAGGGTTGATTGGCAGTTATTAACTGTTATTGCGAAATCACATTACTTACAATCTAAAATGCAGTTTAGCTCCATCAGCACATTTTGTTTACCATTATTAGATAGATAGGTAGGTAGATAGATAGGTAGATAGCTACATACATAAAAAAAATATATATATTAAAACAAAAATGGTGTTATGCAATGCTCATCTTTAGAATGTACCTTTCTCAATTAAATTTTCCAGAAAAGGGTATCTAGAGTACCTATTTAGAACCAATCAAAAAGCTCCTGTGGAAAAGCATACAACTGTCAGAAGCACACAGACAATCAGTATTTCTAAAGAGTAGAGGGGAGTATGGGGACCGACTGTGAATGTGCCCACTAAAACACATGCAACTGGTTCCCCTATTAATAAAAATGGAATATACATTTTGACTGTATGGTAGAAATTTGCAAAAACTAGGTTAAAGGAAAGATGGAAAGTGGCCAGTGCGTGAATATGAAAATTACTAGGCGCACTGAGCATTTAACAATGTATTTATAGTAATAAACTCCACTAGATTCACTACAATAACAACAGCCAAATAGAATATAGTGACCATTCAAGATTATGCCTCAAAAAGTGTTCATATTGTCATCTGGGTTTGTTACATAGTTACATATTAGTTTATGTTGCATCCATTAATATTAACCCTTTTTCTAATCCTTGTTTACTGCTGTTGATCCAAAAGAAGGGACTCTCCCCCCCCCCCCCCCCCCTTATTTCAGCAAATCTGACTTCTGCTTTGAATGGGGTGGGGGGATCCTTCAGATTTCTCCTTGGATCAACAAGCACTAAATAAATATACTAGCATTCATAGCACTCTATATTCTGGTTAATTAAAAAAAAAGTATATAGGGCCCTTTTAAAGGTGTCTAATTTATTTGATAGCACCTGTTTAGGCAGCGAATTCCATACCTATTGTCCTTAAGAAAAAAAAAAACTTTCGCTCTCATAGACTAAATTTCCTTTCTTCAAGTCTTAGTCGGTGATCTCTTGTGCTTTGTACTGTTCTGTTAATGAACAGATGTTTAAAGAGCCCTGTACATATTTATATAACATTATCACAAACCCCTAACCCACCATTTCTCTAGCTTGTACAAATGTAACTTTTCTTGTCTTTCTTCATAACTAAAACTTTACATTCCCCTTATTGATGTTGTAGGTGTATACTTTACATATGTATTTTGCTTTTCCATTGTATTAGTGTCCAGTTATTTATAATTTCTTTCAAATCACTGAAAATGTTAACTATTAAAGCATTGTCCCTCTGAGAATTGTAATTCTCGGAGGGGTAAATCACTGAATTTGAACTAAATATATGTTATTATGTTCAAGTATACTTTTTATTTTGTTTTTCTTTAGAACAAGAACAGAAGTTTAGAAAATACAAATAAACACGAGTCCTATATAGGAAACAGTGGGTACCTTACTGGTTTTGGTTGCTTTCCATAGTCCTCATGATATCTGGGCTAAAGTTTTGCATACAACAAAACAGGGGTACTTATAAATAATCCTCTATTAGCAATTCATACAATTAAGTGAAAGAAAAGTGCCTAGGAACACCCCCACCACTGGTAAATCACGTTAGGAAAAACTTAGAGACAAGAAAAGGCATTTAAAGATGACCAAAATGATGAAATTAATAGCTAAATTATTATGGAACTGATATTTTATTATTAAATAAAAAAGATTGTTTTGCTAAACAAAGAAGTTGAAAGTATGTAATCAAAGTGACAAACCTCAACTTGAATTGGATAATCTATAAAATAGATGTAAGTTAGTATTTTATTACAACTCAACACACTGGTTTCATAATCTCCAGAGACATGTTCTATTAGTCTGGTGTCTAATGCTCCTGAGGAAGTTGGTAACAAATAATCTATGATTCAATCAGAATGTAGCGTTAATTTATTGTCTGACAGATCTGATCCTTGTTCTCTCTCACTGTTCAGTGAACATCCTGAATAAAAACTGTTGTTTCATTATCCAACTTGAGGTTGATAAATAAAAGTTAATTTAGCCAAATAAATCTCTTTACACAGGCAGGCAATTTTGCCTTAATACTATAGATGCAGATAACCTATAAAATCAATGAATACGTGACATATTTAATCACCTATATATTTTTTACAAAATTGAATTGGTGGAAATCTAATGCTTCATTGTTAGTGATCATCAGCAGAGTCCAAAATGTAATAATAACCAAGATTTTATGATGTCAGGTAACTTATTTTTCCTATCATGAGAAGCCAGTTGCACGAAGCATAAAATATATAAATCCACAAAAGAATATTTCATGGGTATTGGCCAGAAATGTTTATACATAATCAGTCCCTTATTAGACATGTTGTTAAAATGCAAGCCCTTTAACAGCCTCTTGATGCTGATTAAATGTGCCCTAAGCATTTATGGCTTAAAATAGATTTCAATACTTTTTAAACTAGTGTGTTATGTCCCATAGTTATAATGGTGATGTGAAAAAAACATAGACAAGTATATCTGACTTACAGAAATGTTCTATTTTTAAAAACCCTCATGTCAAGTTTTCTACATCTTTAAGTTTTTGTCAAGTTGTTGAAGTTATCTATTCTGTTCTGTTATCTTGGAACAAAGTGTATACCTATTAGTGATAATGCTGAATGCAGAGAAATAACGACTGAATCTAGTGTGGTTTGCTATATCTAATAAATGAAATGTTTATATGCAAGTATTTCTAAATATCTTGAGTGAGGTGATAGCACAACAGATTTGATGCCCACTAACGGCCAGCAACCCTGTAACACATATAAAGCATCAAACGTCCATAACAAAGAGTGTTCATTGGTGAAAAATAGTTATGTATGTAAGTTTACAAATCCTCCGTTATTTATCTGCATAAATGAAGCGCAAAATCAGTTAACTAAACCAAACTTTTGATCTGTCATAAGTTCCAATACAGTTTAATTAATTAAAATATCCACTACATGAAATATCTTATAACATGTGGAAAAACACTCAGGGACTCCTTCAATGAAACATTGTTTATACGATGAGCATGGAGAATAAAACATGTTCCATATAGTTAAAATAGCGTTGCAAGCAAATGCATAAGTTAAGAGGAAGCTGTGTATGTTTAAGTGTGCCAGTGGTTTGTGTGGAGTATGGAAGTTAACTGCTTTTAGTGGTAAATGTGTAATTCCATATGAAGCTACAATGTGATGCCATAAACAGCAAACACCACAGACACTGGTAAATCATCATTCTTCCTTATTTCTCCTAAACACAAGATGTAACTTTAAAAAAATTGGAAAACAGTTGGTAGCAAAAAAAAAAGATGGAGAGGGACACAAAAGCAAAAAGGTTGCTATTATAACAACTAATTAGTCGTAAATTCTTAAAAAAAAAAACACTTAACAATACAATTCCTAGTAAACCAATTTCTTTCATGATTTTATTATAATGCTTTAATACATTTTAAATATCCTGCAATACAATCTGTCACCTTGAATCCTGTCACAGAGTAAGCCAAATCTAATTGATCTTTAGTTCACTGTTTATTGTCTAAGATTTTGTTTTAATAAAGTAAGACATTTAAAATGATTGTAAATAGATTGTGGATGATTATGGAGATACAAGGAAAAATGTGATAAGCGCATTTTTTGATATCTGTCAGTCTTTATAATTGCGACATATAAATTAATTTAAGAGAAATAAAAGACAATAATGTTGAATATTGGAGGTTATGTAAAAAAAAAAAAAACCTGTATAACTAAGTGTCAGGAAGCTAACAAAAAAGCCACAATTGCCATTTATTATGTGTAATGGTGATTGCGCCTTTTACCTATTCAGCTATATAGCTGGACACAGTTCAATGGGTTCACAGGGTTGTAAGGTCAACTCCGTCATTATCAAAGGTAGATATAATGAATACAATTAAATTGGGTGTTGGTAACATCCCTGGATGTTGGTCATTCCATTATTTTATTTTGGTGCTGATTAGAGTAAACAAAGCACTCTAAGCATTTGTGGTACAGAATAGATAGTTAAATATTTGAACTCAAATGTGATTGCTTTATTTTGTTTGGTTGTTGTTTTAGAACTTCCCAAGGACATTCTTGACTATCTCGGTGTATTTTTCCTCGTTGTATACTTTGTCATTACATATACAAGAGACAAAGCCAATACTAAAAGGGCTTCATTATTTGCCCAGACTGATTAGCACACAATTACAATAATGAAGTGTTTTGTATAGATATATTTTTTAAAACACTAAATTATAAGTAGTATCGTATAGAATGCTTTGTTATTTTGTCAACATAATATTAATTTTATTTAATTTTTTTATTTAATGGTAGCAGAAAGCAGGACTGAACACAATGTAGTGCTATTCACAAAAAAGTAATTTTATTTAGTAAATCATAGATAAACTATATTTTATAGTCTCCACAGTATATTTATGCCTTGAGATAATAAAAAAATAAAATTATATTAAAAAATTGCATGCTCCCATGAAGAAATTGCTAATAGCTTAATCCTCAGAAAACTGCTCCAGCCTACATGCAGTGTAGAAAAAAAAAAAAAAAAAAAAAAAAATATATATATATATATATATATATATATACATATATACCTGGTAAACATGGGATAGGAAAAGGGTTGAACTTAATGGACGCAAGTATTTTTTCAACCTAAACTGCTATGTAATATACATCAGTAATCTCTCAAGTGCATGCAAGATTTTGCCCAGACTGCCCCCACTCTCTGGATCTCCCTTCTGTAGAGCATTCAGTTCTATCCCTCTTTCTTAAATTTCTTAAAGTCCCTTAAAACTCACCTCTTTAAGGAAGCGTACCACTCATCCCATCTAACTTAGTATGTAGCCTCCTCTATGTTTTGTACCTAGCACTATGTTAATTGTTGGCATTAAATAAATAAATGTTAATGTAACGTTTTTAGAATATCCAAAAAACCATAGTGTAATACAGTGAAAATTTTCCACAGACCCCCCCGCCAAAACCCCCCCCCAAAAAAAACACACAATATAGCTTATAAACAAGAAACATCAAATACTGCCTCTTGCCATTAAGCTGAAGGTATTTAGAAACAGCATTTGCCAACAGTCCACCAAAACTTCACAAATGTATACTGAAAAAACAAACAAATAAGTAACATGGAGAGACCTCATCCATATAAATCCAGTACAACAGGACCTCCATCAACTGAAAAAAAGTTGCTCTGTGATTTGCATGATCGATTTGTATAACTGTATGAAGTATGTAACATCCAGCTGTGCTGTTTGCAGATGACTTTTAATCAGCAGAATTAGTGCGTGTGTGGCCTAACAAGTACTTCCTCAGCCATTGATTTTAAATGTTTTTACCTATTTGTTTAAATCTTTATATTTGATAAATAAATTGGCCTGCTAATAAAATAAGATTGTTACAATACAGACTTTTGTAGGTCCAGCTGCATAAGGAATCTCCAAAGAACTGATATTCCAAAATACATAATTGATCTAACCAATTAATCATTTCTGAAATAATCATTTCATAAGAGTATGGGGAGTTTTCAAAATCCACAGTTGCCAGATCAATCTACAAAAGCGCATTTAGAACTAATGTGTTTTATTGTGCATTTTGCATTGTTGAGCAAAACAGTTTACGTTCTATATGTTGTGCAATTGAATTGTTGCTTTGAAATGACATGCATATACACAAGCATGAAGTAATCCCAATAGACTTGTCAACTGTCCTATATTTAACACTGAATAATCCAGACAATGTACTTTTATGAAATGCAAGTTTGCTATTCTTATTGAAATGGAGGTTGAAAAAAAATTCAGGACATAATACCTTAATAACATTAAGCAACTTATACTGCTTATTTATCTTTAGAGAATCATGATCAAACTGAATTTGAAATTCACAGTTCACATCTCGACTTGGGAGTTATGTTAATAAATTTGCTTTTAGCACTTCCTTTCTGCTTAATGTATACAAATAGATATATTAAGTATAATAGAAGCACTGAAGAATCTCTTATTAGATTGACAGAAACAGGGAATGCAACCTTATCTATCCACTCATAACTACAAAAATATAAAAATATAAGAGTTTGAAAGGAATGATTTGAAAAAATCCTATTATTTTATTACGTAGTTTGATTTATATGGTTGAGATAAAAAAAAAGAAAACACAAGCAGATCTCATGTTTTGCATCTCTGTCACATGAACTCTTAACACTATTTAATTAAACAATTATACCAAGTAACCATATGTGCAAGTTATTTTCATAACCAAGGTAGCAGAGATGCTTACAGCAGTGTGTCCATATGGAATACATCTATATTTGATGTATTACATCTATAACATGTTGATATTCATAATCTGTATCTATGAGTTGGTGAGTCTCTGAGGATGGAATCCACTCTAAATAAGATAGTTTTGTGCTGGATATATATAACTTTTACATGCTCCCCTGCAGAGTATAGAATGCATGCATCTCAGGAGGAACCCAGTTACTTAATCAAGAAGTAGATCCCATAGGAACTACGTTGATTAATTAACTGATTTAAAAAAACAACAACATATGAATCATATACAGGTTGCTTATCCATTATCCAAAATGCTTGAGAACAGAAGTATTTTAGATAATGTATCATTTCTGATAACGGATCATTTTCACCAATAAGAAATATTAAAAGGTTCTTAGCACCATGCAAATAAATCACTTTTACTGTGATTTAACTGTGATGTGAGACATCCTGCTTTGGGAAGCCTGCCCATGTACCACTGTATTATCCTGTGTGGCCGTGGGGGAATCTGACATGTATGGAAAGGCTATACCGCAGCTTAAGGGGGCTTGACACTACATAAACTCTGATGTTTTTGCATTCTGAAAGGTGTATGTGGAATTTGCAACCTGTGGAAAATTTTAGATAACGGATATTTGGATATGAGATACTCAACCTGTATCAAAAAATTGACTTAACTCTGCTTTAGTTCAAATCTGTGTAACATAATGTAAAATTAATTAAGGCCTGGCAGTTTGGGACATTTTTGGTCATTCTGGACAATGGCTGTTTTAACAATTCTGCAGTGTTTATGTTTACCTGTAATTTTTGCTTTTCTCATTCAATATTCCCACACATATTACATACTGTTTTCATCACCATAAAAAGAGGTTTCGTTAGATACCATTATTTATATCATATGATATAATTTTCTATAAAAAAAAAAACCTTTGACATGAAAAATCTTTTACAATCAATTAAAAATGATAAAAAGACATCATCTAAATTTTCCTGAGTTTAGTAAATATATGATATTTCTGCATTCATCCAGAAATGTCAAACACTGCAAAATAAATAGCACAGTCCCAAATCCACAACACGCTTCACCCGTTAAAGCTTCAACCAGGCAGCTGGGTCATTAACGTTTGGTACAAATGAATCGTACATTCTACAGGGCAGCTTGTAAAAGTTATAAGCCTCCCTCAAAAATGTGGACACACATACATTTGCATGGAATCCGAAGTAGCAGGATTCCATGTGTATATGTTATGATAAGGAGCTAGGATAAGATCTACTAATGTTAATATCAGAAAAACTATTGCAATTCAGACAGTGTGATTGAAAGGAATGGCAGCTTGGAATGGATCTTTAAGGAGGTGTATTTTTAGAGGTTTCAAGGCTATCTTCATAGATACTGTAATAGATATAAATAACATATTTATAAACTGGGGTATATACAGCAATGAAATTAATGAATCCCTTGTTTTTTCATAAAATTCTATTAGGGAAAAAAATGTAAAATAAGTAAAAGGTTTCATAATTGGCAGATATATCTTATTATTGACTCTATATGTTGGGTTGGCTATTCCTATGTGGCCTTTATTTTCAACTTATAAGAAACACAACCATGATCAGGAAGATGTGAATTAGTGTAGAGAACATTTTTCATTAGTAGTAAATAGCCTTTGTAATCTCATCAATGTGTGAAAAATCTATTCGAAAGAGCAGTCATGTCAGCTAGCACAAGACAACTCGTGGATGAAAATAACATACACTGCATTCAAAGCACCTTTCACTTCCACACCATCATGTTTATAGACTAGGCACGCTAAATTACTTTCAACTGTACTACTGCTTTAACTCTTCACATACCATGAACTAAATACGGACTCCAATATTATTCTACTGCATAACTGCAATCTTAAAACTGAAGCTCCATAAAATAACAAAGATGTTTTTCACTTTCTAACTTACAAGTTACCACAGAGTCCTATTAATGTATTACCTGGTAATTTAGAGGGGATCATATAAGTATTCCTATCCAGGGCTATTTATTGTTGTAGATTCCTGTACTATATACCCAGATCAAGCCCTACAACACGTCTGGGTGGGTCCCAAATACCCAGGTAGCACTTGGCATCTTGTATTTTTAAATAGTTTTATTTTTTTAAATTGTTTTAAGTGTGGTGCCATGTCACTAAGGGATCACACACATTATTAGACTGCATGGGAGGCTGGTAGCACAGTTGATTCAGAGCTCCAGTTGTCATGTGGTAATTCCACCTACTTTTTCAGTTATTTTCAGTTTTACCATTAGAACCTTGTTTTGTGTGTGCGCATGTACTAATGTGTGTGTGTGTGTGTGTGTTACTATGGGTATGTGCGCATGACTGTGTGTTTAATTGTTATTATGTGTGTATGTTGCATGACTGTTGTGTGTATATGTTGATTTGTGTGTGTGTGTGCATGATGGTGTGTGTGAATATGTTACTTTGTGTGTGCGCATGATTGTGCATGTATTACTATGCATGTGTGTGCATTACTGAACGTGTGTATGTGTTGTTATGCATGCATGTGTGCATGGCTGTGCATGTTTGTGACTATGTGAGTGTCTGTGTGTGCATGTATGACTGTGTGAGTGTGACGCTGTATATATGTTGGGAGGGACACATTTTAATCCTAGACCAAGGTAGCACAGTGTCTTGGGCCTGCTCTGTACATACCACTACTTTTTATGATGTCATAATGGAAGTAGAGGAATGTACAGTATCCTTTTCACCATTGCACTGCATAATTATATATGCAGAAGCTGCTAAACCTGTTGAAAATGTGTTTAAATGGATGGTAAATGTGAATATTCTGGTTGTACCAGAAAAGTCCAGAGCCAGAATTTTGAAATTTGCGGATATTTGATTGACAGTTACTTTCAAAATGTCTAGTTCTTCTTTGGGAATCCAGTAGCCCCAAAAGTCATAGCACAGTGTAGGAGAGAATGGCTCATGACAGGGGATGTAGAGACGTTTTAGTGTTATAGTGGGTTGTCACTGGGTTGGAATTTAAGTAAGAGAGGGAAATCAGTTTCCCTCTTTTTTATTCTTAAACACCAGCCGCATTAGAACCCCATTCTAGTTTTTCCTTCCCTCCAAAACACATTTTGTAATTAACCTTGTTTTTTTTTTTCTTTTTCATTTAGGAAAATTGCTCTTCCCTACAGTCCAAATTCATCTTATTGGGATGTCACTGCTCCCTGGTTGACATAAGAGGGCACACTAACAGGAATACAAAGTTAAATGTAAGTGCTAAGGATGAAATTGGTGAGCTCTAAGATATCTGGTATTACTCTAAGGGCATTGATCACAGGCACACTCCTTGCGATTCCTGTTGGAAAAAACAAAATGCGTACCATTGTCCGGGTTCCTAAGAAGTTTCTTTAAAAATGTGTATTTGTTTTGATTATATATTTGGTTTATTGATAAATATTTCAAGTTAAGCTATGCCTCCAACACACACACACACACACACTTGTTCCAAAGAAATGATGTGTTTTGTATTTTTTTTGGGGTATTGTCTTGGTTTTGTTATGGTGCCTACTATGCAGTTCCTAGGTCATGAAATCTACAGGCAACAAAGTTACCTGCTTCTATACAACACTAACACACACAAACACACATATAGTATATACACTGATGACCTATAACTTTTATCTTGAATATAAGATGAGGGTTTTTTTTCAAAGTATATGAAAATATGAGACTAAAATTACACACACATTTGAGAAGACAAATGATTCTTTTATATTTGAATGTAATGCATCTATTCATCAAGGAAAATTAAAATAAAAAGTGATATTGCAACCAACATGATCTTGCACCAGTTTTGGAATTGTGGACTCTGGTTGGGGTAAATGTAAAGTTTACATTCAATTCACAATAAGTATATTAGTCAAATCAATGTTCCAAGCATAATATATAAGCATTTGTCAAAGCTTTCTCAATAGACAGATGCAATAGTTCATTTTTACCCCAAAAGAGTCAGTCAAAATACCCAAATGACAAATACAACAGATTATTTAATGTCATGACAATCCTGCAAAGCTACAAGTTCTATTCTTGGATCTGAGATTTCCAATCCAATTTTCAAAACATGATCAAGTGTGTGATTAATTTAATTAGATGCAAAGGGGATACTTTGCATTCATCATCAACACAGACCGCTTCTAAAATTGTGAATACATTTTCATTCACTTCGATTTCATCAATATTTGCCAAATTTGATATTTAAGTAAGGTTACATGCAGTCAGATTCACAATGAACCTCATGGAGCAGTTCCAGAATTGTATTTTAAATGTACTTAACAATAGGCAACCCAATTAATAATAAATATTTGACAGCATTACATGTCTTTCGCATACTAGGGTCCCATTTAAAGTGCTCTGTTCATCAAAAGCAAACTGCAAAATTCAGACATGAATAGCAAAGCTGAGAAATTGGCATCTTGGAGAATGTTTTGCTATATACTTGTTGTGAATAGAATCCATTGATAATGAAAATTAAAGCAAATCATATCATTTTCTTGAGCAACACAGATGCCATATTAAAAGGAGCTGCCCTACTGTGGCCAAGAGTTTGGGAAGTGAATAAATGATCACTTCTGTCACTCAGGGAGTGTTGTTAGGCTGCCTCTAAATGCAAAAAATCTAGAAAATAAATTAGAATGATAAAAGTGCAAATACAAAAAACCAAAAACAATAATATATTAAAAGTCAAATATGCAAAACATATATTTATTTATATAGCATATATGAACTTAGACTCTCGATTTATAAGAGATTTGGGCACAGACTGTCTTAATAAAAACTATTGATTTTGCAGTTCCAAAGACATGTTATTTTGAGGATATCATGGTATATCATTGATCTTCATAGTGCTAAATCAAAATTTAAAGCCTGCAAATACATTCACTCTACTTTAAATTACAAAGAGTAAACTTAAAAAATGAAATCCTCAATAAAGATTATTACTACCTATTAACTGTGACCTTTTACATTATTAATCCGAACATATATGCTTTTCTTCAAAGAAATTAGCCCAATCTGAATGCTTCAGATGTTTTAGTTTCCGAATGGCCCAAATAGAAATTTTGGACTCTAAATCAACAATAGCCAAATTTTGATTATTTTTTAAATTGTTCTATTTTGCCCAAACTTGATGTTTTTTGGGCCAGATCAATCTCTATGATGTAGACCCTTTAGAGACTACAGTTTATTTTATTGTTCAGGTTTAGACTTCAAATGCACACCAGTTTTATGTGTCAAGTTACATAGGTTAAAATAAATGATCACTTTCAAGCATGTTTGAAAGGTTTGAAACATTTACCTGTATTAAATATAAACAGATTTTTCCATTATGTACCAATTTTATGTAAAAAGAAAATATTATTTTAAAGTGTCCATTGTGTGTAAATTATTTTGACTAATTGCTTTCACTCTAATATTTTTGTGCACATTTTCACACTAAAATGCATGATAATTCAAATATGTCATTATCATAAAGTTCTTTAAGAGTTAATAAAGAAGACATGTTTACATTTATACAACAAGCACACAATTTATAACTAAAGCATTAACCTAAAAATAAAATATGTTGATTTCTGATTTGTCCATAAAGACATTTTTAGAAGTTCATGATTGTATATCTTATGTAATCTGTATTTTTTTTTGTATATTAGTTGGCAGCATTAGTAATAGCTTTGCATGTCATAGGTAATTTTTGTTTAAGCATTAAGATTTTTCTAAACAAAATACAAATAAAACAACCAATAGGTGGCTCAGCGGGAACAGTGTTCTTGTCCTGGTAATCAAATATTACTAAGAAAAATAACAATATCAACAAAAGAAGTCTGTGTGATACCACTCAGAAGTTTGCAACTGGTTCAATCAGGTTGCTTTTATGCATTTATGCTTTTTGTTAAGCCCAGCTGGCAAATCCATTTTGTGAATAATAAGTGATTTTCTTAATTGTCTTTCAAAAGCAGGAGTCCTCTGTGTATGGTGGGCATGCAAAACTGCTAAATACCCACATAGCAATATCCAGCAAGCTCTATCAATGGTTTTGAAACCGTAATGCATAATGTCTACTTATAATGAATGGGGATTAAAAATGTACAATGTAGGGACCTGTATTGAACTGCTTTGACATAATGTAAGGCAACCATTATAATTAAGATACACACACATATATATATATATATATATATATATATATATATATTTTTTTTTTTTTTAAATTGTAAGCATCATTATAAAATAGATTTAAGATTTGGAAAAAAAGCATGTAAACTAGTGTGTTCCATTAAAGTTATGCTAATATGATAAAAGTACATGTGTTGTCTTCAGAAGGCACATGTAATGATGAACTTTACGAAAAGGACTCTTGTTACCTAAACATTGTTTATACTGCGTATATAGGACACAAAATTATCAATATGGTGTGTTACAAAAACTGCAAGGAAATGCCTAAATTAAGAGAAATATGTGCTGATTCTTGTCTGTGAAATCACCTGTGGCTTGGTATGAAAATTACTAATTTCTCTTGAATGTAGTTAATTTGGTTACAAATCCACAAGTGATGTCATAAACAATAGACACCACAGACACAATTATCTCTTAATTTATGCATTTAATTTCAATTTTGCTAACGCACTAAATAGATAATGTTTCAGAATTTTTCTATTCTCTACATTCACAGCATAAACAATGTTCAAATGACAAAGTCCCTTTAAACAGCTATAAAAATAAATACAAAACTGTATTATTATTGCTACGGTTAGTAGGTATGTTCATTTTGTTTAATGGTTCATTTGTTTTTAAGCCATTCTAATGGTAGATTTGGAATGTATTACTGTAAAGTGAATTTATAGTACAAATATATATACTATTTATAATATGAAATACAATATAATATAAAAAACACCATACTTAAAAAAAAAACCCCAAAAAAACAGCTTCCCATTAGATGCGCTGGCTGGGGAGATAAAGAGATATCCCCTCAACAGCCTTCTGCCAGTGAGCAGGCATGCTGCCTCTTGCTCCCCCTGGGGGTCATATCCCCTCCGTCGATCAGACTTCAGAGGTATGGGAAGCCTGAGGAGCAGCATGGTGTGATGCCTGTGCAATTGGGTAGTGTACACACACCTTGCTGTCTGACATTAGAAACTAGGGAGCTATGTTTGCTGCCTGGGGTAAGTCCTGGATGTGCAATAGTCCTGGATGATGGGGCATTTCCTGGGTCTACAATCTGGGTGATGTGGTAAGTCCTAGGTACACAATGTAGGTGATGGTGCATGTCCTTGGGTGCTGGGGTAAGTCATGGGTCTGCAATGTGACTGATGAAGCAAACCCGGCAATGTGAGTTATGGTGCATGTTCTGGGTCTGCAATGTGGGTGATGAGGCGTGTTCTGGGGTACTGGGGCTGGTCCTGCGTGTTCAATGTGGGTTATGAGGCATGTCCTGGGTGTGCAGTGTGGGTAATGGGGCATGTCCTGAGGTGCTGGGTTATGTCCTGATTCTGCAATGTGGGTGGGGGCCGTCTGAATATAATCTGCATAGTGCAGCACAAAACCAAAACATGCCACTGAGTAAATACAGTTAAAGTTGATATGCACGGTATTTAGAAGTATTGAATTAAAAATGTATTTAATTATGAGAGGAAGCTGAATATATTTAATATAATATTAATACTTTATTTAATATAAATATATATATTAAATGCCAGTTATTTGGTTGTGCTGTTCATTGTATGCTGTTCCTGTGTGCATCTTACACTCTGTTACTGTGTCTTAAACTATCTTAGAAGCCTTGCTACACAGCTTGCACCTTGGATTCTATCTGGTATGGCAGATCCCTGCTTCCATGGGTCTGATGTATAGTGCTTGTTCTTGTGCTGATATAATCAGTGCCTTAGTGCTGTCTTGTAGTTCAGCCCTCTCCAACCACTGGTAGAATTTCCTAATGTAAACATCCTCAGCTATTTGTCAATGGTACATCCCATGCAGGGTTTTGGTTTTCTATGGCACTACTTGATCTTCCTTCCATGTTTGTTTTTGCTTCAGACATCCTTTTAGAAGCTCATATTTGGGTGCTGACTTTCTGATGTATTGCCAGATACTCTGGGTTTCATCCAGGATGGTGACTCTGACACTCAGACCCCACCCTCCATCCTTCTTGCTGTACAGTCTCTGTGTGTTGGACTTGGGGTGGAAACCCCTGTACATTGTGAAGAGCTTTTGGGTCTTCACATCGGTCATTCTTTGGCCAGCTCACAATACCAGTAGGTTATCTAATGATCAGCAGGATGGACTCGTTGATAGCATGGATCTTGTTCCTCCCACTGAGCTGGTACTTGGATATTGCTGTCTTCCGGCCTCCTCATCGTGGTTCCCATGGGATTGTGGGATACCAAGGTACTTGTAGCTGGTCTGTATGTTTACTATGTGCCCTGTTGGCAGTTCCACCCCATCAGTCTTAAGTTCTTCCCTCTTTTTACTACCATCCAGCCAGATGTCGATGTCTTGTTCACTCTTAGCATATATCTTGATGTCACCCAGGCAGAGGACTGATGGTGGTTGCACTCTTGAACTTGTATCCATATCTACCATATTTGCTCAAATATAAGACGACCCTGATTATAAGATGACCCCCCCAAACTTTGGATATTCCTTTAGGAAAAAAGGATAAAAACCTGAATAGAAGACTACCCTATAGGAAAAAAGTTCAACTTGTACATATTCACATGTAAATTGCTTTTTCATATTTAATAAAAAAATCTGATATTAAACAAATGCATTTCTTGTTTTTATTTCATTTTATGTGCCAATGCTGCCTCCCCCCCCCCCCAACATTCTCTCTCTCTCTCTCTCTCTCTCTCTCTCTCTCTCTCTCTCTCTCCCCCTGTGTTATCGGTCTCTCCCTCCCCCCAAACTTCTCTCTCTCTCTCCACCTCATCTCTTCCTCCCTCCCCTTTGTCTCTCTCCCTCCCCTTGTCTCTGTCTCTCTCCCCCCTCCCCTTGTCTCTGTCTCCCCCCTCCATCCCCTTGTCTCTGTCTCCCCCCTCCATCCCCTTGTCTCTGTCTCCCCCCTCAATCCCCTTGTCTCTGTCTGTCCCCCTTCATCCCCTTGTCTCTGTCTGTCCCCCTCCCCATGTCTCTGTCTCTCCACCCTCCCTCCCTCTGTCTGTCTCTCCCCCCCTCCCTCCCCCTCACCTTGTCTCTCTCTGGTGGCTAGTGGGGGCAGCCTGGGGATGTCTGCATGATACGTGCAGACATCCTCCATGCTGTCCGACACTTCCGTCCATTATGACGGACAGCCGGTCCGTCATAATAGACGGAAGTGTCGGGCAGCATTGAGGATGTCTGCACGTATCATGCAGACATCCCCCGGCTGTCCGAATCTCCTGGTGGCTAGCGGGGGCAGCCAGGGGATGTCTGCACGATATGCACAGAAAAATGCACTAAAAATATGCGACCCATAGAGTTTTTGAATGGAGATGTTTATTTAAAAATGCACTCGGTGAGCAATAGTAAATAAACATTTTTAACCACTAACAATTATTATTTGTATGTCTATTATTTTGGTAAACATGGAAACATGTCACCTCTCTAGATGTCATGTGCAAAAATAAGAATGATAAAAAGAAACTCTTTAACAGCCAGGAGGAGGGTAGTTAAGCAGACTTACATATTTTGTAATTATGCTATGGTTAAAGGATGGTCATGTTTATTAAAAATAGCAGCAGGGATATTACCTGCAATACAAACAAAATAAAAACCTGACAAATGTAATATAACTTTGCATAATTTGTGCACATCTATCTCTAACACCACTGCCTCTTGTAGGCCAAGAACATTATTACAAATTACTTATCTGCTTTCAAGCTCAAAATTTCAGCAGCATATGCAAGATATTTAAGTTGAAAAACTTCAGCTGGAAAAATCAGATAATTTATAAAGGAAATGAAAAAAATGACAGATTATCCACGGGGATTTTGAAACACAGAGTATAAAAATGTATAGTGTGGAATCTGCTCAGCAGTTTATGTAATGTAAGCACAACGAGACATCTAAGGGTCTACTCAATAAAGAGAGAAATGCAGGGAATTGAGATGGGAATTGCAAACATAAAGGCCAAAGTAGGTGAGTTGGAAAAATTATCTCATTCAGCTGCACCGGAAAAAAAAATCCAACTCGTTTGAAAGTCCCATCTCAATTCCCTGCAATCCCCTCTTTATTGACTAGACCCTCTAATAATTAATAAAATTCATATATGTGCACAGCCAGATTAATTTACCCACCCATTTGTTTAAACACCTGATCTGCCTGAAAAGTGTGTGATAACTATCAGATAACGCCCACATTGGTAATGACCTGGCACACAATTCTTCGCATGTACACACTATGTATGTGTTAGACATATAAAGTTTAAAGCAATGTTGCCTAAGATTTAATATTGGCCACAAACCATTTTTTACTGGTCTGCTTCAAAAAATAAGCTGGGTGTAAAATGTACATCGGCAATATTCATCTCACAACAGACCTGAAACTTTTCAAAAGTATCCCTTTACACATAATTTAAATATTCAGTCCCAAATAACACAGATCATCACTAATACATATGTTTGACCATCATCTTAAATTAAACACCATATAAGTTTATTCATCATTGGAAAAGAACGTTTACTTTGGCAAAGGATTTGTCAGTGACACTTATTTATTTATTTAAACTGTAATGTACCCCTTTAAAGGAAGGTTAGTTCACTGTAATCATAAAATCTTTACATTACATTTACATTAGCTTACATGTAAATCCTACTTCTAAATATGCTACTATGGCAGGGTAAACATACAATACATGTTGTATAGCATCAAGGATATCAATAACAAAATAATAATGAATCATTTCAGACACTGGATTCAGGCAGTATTCCCACAGCATTGTGGCCTACAAGCTTGACATTTTGGCTGCTATTAACTTTTAGAAAATGTAAAATTAATCTCTTCATGGATATGCATCACTTGTAAACCTGTCCCAAACAGTGCCTGATCTTAATGAGTTCTTGGCTTTCATTTGTCTCCATGAATACTTTTGTTTTATGGGGGACAAACCAATCACACTCATAACTCCAGAGCAAAATGTGAGTTGCATGGTTAATACACTGATGCAGCATCTTCTTTAAGTAAGAACTGCTCTTGGAGAGAGACTAAGAGAAATTGTATTTGTATTTTTTTCATTTATTATGATAATCAATGATTTCACAAATTAACTAGTTTAGTGCATATATTTGGTGTAGGTTTCAATGTATTTTGACATATGTTTAAAACATGTCAACTGTGTAGACAACTAAAAACTTCTAAAAAAAAAGTGGATTATTTTCAGACAGTATGAAAATTCAAAAAAAGAAATGCACCTTCATTGTAAACAACTATAGTTAAAGGTACAGTTAAACTTATACTGCCATATATATTATTATATAAATGCTGCATCATGTAAAGAAAAATAAACATATATATGTAGGATAGTGTTACTGCTATTGCTATGGCAATAGTTCTGCCTATCTTCCCAAGCCCTCCTTCTTATGTCACATCACAGAATTGGATAAAATCAATCAATTCTGCATTCCTGATTTCAACTGAGAAGGAGAGATGCTGGTTAGTAATGACTGATGACATTACTTTCTTAGAGTGTTAAAATTGCTGCAGATGCAACATAATATAAAACATGAATATACTGTGAAGGATCATCCTTTTTAACCTTTTTTTATGGCAGAGTCCTTGAAAGTACATGGAGAAGCCATGCTCAGAATTAAATATTTCAACACAAGACAGTGTGGTTTTTATTAAACATTACACATAAGGGTCTACTCAATAAATAGAACAATGAAGGGAATTTCATGTAATTGAGGCAGGAATTTCCAACTTAGTGCCAATGTAGCTGAGTTGGGAGTATTTTTCCAGTTGAATGGGTGAATTTTTCAAACTCAGATAAATTGGCCTGAAGTTGAAAATCCCCATTAATTCTCTCTTTATTGAGTAGAACCTATAGTATCTTAGGCTGAGGTCTTACATCGACTGAAACATTTTGTGAATAGAGTGCTATGCAGCCACACTGCATGGGGAAAAAAACCCTCTTATCGCTGTGTAGTAGTACCATTTACTAATAGTGCCAACAAAGGCTTTGATAAGTTCAAATATATATACATATATATATATATATATATATATATATATATATATATATATATATATATATATATATATATGCAATAAGTACAAAAGTGCTATTTAGATTGTAAAGTGTAAGTGTAAAAACCACCAAAATACACCATAAATAGATACTATGTTGGTAATGTATAAGCACGGCACATATGCATGATAGCCAAATAATAGAGCTACCATCATGTGCACTTATGTATAAAGCAGACTCCCAAGACATTTCAGGAGTCTGCACTGCCTCCATTGATTGCAGCCAACATATATAAAATCTGCACCTGGTTTAGTGTACCCCAGAACCTCCATAACAAACAGTGATTGTACCTTTTTATAGCCTTCCCGACACTTGTCCGTGCAGGTGTTTTTATACATGACCGACCCCAATGTGTAGAAGAAAAGCTCTAATAAAAAATGTACACCAAAATTGTCAAAAATTAGAAATACTTACAATTAAATAGACGTTAGGATTATTACAGGGGGAAGAAAAACTACAATAATGTAGTAATATCTTGAAATGTAGGAAATCATACAACACACTTGCCAAATGAAAACTTACTTACTATAGAGCACTGAATCGCAACCCAGTCCTCATGGCCCACCCAACAGTCCAGGATTTAGGGATTACCTAGACAAAGTTGGGTAATCCCTAAAACCTGGACTGCCTGACGTTATTCCAAAAAATGACATATAGATCATATTAAGGGTTGGAGGCAGTAGGTTATTATTTAGAATGAGGTGAACTTACATCTGTATGTTACATACTGATAACCCCAGATGCAAATTCTCTTTACACAATTATAGATCATGCTAAGGGCTTGGAGGCAGTATGCTATTTTTTGGAACAGGATGATAAGAGCCATACTGGGCAGCTTTATTACTGAGGACAAAAAACGTGTAAACCAATGTTACATATGGGAGGGATTTTGGGAGAGTTTTAATATACAATTAAATGTACTGTATTTTTATTAAAGTATATTTTTGTAGCGTATATTTTTTTATATGTATTTGTTTTCAAATGTATATGTATATTAATTGATAGCTTTTTTAAGCAGCAGGTGTATTTCTGTATTCCTTTTTTAAATACATACTTACCTTTAATGCATTTTTGGATTGAATTAAAGACATGCAGTGACCTCAGTGTTAGTAACAATATGTTTTAAATTAATAATTTGATATTAAAGGGTCTAGTCAATAAAGACCCACCTGGACCAAAATGGACACAGACTATGCAAAGTTGACAGATTCCGTAAATAGGATTCCCCCTACTCAATATGGGTTAAAAACTGGCAGTTAATAACTGTTGGTTTAAAATGAAAAATGAATTTAACAAAAATAAGATCACCCTCCCTACCCCACCTTCCCATCCTCAGGGCCATGGTACTGCCAATGGCCCAATGAATTAAAATAAATGCCCTGAGCCCTGTAAATACATAGGAACAAAATATATCCCAGCCCCCTGTCCATATATGGTGGGCCAGGGTGAGAACCCCCAAATAATAACATTGGTTCGAGGCATTTGGGAACAACATACAATTGATAAACCCCCGGGGTCCAGAAGCTGCCCAAATGCCTCAAGACCCCATATTAATAAAATTATCCCACTTCATGGGTCTGGATGCTGGCCAGAGGCTTCCAGACATACATAATACAATTATCCTCCCTTCTCCTAGCCCAAGTAGGAGGAGGATATTCAATTAAGTCACATGTAAATAAAAAACATTTTGAGTGCCAGGGGGTTAAAATACAAGTTCTTTTAAATGTCCCATGTAGTCTACAATGTGCTTGTCCCATGATGTCTACAATGCATTGGACATTTAAAAAGGTTTTTTTTTTTTTTGCAGCCCCCTGGAACTCAAAGGTTTTATTTTTACAGGGCAGCAGCTGTACCCCTGGGGGGTAATACATAATTTTTTGGTTCACAGGGATTTAGACAGCCTTTGGACCAAAGTTATTGTTTGTGGGTGAGTTCTGAGCATCTTGCTCTGGCCATACATCTATGTAACAGAGGGCTGGGAGCCATTTGGATTTATCATTGGGGTGTCTCATGCTACTTGCTCTAGACCCCCATTTATTATTACGGGGTAAGATCAAGTCATGTGCAGGAGCTGGAAGCAATTTGCCCATCTCCCAGCCCTGTGTATATATTAGTATGTAGTATATTGTAGTAGTATATTCGCTATTTAAATTTGTATTCATCTATTTTTAAGGGCTATCTGAATCATCGAAGTGATCCAAAAATGTCCAAAACTCAGAGCTTCGATTTTCCTTATGAAAAGTAAACCCTATAATATATTTTCAGGTTCTATCCTGCATGCTCATCTTTAATCTAGTATGTATTCATCTTCTTTGGTTTTCATCTCTGTTTTTTATATTCTGTTATGTTTATTAGTTATCCCTGTTCCTGGGGTTTTCATTTGTTTATCCTTGTGTGTTCTTCACTTCATAGTCCTGGCCAGAGAGTGACCCTTCTTAGTCCTGGTGAGAGAGTGACCCTTCCTATTCCTGCCCACAGAGTGACACTTCCTAGTACTGGCCACAGTGTGGCACTTCCACATCCTAGTTCCGGACACAGATTGGTCCACCGTAGTTCCTTAGCTCTTGTTCTGAGTGACACCTGCCTTGCCTTGCATTAGAGTGACACCTGATTAGCCTGGCCCCAAAGAGGCTATACCCAAAATGGAATCTGCTGAGATTAGTATCTGCCCAGTTGGCCCAGTGTGGAAAGTGCCCAGTCCAGTTATAGTCTGGTTCCGGTCTTGACCTCTGTAAAACAGGTGAACAGAGTCCCTTGAATGGGATGCCTTGCCTTAGAGTCCCTTTATTGGGGTGTCCTCTCACAGTATAACCCTGTTATAGTGTTCCAGTCCTGTCATAGTGTTCCAGTGCTGTCTTGCTATTCAGTTTGGAGTTAGGGACTTGCCTAATGTGAGGTACCTTTATGCTGGTTGTCAAGCTTAATCTTATGGCATAACCAACTAAACGCTGCACGTGACATGTATAAACGTTATCTGTTATCATCCGTACATCCACTTGTGCAATATGTTATATGTCTTAATTGAACATGCAAAACTTCTATTTAATTGCAAAGTTTATGTTTGCCAAGTGGTGGGTTGAGAGATCCAGGTGACGGCTGGCTAAGGGGACAGGCATGCGATTGCCCCATGGCTGCTCTCTATTCTCTCTTGCTAACCTCTCTCAGTGGACTGAAGCTGCTCTAATTTTCACTTTTAAATGCCCCAGTTGGTGACACTTCTGATCTTTCTATCCAATTGTCTAGTCGGCTTATCAATCTATGTACCTTATCTGTCTTGCATGTCTTTGCTTGGGATGTGTGCAGGGAATTGAACTGTCTGAGTTTAAATGGTGGGGGTGATGAGTCTGGATGTTTTGGCTGTTTGTTTGGATCTTGGAAAGGCTGTGAGGGAAAATATGGTAGTTATACTCATTAAAGAATGTGGGAAGAGTTTGGAAGCAAATGGAAATGTGACAAAAATGTGGCGAGAAATTGGAAGCAAATGAAAGAGTGACAAAAGATAGTTAAAGGAAATAATAAGTAGAAAAATAAAGACAGATTGTTTAAAATCTAAGAAGTTTGAGTTTCATTTATTTAAACATGGCATAAACCAGAGAATACAACAGACACAAGTCCAAATTAGATGGTGTCTGGCTGTATGCCTTAGGAATCTGTATTGAACAGTCTGAGTTCAGTTGTTAGGGCATTATGGGTTTGGATTATGTGGCTTTGTGGGTGGATTCTGGAATGGCTCTGGAACCTGTATTGAACAGTCTCCATGAAATTACTAGGGGATGATGGATCTGGATGTTGTGGCTGTGATTGTGGATCTTAGAATGGCTCATTAATCTGTATTGAAAAATATGAATCAAAATGCTGAATAGTTATGGGTTTGGATATTATTGCTGTATGTGACTCTTCGAATAGCACAGGGATCTGTATAGAACTATCTAAGTCCAATTTCTTGGGGATGATGGGTCTGGATGGTATGACTGTGTGTTTTAATTTTGTTATAGGTGTCACCAAGTGTAACTGCATGAATTTAAGAGAAACATTGTCTTATACAGGGAAGTGGATGAAAAATGATTGTATCTTAGAAGTCTTTATATTTCTTACATGCCATTTCTTAAATTCTGAGATCCTTTAAGTAAGGTATTGTTGGAGCCAAAAGAAGGTTACACAAATTATTTAATGGTCCTAGGTGGATGGAGATGAATATTTATTATATACTGAGGTATGTAAAATGTTAGTATTTGTATTGCATTCATTTAAAAATAAATGTATCATTATGTTTTAAGTAAACTTCTCCAGGAAATAAAACCAAGCAGAATATTTTATTCCATAACATTCACCTAGGACTTGTCAGCATATTTGTACAACATAGTAGGAAGCTATTGTGTCAAGTGAGCAATCTTTTTATATTTATGATTATAAATTATTTGGCTTCATTTTCTCCATATTCTTGTTACATGTAAGTATCTCATGGAATGTCCTATTTACTGGATGGCATGTTTCTAGTTTAGGGATTTCAAATAACCTCTCATCCATAAAAATGTATATGCTCTAGGCTATAAGTACATATTTACATTGCTTACCATCTGTTCAGGATTTGTTTCAGAGAGCACTCTTTAGTATATATCTGTTTATTTTTCCACTTATTGTGTTGAAGAGAAGAAGAACCGTGAAATAACGATACTTCCATTCCCTTCTCCACAATTTCAGCTAGAAATATATGGATTATAATGTCTTTGTTTTTTCTTAATTAGTTGTTGCTCAAATACGTGTAATAAATACCCTTCCAGTTTAAATACCAGATCTACCCCGTTAGGACTTTTATTTTCTGTCTTATTTTCTCCTTATTTAGGCTTTTCAAGACACTTGAGAAAGCCTAAATAAGGAGAAACACGTTGTGTGTGGGAGAGGAGCATTCTACTAGAACTTCATGCACCTTACAAGTCTGGAACTACATGCACTTTGCAGCTGCTTGCTGTTTGCTTTTATGTAAGATTTTATATTTTTGTATTCTGCATTATTAAAGAAAGTTTTACTGAAGATATATCTCCTTCCTCCCCTGTCCTATTCTTTATGACCTCGAGGATCATCTGATAACACCTGTGAATTCAAAACCCCTAGAGGGGCTCCCCGAATACCTATGACACTGAGCAGGGTACTGCTCAGGAAGATGTGAGTGGAACCCTCATATATTATATGTCTTTTGGTCCACTTATTAGTCTTAATATACTACACTATATTACTTTATTTTGTGTTTGTTTTTATTCCCCTTACATTATATACAGAGAATATTGCCTCCTATAAGGGTAAATAACAGTGTTTAGTGTTTTGGGAAGCGCACCATTTCACTTATTTGTTTTGTGTGTATTTTATGTACCAGGAGTGAAGCACTGGTTGTGTTTTTGTGCTGCTACTCCCTTCACAGTTAAAGGCACAGTGTACTCTATTTTTGTTTACTTCAGTAGATAGGGGCTAAAAGGAATTTCTGGGATGTTCTGGGAGGTTTGTATGATCTTGAGTATAGGGTCAAGTACAGTTAAATAGTAACAGGGACAAAGGGCATCCTTGTCTTACCCATCTTTGCATAACAATTTTGGGTGAATCTAAGCCATTGGTTGTGATAACGGTGGGAGGATTATTGTTACGGTGTTAAATGTTAGTAATTTTTGGCCAAAGTATCAGTGTAATATGACTTGGAATATGTGACCAGGATACCTGGTCAAACGCCTTTTCAGCATCTAAACTTAAACGTAGGTTGGTGTCATGAGTCAACCTGAATTCTGGCTCATCCAAGCAGTATCCAGGTTTTTCAGTTTCCTCTCTGCGTTTACTATTCTGTTCAGCTTCTTTGTTATTCTTGTTCTTGGTTTTTTTTTTCCTTATGTGTGCTTTATGTCCTTGTTCCAGGCCACATGGTGGCATATCTCACGCCCAGCCACATGGTGGCCTATGTCAATCCCGGCCAAATGGTGGCATATCTCAGTTATGGCCACATGGGGGCATTTCCTAGTTCCAGGCCACAGTGGTGGCATTTCCCAAGTCCCTATCCTTAAGGGGCACCTGTCTAGCCTGGGACCTCAATTGTATCTTGAGTGGTTTTGAGGCTAGAAATAACATTACATGGTGAGGTCTGCAGGGCCTTCCTGGCATTCTTTATTCTAAAGCTCTCCATTATAGTTTGGTATTCGGTAGATGTATTCTGCATTAAGGGTTCAAGTAAGCCCTGCAGGTAAGTGCGGATCACGGATTTCAGGCACACCTTTTGCTCTAATGTTGGCCTGTCTTCACTTTATGACAAGAATAAGCATACATTGATGTGTCCTACGGAATTGCTGAGTTAGTAGGCACACTTTATGAGACATTTCTGTATGATTCTGCTGCAGATTCTCTGTGACTGTCTCTAAGGTTGCCCTTTTTATTCCTTCTCCCCCTGTTGTCAGATGATTGTGGTATATGTTTTTCTATCAATTTGGCTGTTGAATCCATCCAATTTGGCAGTTTGAATGTGCAGGAGTTCAACTAAAACGTGTCTGCTTGCTGCTATTGCTCTGCCCCAGCTTTTTGTTTTATTATTATTTTACCCATGTCTCTCGAGTACTAAAGTGATTTTTTAAAAATGTTTTGCTTTTTATGACAAGCATAATACAATTTCTCTTTTTCCTTCAATAATATAGCTTTTAAATAATTGAATTTCTCCTGGATTTCTAAAATCTAAAACTTTTATTTTTGATGGTGTGACTAGAGTGCAAACTTTCACCTACAGCAGTATCAGACATTGAATCTCCATTTGCCAACCAGAAATCTACAATGGATCTGCTCATTCCTGAAGCACATGCCTACCCCATACTGATTAGTTCATTCTGCCCAGATATCGTCAGGGCTCAGTGCTAATGATAATGTCCTCAGCGTACTCATATCTAGGTCTCTGTCTCCAGGGCAATTCCCATTTTTCTCAATGCTTTTCAATTGCCAGTTAGTCTTAATCTAGACAAAACTAAGATCTTGATTGTATGTTTGGAGCTCTGGCTAAAGATGCTGTGGAACTTGGGGTTAGACCAGCATCTGTGTTGGATTTGTGCAACATTGACAGCACCTAAATATGCATGCAGAGGTTTTAGCTGATGTCAATTAGGTTGTTACTATCTAAAGTTTAAAGTAGAATTTTAATAGTGCTATTTATATCACAAAGCAAATATCACACATCCCAGCATGTGCAGAGACAGCCACAGTTAGATGCTGAGGCTATTTTATGACCTTTTGTGGCCATATTTAAAGGTATTTGTGTGTTATATGCAGCATATAATTCAGATCAGACAGAGATTAATCTCCACTGCTACTGCCATTATGTATAACATGTATTGTGATAATGGTTTAAACTCTTAACTACAGAGGTGCTGATCGTTTATAAGCAGGACATTACTCATTTCCAAAAAAATGGGTCTTTAAGAATCAGATTGTAATTCTGGCATTAAACTATATGTTATTTTATTACACACTTACCAAGATTATACTATTATTTGAATAGCCTGTGCAATTTTTTGAGGAATCAGCACATATCTAAGGGAACATTCTTTGTATAACATTTTTTCAATTTCATTTTAACCTCTGCAAAACTCAGGCATGCTAAAATCTTCATATTAATCTTAATACCGTGTGTGTGACTGTTTGATTGTGTTTGTGTGTGTGTGTTCTAACAACCTTTATCTCCCTCTCTCTGTGTGTCATTTTTTGAAAGTGATGAGTTTGGTCAGGCTCAAGCAGCTTCAACTCCCATTGCTTTATAGTCAGTTTAAGCACTCAGATTCTTAGTTCATTGAATTCAATTAGGCGAAGTTAATGTTCATTACAAGAATTTACATTACTTTAGCCCCGGTTACTTAACCTTTAATTACCCTGATTTACCAGCATTACAAAAGTGCTTTACACACTACCTAAAATATAATGCACTAGAAGTCTTTTTTCTTTTCAACAGACTGTAAAACATTAAACTTTAGGTTAGTATTATTAACTCTTTAGCATGCTTTTAATTCTGCACACCAATATATAATCACCGTATTTAATATTTTCATTAACATTTAAGTTACATATGTTCATCACTTAAACCCTAATTGAACATATATATCATAGCATAAATAATGTAAAACCTTATTTAAACCATAGTAAGCTTTTCATGGAAATAAAGTAACAAAACAACAGCTAGAATAATTTAAAAATACAGACAGGCTCAACATAGAATACAAATAGAAACAATAAACAGATAGGCTTGACACAAAATACAGATAGAAACAAAAATCAGATCAGGCTCGCCACACTGATACGTCTGTGGGATATTCTGACTGTATGCAGGCACATTGAATCAAAAGCAGGAATGAGAGGTAGAAAGGTTGAACTTGATGGACTTTTTTCAGCCTAAATTACTATGTTACTATGTTATCAAATATGAATAAGGCATGAATGAAGATCAGGCAAACCAATTTGTTCTTTAGATGGGGAAGCAGTGTAAACACACAAGTGAGAGAAGTTAAGCTATAGTAATATATCTCCTGAGAGTGTACATGTTATTCAATATCACTAATAAATGAGAGACAAAATATTAATTTTAACCATGTACCAGTGCACAATGCAATTTGACTAAGCCAATTTTTCCAACATCACAATCAGCTTTGTTAATTCAAAAATATGTATATTTTTAAAGTTATGGTACAATACCAACATTTATAGATTGATTCTATCAGAGCCTACCAAATTATACAATTAATATATAGAAGATCAGGGTGTTTAGGTATTCATATGGAATCCAATAATGATCATGATTAAACAAAAAAAAATATTGTTATATCTATAATTAGGGATTGTTAAGATATTTATTTGGGAATGTGTAAATAGTATGACTTACAGCTAATAAAAGATTTCCTAGAGCATATTAAAAAGCTAACATCCTAAACACAATATTTTGTTAGGACTTTTAACATCTGCAAAACTATGGTTTTGAATGCTTTCCACTTCTACAACTACATATTAACTATAATTACAATTAACAATGTAATGTAATATACACAAAATATAAATTAATTAGCAGGTAAAGAGGTAGATTACATTCTTGCTGTTACTTTCCATTAGAGGATAGCCGTTTCACCGCTGTCTGTAATCAGAGGCGGTCTATTTAAACATTTGGAGATCCGTTTGAGACATGCTGGACACCAAAGGCTGAAGAAGTTTTCGAAACGCGTCCCTTTTTGGCATCCTTTTTTCTCTGCGAAAGACCTGGCCATGCTTCTTTTTCGCTCCGGATTCACTGCTCTGAGTCCAGCATTGTCTCAAGCGGCTCTCCTCTAATGGTGTGTATTATCTACCCATTACTGTTACTGTTTTTACTCAGTTTTGCCTTTTTAGTTTTATTTATATTTGTCACTAGCATACCCATACTGCTAGTTGTAATATATTCATTTGTATTTTGTGTTTCCACCTCTGATTTCAGGTGGTTCTGTGTTCACCTATTTTATTTCATTATATTTATTAAATCTATATATTTTTTATACCTTTAAATTGTGTGTTTTTTATGGTGTATTTGTATACATTCATATTCAGTCATTTACACCGAATTCTACATCATTCTGTAGCGCTGTCTTCCCTCCTTCTATAAGAATGGAATGTACTGATAATTAAGAAAGTTGCTTCCAATCACGAGATAAAACAGAGATAAGAGCATTTTGGTAACACAGAGATAAGAACATTCCGGTATCTTCTGGTAACTTCTCTTTGCTCTAATCAGTAGGATTAATTGGAGATGGCAAGAACCTGAGATTCCAGGCCCTTGCCAACTTCTCTTCTCCAAGGACTCCCAGTGTCATCTCCAAGGTTAGAACATTCAGATGTTCAGCAAGTGAATACATGAGATAATATTATGAGTATGTGTCTTCTAATTAAACTGAAGCTAAACAGGTGCAAAAGCAAAACTAGCTCTTTCGGTTAACCCTCATAATGCTAGGTTACTCCAGTTAACCCTTGCAATGCTAGGTTACCCCTTAAATTCCACTCTAATATGGATAACTTACTTCACTGTTTGCCCTGATATATCATAGAGAAAGCCAGTGTTTCTGTAGGCTTTCTTCTGCCTGATTGCATAGCCTTAGCAATGGTTAATCTAGCGCATTATATGATTATATAAAAAGCACCTATAACTACTATTGTTAAAACAAAGCCCATAATTATCTTCTTTCCCATGTCTCCCAACCAGCTACTTCTCTCAAAAGTCCAGTCAAAATCTTTACCACGTTCTCTTAGCCTTTCCTGGACTTCCTGAATCTCATCTATGCTGGTGTGTATGTGTTCTGATGCATCTGAGACATAAATACATAATTGTTTACCCAATAGCTGACAAACTCCTCCCTGCTCTGCCAGCAAATAGTCAAGTGCCATTCTATTTTGCAGAGAGACTGCTTTAATATGGAGTAATTCCTCATCTATGACTGTAATGGCTTTTAATGTAGTATAAGCCATTCAGTCTACATCCTCTTCCAAATAATGAATTTTGGTTGCCAAAATGGGTATACCAACCCAGTGGGTGAGGGTTATTCCAAACATTTCTGCACTCGTGGTTGGATCGTGTACCTTGTTTTTTTAACAATTGATTCACATATTCTTCCTGAGCCCACTCTATGTTCTCACCACTCACGGTGGAATACCTACCAATAGCTCACGGAGTAGGGAACGGCCTACCCATTAATATTTCATAAGGGGACAGTTTGGTGTTTCATTAGGAGTCATTCTGATTTCTGTCAGTACGGCAGGTAAATGGTCTGGCCAGTTATGAAATGTACCATTAGTACCTTTCCTCAATTTGTCTTTAATTTTTCTATTTTTTCTTTCAACCTGGCCTGCAGCATGTGGATGGTATGGCATATGGAACTTCCATTCAACATAAAGACTTCTGACTAAACCTTGTGTCACCTGGGAGATAAAATGGGGGGCCATTGTCACTATTTATCTGAAGAGGGATTCCCCACCTCAGGATCCACTCTTTTTTGACAATATCTTTACGACTGTACGCACCCTCTCATTAGTACTTCCAAAAGCTTTGATCCATTAACTGAATTGGTCCACAATGACTAGAAGGTATATGATGCCTCCTCTAGCTGTAGGCATGTGCGTAAAGTCTATTTGCAGCTGTTGCATAGGCCCTTCTGGAAGGGGCAAATGATCAGATTTGACAACTGTCCCTGTCTGTGTTGTTCTTTAGACATGATAAGCATCTAGACAGTTGTGTCTCTATGGTCTGACTTAGATACATAATGACAAATCTATCTCGTATCATCTGTTCTGTCAGTTTCTTACCTCTATGGCCAAATTCATGGTATGTAGAGATAATCAGTGGGCTAGCTGCTTTTGGCATCCGATCCTTTTTCCATAGACCAACTTGGTTTATGGTTAAACCTTGTGACTTCCAAAACTCTATGTCCTCAGTGGGTGCTACCTCCTGCAATGTTCTGAGGTCATAGCTTGAAATAACTTCTTGTGACACTAGATGCAATTGTGTGTTAACAGATGTGTCATAATCGGGCCACATAACTTGTGTTTGAGAAGCAGCTTTTGCTGCTTGATCAGCATGTGCATTACCTACTGCCTCCATGTTGTCTGTGATTTTATGTGCGGGGCATTTAATGACTGCAACTTCTGCAGGTAAGAGTAAACATCAAGTAATTGGTGTACTTACTGGGCATGTGTAATGCCTTTACCATCTGCAGCAATGAAATTCCTGTAGCGCCATATGATGCCAAAATCATGCACCCCACCAAAGGCATATCGACTATCTGTGTAAATATTTACCCTTTTGTCTTTGTATAATTTGCAAGCTTACATAAGAGCAACAAGTTCTGCTGCTTGAGCAGAAACAAATGGTAATGCACTAGGAGCTAGAATATGTTTCAGCGTGACTATTTCAAAAATAGTAAAATAGATGCCATCTGCTGGCTTAAAGCCTGAACTATCAAAAAACATTCTCTGCCTCTCCCTTTAAAGGGGTGGTTTGCAAATCAAGACTCACGCTTGTCTGTTGCTGTATTGCAGTCAGACAGCCGTGGTCAGTATCTATATCAGTGTCTACTGTGTGTTTCAACATAGCAGTGAGTGCAACAGACAGACCTGAGTGCATAGTGTAGTATTTAATAATCAAATTTTGCAGCTACCTGTCTCAGACATGCCGGCTGTCCCTGCATTACACCTGTATTTTTCTTAAAAAAATATGCCACTGGTCTATAACCGCAACCATGCTTCTGTACAAGCACTCCTGCCACTGAATTACCTGTCTCTGCACAAAACAAATAAAAGGGTAAATCATAGTTAGATAAGCCAAAGGCTGGGGCTGTACACAATACTGTAAATGTGAATAGGGGCTTAGTGTCAGGGTGTACAGGGATGCTGAAAAAGGCACTGTTTAAATAAATCACTATAAAACAGCAGGCCCTATGGGGAATAGCTGTTAGCATAGCTGTCACATCAGGGACCAGGGGAGCAAGGGGCTGTACCAAATTATTAATTGCTCTGAAATCCTGTGTCAACCTCCAGCCTCTATTTCCCGGTTTGGGGACTGGATTGATCGGGGTGTTGTAGGGAGACACAGTAGGCTCAATGATGCCTTTTTCCAGTAATTCTGCAGTTACCGATTGTATACCCTCACTCTTCTTGGCTGATAGTGGATATTGTTTAACATAGACAGGAGAGACATCAGGTTTAAGATTAGCTTGAAATGGGGAACAATTAATGTCTCCAGGATCCGTGGAACTTTGAGCCCAAAGTTCAGGATCAATGTCTTGGAGAAAATCTGGCACTTGTGTCAATGTGGATGTCATGCAATATTCTATATCATGGATATCATCCATGGGCAAAAATACATGTTGCAAAACTAAATCCTGACCTTGCACCCATAAATAAGCATGCTCATCTGTACATATATATGCATGACTTGGGGACATCCATATGCCTTTAAGCCGGACTGTTTTGTCTGATTTGGTGTCTTGAATTTCTTTCTCAGGGTCATACTCGGTACATACAATTGGACTCATAAGCTCACAAGTAATGTATGCATGCTTGTGTTTTGTAAAATCAACCAGTGATCTCAACGTTGTTCTAACATAATCTGGGATTTGTAATGCTCTTACATTGAGGTGATCTGTGTCGTGAACAAGTGGTTCTTGATACAAATTATGTTCTGTGTTTGTGGGAATGTCTATCAGGATTCCTCCCTTGGGAGTCATCAGTAAATTAACTTTTAGTTTTCCAGCAAATTAACGGGACACTGGGGAAGGAAATTAATGGATATTTAAACTGTATAGTGGAGTCTGGCACTTGAACAGTTAAGATTGGGGTGTCATAGCTTTTGGTGGCTATCCCCCCTATTCCCATTGAGGACACATCTGATTCGCGCATTGGGCCAGAATAAGAAAATGTATTTAACACAGAGCCTGTGGCACCTGTGTCAACTAGGAATGGTGTATCAATTCCATTAATTTGCAATGTGATATGTGGCTGTTCTGACCAGCTATCAGTTAATTGTGCAACGAAAAAGATGGGGGTTATAGTCCTTGGGCAGTCCTATTGTGGATTTAAAGTGCGCCATGGCACTGGGAATTTAGGTGTTTGTGTTGGTGTAGCTGTGTTAGCATTCCCTAGCTTCTGCTTGTGATTGTCCACTGTTTTTGGGGCTCTGCACTGCTTTGCCCAGTGCCCTGGGTAGTTGCAATTAAAGTATATCTCAGCCCTAGTAGTTTTCCCTCCTGACTGATTTCTCATACCTCCTCTGTATGGTGCACCACTGCTGTGTCCACGGGCACCTAGGGAATAATTAGGTCTACCCTTATTATGACTTGGTTCAGTAATGAAAATCAGTTCTGATTGCTGTGCTTTTACCACAGGGAACACACTTGCTGCTTCCTTAATGCGCAACTCATTTTATATCTCAGTGGGCTTGCTCTCCCACCATTTATTAATCAACATTTTTGCAACGTGCTGCACTTTCTCATCCAATCCAGGCATCAAGGTCTGACTATACATATTACATTTCTCCTTGTCATCATCATCAGGCACTGTCATTCCTGCTGTCATGGTCCATTCTGCACGGAACCTGCAACAATAGTCACTCACACTCTCACCACTTCTGCTTCAAACCCATTACTGCACCCATGTTCATGCATGTCCTACCCTGCTTCTCAAAGTACTCCTCTATATGTTTCCACATATTTGCCTTGTGACTTTCAACCAACCACAAATATCCATCCTGATTAGTCTTTTCCTTATGATGAACAAGACTCAGCTCGGGAATCTGCACTTCTCAGTCATTATCCTGATAGTTAGTCAACACATCCAGACAACACCTGATATCTACACCAGTAAACAACACTCCACTAGTTACTCTCTTCAAAAACTTTACAGCACCTCTAGGGTTAAAATAGGAGTCTGGACACCCCTTAGTCCAAACTCTGACAATATTTCAATCAACGGACTGCAACACAATCTGATCTTCCACTGTGAGAAAAGTATACTGTTCCTCTGCTACACTGCTTTTCTCATCCTGATCACTGTTTTCAGAACTAGATACAGTTACAGACTTTTTTTGAGTAGTACTGCGAGTAGTTCTCCACTGTGTCGAGGTGGACGCTGTGGGTTTTGGCAGTATTTCCCCTTCAGAGCAGAGATCCCCAGGTGCTCCAGGGAGAGAGGATAAGGGAACACACACACATACATATATATATATATATATATATATATATATATATATATATAAATATATATAAATATAGATAGATAGATAGATAGATAGACAGATAGATAGAACAAACATGCAAGAACTGACCTAACACTTAAATTAAACAGTGAGGATTTGGTTAATTATGGCCATAAGATGAAGCTTGCCAGCCATGTCAATGTACCTCACAATTAGGCAAATCCCTATGCTAAAACTGAATAGCAAACTAATAATACATACAAATAGAGAAAATACCTGCAGAGGTGAAGAAAGCAAACAGGGGAAACGGGTCTGGTTGGATTTATAGAGGAACTAAGAAAGAGGAAACTAAGAAACCCTGTAATGGAGAAATGGAATAACAAAGAGAAGTAAAACCAGAAATGGATCAGAGCAGAAACTAAAGTAATAGGAACCTGAGAGTACTGAGAAAATGCTGAGATAATTCATGGCTGAACTTTAAACCAGAAAGCAACTAAAATAGAATAGTAATGATAGCAGGACTGAGAAATACAGGGAATAAGCATACAGGGCATAAGAGCAGACTTAGCATACAATTACATGACAACCTCCAACCAGCACTACTGCTTTGTTGGATAACTTCTTTAAGGGAACAAAAGCCATGACACATACAGATTCCCTGGTCATATATCATGGAGTGCTCACAGATGGGGCTACTCTAGAACAGGGCAGGATCCAGACTGTAGCCGTATTAGGCAGATGCCACTCTGTACAAGTATGCAAAACAATGGCAGAAACTAGCATATGTAATAAGTAGTGTTGAGCGAACCGGAACCGCAAAGTTCGGGTTCGTACTGAACACTACGATTTTTGGACCCCGGACCCCGAACACGGGCATTCCACTGTATGTCCGGGTTGGAGTTCGGGGTTCGGCGATTAATATCCCCTTAAATTTAAAATTACTAGTGACTGGACAGCTATTGCTGCCCAGTCACTAGTAATATACCCCCCCGCCCCCGCCCTGGTCCCCACCCATTGCCGGGGGGCAAGGACCCTAATAAGAATGAGGGGGGACCTAGTGTCCCCCCCCGGTCCCCACCCATAAGCGGCGGGTGGGGACCACAAATAAAGTGACTAGGCCCTAGTCACTTACCCCCCCCCGAATAAAAAAATTCCTACCTACCCCCCCTCACCCTAATAATAGTGAGGGGGGTGGGCAATAAGCTAACCTGTAAAAAAAAAAAATATTTTATATTTACCATTTGAGGTCTTCTTTCTTCGTTCTTCTTTTTTATTTCTTCAGCCCCAAAAAAGGCCAAATAAAAAAACATAATACGCGCCGCAAATAAAAAAACTGAGCGCAAAAAAAAAGAAATCCACGGGTGAAAAATAATCCATCTTCTTTTTTATTTCTTCAGCCCCAAAAAAGGCCAAATAAAAATTCATAATACACGCCGCAACTGTTAAAATAAAAAAAAAAACCCGAAGCACAAAACAAAAAAAAAATCCACTGGTGGAAAAAAAAAATCCAACTTCACCCATGGAGGGCCCCGTGCAGACTGAGCTCTGAAGGGCTGGGGAAGGCTTATAAAGCCTTAATTAAGCTCAGAGCACTCTGATTGGTTGGATTTCAATCCAACCAATCAGAGTGCTCTGTGTCATTTTACACAGCGTGGGAAAGTTTTTTTTTCAAAAGAACTTTCACACAATCAGAGTTCTCTGAGCTTAATTGCAGGGTGGGGAAAGGCGTATTATGGATTTTTATTTGGCCTTTTTGGGGGCTGAAGAAAGAAGAAATAAAAAAGATGGTCCCCCCCTCATTCTTTTTAGGGTTCCCACCCGCCGGCCATGGGTGGGGACCGGGTGGGGACTCTTAGGATCCCCCCCTCATTATTAGGGTCCCCACCCGCCTCTCATGGGTGGGGACCGGGGGGGGACACTAGGTCCCCTCCTCAATATTATTAGGGTCCCCATCCGCCTCTCATGGGTGGGGACCGGGGGGGGACACTAGGTCCCACCTCATTATTATTAGGGTCCCCACCTGCCGCTCATGGGTGGGGACCGGGGGGGACACTAGGTCCCCCCCTCATTATTATTATTAGGGTCCCCATCCACCGCTCATGGGTAGGGACTGGGGGGGTCACTAGGTCCCCCCTCATTTTTATTATTAGGGTCCCCACCCGCCGGCAATGGGTGGGGACCAGGGCAGGGACACTAGGTCCCCCCTCATTATTATTAGTGTCCCCACCCGCTGGCAATGGGTGGGGACAAGGGCGGGGACACTAGGCCCCCCCTCATTATTATTAGGGTCCCTACCGTCCGCTCATGGGTGGGGACCGGGGGGGACACTAGGTCCCCCCCCTCATTTTTATTAGGGTCCCTACCGTCCGCTCATGGGTGGGGACCGGGGGGGACACTAGGTCCCCCCCTCATAATTATTATTAGGGTCCCCACGCGCCAGCAATGTGTGGGGACCAGGGGGGGGTCACTAGGTCCCCCCCTCATTATTATTAGGGTCTCCACCCGCCGGCAATGGGTGGGGACCGGGGGGGACACTAGGTCCCCCCTCATTACACTAGGAGGTTCAGGGTCAAGTTTGCCCTTTCCATGGCTTTTTTAGAGGCATTTTAGTGGCCAAAAGTTCAGAAAAATAGAAATTTTCTAGTTTTCTTTTTTTTATTTATTATTTTCAATTTTTTCATATACATATAAAAAGACAATACAAGTAGTACAAAAAATACATTAATTACAATAAATACAATACAATATACTGATACATATTCAAGCTTCTAATCATCACGGGAAGGTATCTCTTTTTTTTTCTTCTAGTTTTCTGAACTTTTAGCCACTAAAATGCCTCTAAAAAAGTCATGGAAAGGGCTAGAGGGCTGCAAAAGGAAGTAAAATGTGGGTAAGAGTAGGAGAAGTGCCATGCAAGCAAATGTGGATAGGGAAATAACTTATAAAACTTAAAAGCATGAGCTAGCATAGAAAATGAAGAAGTATGCAAAGCAAAAGAATACAGAAATCACTGGAACAGCTTGGATGAGACTATAAACAGTGTGAGGCGTCAGAGTTTGATTTTATAAAAATCTTTATTTTTCCCAATCATTTTGATCAACCTACAAGGCTGCAACTAAATATGTATATTTTAAAGTTTATAGGGATACTCACTATAATTTGCACCCAGGTGTTTTGTGCTAAAATATATTTACTTCTATGTTAGCACTTATCCACAGTAAGAAAATACAGCAATGGAATAACATTTACACCTTGAAAACAACACTCTTAATCCAGGAAACATAGGTGTTATTTGCCCATTGTGTGTCTCACACTTCTTCTCCTAGTCACGTCTTCTTTCTTCTCCTGGTGATGTCTGCAATCTTCTCTTCCTGCTGGATCCCAGCAACCGCACCATGGACTGTAGTCTTAAATGCTTTCATTGTAGGAGGGATACGAGGTTGTGGAGGGGCTCCTGATGTGCGATCAAAGCTAATATCCACCACCATGAGGAGGACACTTTCCTCATACTCCTCAACAGATATTACTACAGGAAAAGATGGAAGATGTTTAGAAAATTGCAGTATAGATTCTATTGTTTGCATTCTAGTACAGTTAACATGCAGGGTTATCTGCATATTGAACTATTGCACACTGATATTCTACTAACACTATCTAAAGATTCTTTTTAGTCTAACATTGTCTTTGCATTTATAATATCTATTTCCTGAATTAGTTACCGGTTACATAAAATTAACCTATGCTCCCTGTGAACCTATCAAGAGTTAAACATTATAATCACTTTAGACCACATGAATATAGATGTCATACTACTGTACATCTATGTCCACATTTCTGTGGATGGAAAGAGCAATGGAGTGATCATAAATCACTTCCATAACTCAGTTGCTATTGCTTGACTGCACTTAGAGGAAGTCAGCAACATTACATTGAAAAAGACAAACTAACCCAAGATCAAAGCTAATTTAGGATTACATTTAGGGTTACAAATGCGTTAAGGTTAGAATTAAGGTTAGGGTTAGTGTTAGGGCTAGTAGTAGATTTAGGGTAAGGGTGATAATTAGGGTTTTTGTCAAGAAGTAAAAAAAAATCAGGTCTGAGTAAGAGAAACATTTTTGTTTTCTACATTTTTCATCATATTTCATGATTTTTCTTATAGTAAATTTTATAATATGATAAATAATAATGGTATCTAAAAAACGCCCTTTCTATGGCAAAAAAAAACCTCATTATATAATATGCGTGGGTCAATTAAACAAGGAAAATGACAGCTTAACACTGTTAAAACAGCCATTGTCCAGAATGAGAACATATGTTCCAATGTCCAGCCAATTAATGAGCCTGTTGGATCAATATCCTGCTGTAAAATGGTGGTCTTGACATGGACTTAGTATTTATACACAGATTCCTCAACAGTGACTGGCTGTAAGTTGAATGTAACAATACTTTTCTATTTCTTGAAGCTGGGTCTATCGCCTAAGGAGGTTTGGTTTATTTTGGTTGAATTTTGTATTATTTACAGTATTTCAGGTCTATTTTTTTAAAGGTGCAAAGATCCCAAAGATAATGGAATTTTGAGGCTACCACTTTGTTTCAGTGCTTTTCGGGCATGTTTTGGAAGATATTGTTTGGAATTGGCAATGATGCCTAAATTGTAAATGTATTCGGAGGCACATCAGAGCTACCTGAGTGACTGAGAATTTTTTTTTTTCATGCCACCAATGTGATCTGAATACATTAGCAGTTCGGAAGCACCATTTTGGAGCGGATTATCTTGTTTTTTGCAAGTTACAGGACAATATCAAAAGTATTGTTTTTTGTTTCCTAACCATTTTCTCCTACATTAAAGTTTTGACCCCAGCCCTAATCATCACCTAACACCCTACATCTAACCTTAACCCTAGCACTAACATCTACCATGCTGTAACCCTAAGTGGAACCATAACCGTAGATCTAGGTTTTTTTTTGCGTACAGTGTTGATCGCTACAGGGCATCGCTATATTGGTGGGGCATGCTGCCATCCAACATGTTGCCTGTGATCACTTCGTGGTGTGATCACAGTGTCCTGGTCCGGCCAAATATTTGTGTTTAGTAATGCCTCAATATTGAGGCATCAAAGCAGCACCTGCGAAGCATAGGCAGCATCCATTGATGGTTGCCTATGTGGGATTCACTGCAGGACGTACCAGGTACTTCCATTGTTACATTTTCTGTGACATACCAGTAAGTTCAATGTCGAGAAGGCGTTAAGGTAATTTGGAGGTGACTGAACAGTTGTTAAGGTCCCACACATTGTTAAATTAAACCATCTACATATATACACACACAGAATTTTTTGACTGTGTTTATTGTTCATTCATCATGGCCAAACATGTACATATGCACAGAAAATCTAGTGCAGGTTAACACTGGTTACTTAAATTGATACCAAAATTCTAAAAGTAGATATAGTTAATAATTGAATTATTGATGATCCAAACATTATTTTTTAAAAAGTATCAAATACTTTAGAAATTGTAAAATATAAAAGGCATAGAAAACCTTTATGTACACTGTTCTGGCTTTTAAGACAAAGTGAAAACACAAATGGGGAGAAAAATGTATGATGATGGATGGAAAAAACAAGCTCAAATGTAGTTTTAAGACAAAATATAAGGGAAAAAAACAAGAAGTGAAATAATTAAGATTTAATGATATTGGCATGAACACAAAATATATTATAAAAATAGGTAATATTCTGATGGCTTTTGTTCAGCTTAAACTGTAGGGAATTTTGTTCATGTATTCGGTATTACAATATGAATAGATTTTTGTCCTGCTGCTAAAAAAAAAAAATGCATTTGTGTAGGTAGAAGCTCAATAGCATCTGCTGTAAAAGTTTAGACTTCCCACACTGGCTTCTGAATGCATTCATTGCAGTACAATATGTAACCCCTGCTATTGTATTGTTTATTATAAATATTCTATTGGGGTCCAGGTCAGAATCAAACATTTACAAATTGATATCCCAATATCCATCTAGAAATAGTTATGGAAATACTAATGTACCAAACAAGACTTGCTTCATATGAAAAAAAGTTAAACTATTACACTAAAGATATTTTTACACTTAGATTACCCAAAATTAAATTATTGGATATGTAATGCATCATAGAAAAGAAAGAAAATGAAAAATAGATCTGTGTTTAGTGCTGTTTTATTCAAGAGTATATCAGATAAAAACTGCTAGGAATATAATTTACAAACTAAATTGCAGAGATACTGTTTGTCTTTTGAAAACAAAGAGTCAGTTTAAGGAACACAATTAGTAAATAAATTCAGTATACCTAAGCAATTAAATTATCTAAGAATAAAACAGAGTATGTGGAACTTAGGGGCTACAAATCAGAAACTTAATTCAGATTTTGAACTAGTATTATAAAGTTGCATTTTTGTGTTACAAAATATCCATTGACATTATTTAGTGTTTGTTATTTTCATGTTAGAACAGTGGATATGTCCTGCCTCTAGGAGAAATGGTACTGGTAACAATTCTATGAGACAATCATAGAAGCGATGAGGTGTAGCTCTTCAGCCTGTTTTTTTTTTTCTTAAATATCACAGCAGTGCTTATAAGCACTAGGAAATTAGGGTATTGTCTGGCAAAGTACCAGTGACGTACAGATAGAGAATTTCTGTACACATGGCTTAAATTATGTGATTTAGTCCATGGAAGGGCTAAAATGACAATTACAGGACTAGATGATGCTGAAGAAGACACATTCTTGGTGTAACCACTGAGGAGCAGAGGATTGCTCTTTTGAGTGAAATTAGCAGAACAAAGTAGGTGACCATTAATGGCATCAATGGTAATGGAAGGAGAAATGTAAATAAGGAGTGTAAAATAAGATTAATAAAAGATTCAGCAGCACAGGATACTCAATTAGCTGAAGAGGAAGCTGAGATCTCATTCCATTCCAAAGAAACAAGAACTAGCAATATTATATTTTTGGATGTGGGAGAAAATCACCCAGGAGAAGTTTCCTCTCCAAAAATAGGTGCAAGATGTTCCTTTCCGCAATAAAGACAAAGGCCTTCAGAACTCCTGCAAGTCTTTTCTTACATGGAGAGTTTGGTGGCACCTAATTGTAAAAGGACTTTTGTGCCCTTTGTCTTTCTTCGACTTTCTTTTCTGAATACAGTTATCTAATTTGAAAGCCATGGATGCAATTAAACGCATGAAATCACATAACCTACATCCATTGTAGATAATTCATCTTTCAGCTGTTTAGCTAAACCCTCTCAATTTTTACTGATTTGAAAGATCTAATTCAGAGTGAGACAGCAGAGGTCAAAGAAGAAATCAAATGCCTAGGAAACAAAGTTTGCTCCCTGGCCAGCGTTTGCTCCATTTGTCAAACTGACAGATTCAAACTGATGAACATAACGTGAAAGTCTCTACTGACATAGATAAATGCAGGTCAAACTCATAGTAACATAGTAATTTAGGTTGAAAAAAGACACAAGTCCATCAAGTTCAACCCTTCTACCTATCATTCCAGCTTTTGATCCAAAATAAGGCAAAACCCCCTAAGGAAGCTATTTCGAGTTTTGCCTCCTAGGGGGAAAATATTTCCCCATGACTCCAAAGGGCAATCCGATTTCTCCTTGGATTAAAAAGCTCTATTACTAATTCTTATTCTATTATTAATAGCCCTGTATGTTCTGCTTTTCTAAAAAAAGACATCCAGAACAGTTTTAAATGCATCTATTGTGGTTGATAACACTACCTCTCTTGGCAGTGAGTTCCGTAACTTTATTGTCCTTACCGTAAAGAATCCCTTCCTTTGCTGTCTATGAAATCTTTGCTCTTCCAGTCTCAGGGGGTGACCTCTTGTTCTTTGTACATTTCTGCTAATAAACAGCTCACTGGTAAGTTCTTTATATTGGCCCTGCACATAATTATATAATATCCCCTCTGAGATGCCTTTTTTCTAACTTATATAAATGCAATTTTTCAAATCCATATTAGAGGTATCATTTATGAGATATCAATGAATCCAAATATTTACAAAGACTATTCGTCTACCTCCTGGCTAATCAATATTCATAAGCTGATCCTGGAATGGGAACATAGAACTCACAGAGGCTCTACCAGCTACGCCTCAAGATTATAAAATTTTCACTACTTTACTGAAAAAAAGAGTTGGTGAAGCAATTATTTTAAGATTTCTCTCCCAATACTATTTTGTGGAGACATATTGGCCCAACAGATCCATTATATATGGGAATTCCCTCAAGTATTACTGTGAGATCAACTTTGAAAAATCTCTCATGCCATTGGAACCAAGATCCAAAAAAGGATGCCTATTGAAAAAAAGAAAAGAACCCCAATAAGGATGGCTCACCATGGATTTCTGGCAAGTCTGAAACATTCAGAATGAAAGCAGCATTGCAGCAAGGTGCAGACCCCTTACGTCCACATGACTTTCTACAAATAACAGTTCAGCCTTTACAATTGTGCTCCAGGTCAAAAGTTCTATAAAGTTTTATTTTGAGTTATTTTTGCTGTCCTATTATCCTTATGAGACTTCAGCATCAGATGTTAGCAGAAAGGAGCAGTCACGGTTTAAGTATTAAACTTTTTCTTTATTCATAGTTGTATTATTTATTTTTGCATATATGAACTCTTTTTTTTATCTCTTGCTGGAGGAACACTGTCAGAGTAGTCAAAAACCTGACTCATTTTTTTTATGCACAATAGACTCACTCCCACCTTCAGACTTGCTCTCATTTTAGTTCTCTTTTGTTAAGCTATTGTTATTTTTATTTTCTACTGACGTTTTACACTAGATCTTGAAAATAATTTTCCATAAACCATGTTTTTTTCGTACTGCACCTGCGAAAGTTAACTGGTGTGCCAAGCTTAATTGTTTTCTTGTTCTTATTGTAGTTGAGCTTCAGATTGTCGTTATTTTCTTTGTTTATATGGTATCTCTCCTTTTCTAAAGCAATTTCTTTCTTGTATCAGAAACTTTACTATATATGGTATTATTGTGCATTGTCTGCAAATGATAATATGTCTTTATAACTATCAGGATTACATTATTAGGCATCAGAATTATGGATCTTTTATTAACATGTGTTTTTAGGAATATAGATGTATGATTTCACAAAATTGAAAAATATTTCATATAATGTTAATGGGCTAAATTTAGTGACTAAAAGATGTAAGGTTCTATTGGAAGAAACACATTTTTAAAAAACGCAGGAGATGTCTACGATAAATAGACATTACAAACAACAATTTTTTGCTTCAAATCAATCTAAATAGAATGGAGTTGGTATCATTATATCATTATACACAATTATGTGGCTTTCCAGCTAGATACAAATTAAAAACTAAACATAGTCTATTTCTTTTTAATATATGTTATGTTGATAAGATTCCATACACCTTTGCAAATATTTATAACATCAACCAGAATTAACACCAATGTATTTTAAAAATGGTTTAATTTTTGGAAGATTTTGCTCAAGGATGTCTTATAGTCAGGGGTGACATTAATATCCTTCTGATACCTAGGTTAGATTGTTCTACCACAACCACCTCTTATTCTAAAATAATAATTGGTTCAATGTATAATACCTTAAAGGTAGTGTTGAGCGAACCCGAAACACACTGTTCGGGTTTGTACCGAACATTACAGTTCTTGGACCCGGACCCGAACACGGACATTCCACTGTATGTTCGTGTTGGAGTTCTGGGCTCGGCGATTTAATGGCACATTTTGAAAGGCTGCAGGGCAGCCAATCAACAAGCGTTTGACTAGTTTGCCCTTAGAAGCCATCACAGCCATGCCTACTAATGGCATGACTGGGATTTGCCAGTGCAGCATGTGACCCAGCCTCTATATATAAGCTGGATTCACGTACACGCACATCACATGAGCTCGTCTTAGTGTAGGGTGAGGATGCTGCAGCTGTGAGGGACAGATTAAAACAAATTCTGGTGTTGAATCTGCAAACTACAGTGATTATTCAAACTACAGCAATTATTCAAATGACAGTGATTATTTTAGGGTGTGCTATACTACATATTTGTACCCTGCCCTGAGCCCAGTGCCACAGAGAGTGCAGTGCACTTGAACTGCATGTGTGCCAGGCACATGACTTTAATCCTGTTCTGTTAGCTCAGTGGGCAACATCTAGGCATTTTTAAATACTGCAATTTGTTGGTGTTAAATATTACATTTGCGTCCTGCGATTCATATCTGAGAGTCAAATCGAACCGTCAAATACTGTGCTTACAGCGCACTTTGAAAAATTCTAATTGTTGTGGGTGCTAAATATTACATTTGCATCTTGCGGTGCACTTCATATCTGAGAGTCAAATAGAACAGTCCAATACTGTGCTTACAGCACACTTTGAAAAATTCTAATTGTTTTATGTGCTAAATAGTACATTTGCGTCTTGCGGTGCACTTCATATCTGAGAGTCAAATAGAACAGTCCAATACTGTGCTTACAGCGCACTTTGAAATATTCTAATTGTTTTGAGTGCTAAATAGTACATTTACGTCTTGCGGTGAATTTCTTGCAGTCCAATAAACAAAAAAAACAAAAAAATACAAATAAAAATTGTTGACTATTGGCGGTTACATTGTCGCCTGACATAAACCATCTGTTATATGAGGAGAGCGTCAAATAACGGACGTGGCCCTGGTCGTGGTGCTGCTGGTGTTGGTGGAGCTCCTGTTGCAAGTAGGGGATGTGGTCGATCTGTGCCAGCTACAAGCACAAGTGAAACACCTTCCTCAGGTGCTAGTACACAACAGAACCTTCATCGTTATTTGGTAGGCCCGAATGCCGCTCTTAGAATGGTGAGGCCAGAACAAGTACAGGCGATAGTAGATTGGGTGGCTGACAGTGCCTCCAGTTCCTTCACATTGTCTCCCACCCGGTCCCCTGCTGAAAGCTCAGAGTTGACACCTGCAGCCCATGGCCATCTGTCTTTCACCTCACCCCCTTGCAAATCAGCCAAGCAGTCTGAGCCACAAGTCATGCAGCAGTCTCTTTTGCTTTATGATGACTCTGCTGGTGGGGTCATCAAACCTAGCCTTGCCCCAGAAGTGGAAGAGATTGAGTGCACTGATGCACAACCACTTATGTGTCAGGATGTGGACATGCGAGGACCACCGCAGTACTTCTCTGATGATGACGAAACACAGGTGCCAACTGCTGTGGCTTTCAGCAGTGGGCAGACCGGCAAGGAGGGCAGGGTTGAGGAGTGGGTGGAAGATGATGTGTAGGATGATGAGGTCCTAGACCCCTCATGGAATCAAGGTCATGCGAGTGACGTGTCCAGTTTGGAGGAAGAGGCGGTGGTCACAAAGAGGCACCAGCGCAGCATAAGAGGGAGCAGGGTGCAAAACCATAGCGGCCGTCCCCTAGACAGCTACTGCTCACCGCACCCAGGGGCCGAGCACACCAAAGCCAGCTCCAAGGAGTTCCCTGGCGTGGCAGTTGTTTAGACAATGTGCTGACGACAAGACACGAGTGGTTTGCAAGCTGTGCAATCAGAACCTGAAGCGAGGCATAAACGTGCTAAACCTGAGCACAACTTGCATGACCAGGCATCTACATGCAAAGCACGAGCTGCAGTGGAGTAAGCATCTCAAAACCCAATAAAGGTCTCAGGCTCCTCCTGCTTCCTCTTCTGCTGCTGTCTTGGCCTCTTCCTCCAGCTCTGGAGTCACAGTGGCACCTGCCACCGAGCAAATAGAGGAAGTGGCAGCAACGCCACAACGTCCGCCACTGTCCCCAAGCATCTCCACACTGTCCCATGGAAGCGTTCAGCTGTCCATCTCCAAAACACTGGAGAGAAAGAGAAAGAATGGCCCTACCCACCCACGAACACTGGCCCTGAATGCCAGCATTTCCAAATTCCTGGCCTTTGAAATGCTGTCATTCCGTCTGTTGGAGACGGACAGTTTTAAAAACCTGATGGCGGTTCTGTCCCACAGTACGTGGTTCCCAGCCGCCACTACTTTTTCCGGCGAGCCATCCCTTCCCTGCACAAGCAATTGGCTGACAAAATCAGGTGTGCACTGCGCAACGCCATCTGTGGCAAGGTCCACATAACCACAGATACGTGGACCAGAGGAAAAAACGAGGAAAATAGCACTCCAGACATAAGGTGAAATAAAATAAAAATTTACTAGCAAAACTAGATGAGAGGTTACAACAATAAATGGTGTGGGAAGGGGGGGAAACACTTGACGAGTTTCGCGTGCTTAAAACGTTTAATCATAAGTCGCACGGGCAGTAAGCACGGGCAGGGACGCTATATCTTCCTGACTGCACACTGGGCAAATGTAGTGTCGGCTGGGCCTGAGGCAGATAGCAGTTTGGCGCATGCCCTTCCGCCACCAAGGATTGCAGGGCATTTCTCTTTGCCTCCTGTTGCCTCCTCCTCCTACTCAGCTTCTTCCTTCTCCTCTATCACCACCTCTACCACCTACTCATCCAGTAAGCGTAACACCTTCACCACCAACTTCAGCACAGCCAGGGGGAAACGACAGCAGGCTCTTTTAAAACTCATATGTTTGGGGGGGAAATCCCACAGCGCGCAGGAGCTGTGGATGGGCATGTAACAACAGATCAATGAGTGGTTGTTGCCACTGAGCCTCAAGCCCGGCCTGGTGGTGTGCGATAATGGGCACATTAGTAGCCAGCTCTGGGCCTAGCCGGTTTGATGCACATCCCTTGCCTGGCGCATGTGCTGAATTTGGTGGTGCTGAAATTCCTGAAAAACTACCCAGATATATCAGAGCTGCTGCATATCTCGCTTGTATGTCTCCTTGAAAAAACGCTCAAGGCAATGATGGAAGAGGATGTGGCACAGGAGGAAGAGGAGGAGGAAGAAGAGGGGTCATTTCCATGGTTATCAGGCCAGTCATTCACAAGTGGCTTGGAGGGTGGGTTCCTGCATCAGCATAGGCCAGGTACACAACTGTCAAGCCAGGGCACAGTTTTTGAGGAGGATGAGGAGGAGGAGGAGGAGGAGGAGGAAGAAGAGGGGTAATTTCCACGGTTATCAGGCCAGTCATTCACAAGTGGCTTGGAGGGTCGGTTCCTGCACCAGCATAGGCCAGGTACACAACTGTCAAGCCAGGGCACAGTTTTGGAGGAGGATGAGGATGATGATGAGGAGGAGGAGCTGTGTTCACAGCAGGGTGGCACCCAACGCAGCTCGTGGGCATCACTGGAGCATGGCTAGGGTGATACGAAGGACACAGATGATACACCTCCACAGAGAACAGATTGTCCTTGCCTCTGGGCTGCTTGGAAAACATGAGCGACTACATGCTGCAGTGCCTGCACAATGACTGCCGAGTTGCCCACATTCTAACTTGTGCTGATTACTTTGTGGCCACCCTGCTGGATCCCCATTACAAGGACAACGTGCCGTCCTTAATTTCATCACTGGAGCGTGATCGTAAGATGTGCGAGTACAAGCGCACGCTGGTAGAAGCGCTGCTGAGGGCATTCCAAAATGACACTGGGGGCTCAATGGAAGCACAAGGTGAAGGCAGAGGAAGAGGTCGCCAATGCAGCTGGGGCACCGCCAGCACCTCAGAAGGCAGGGTTAGCGTGGCCGAAATGTGGAAAAGCTTTGTCAGCATGCCACAACAAGCAGCACCACCATCTGATATGCAACGTCTTAGCAGGAGGCAGCATTTCAGCAACATGGTGAAACAGTACGTGTGCACACGCCTACACGTACTGAATGATGGGATTGCCCCATTCAACTTCTGTGTCTCCACATTGGGCACATGGCCTGAGCTTGCCCTTTATGCCTTGGAGGTGCTGGCCTGCCCTGCAGCCAGTGTTTTGTCTGAACGTGTGTTTAGCACGGCAGGGGGCGTTATCACAGAGAAGCACACCGCCTGTCCACAGCCAACGTGGACAAGCTCATGTTTATTAAGATGAACCAGGCATGGATCCCACCAGACTTCTCTGTACCTTGTGCAGAATAGACTTTTATACCGGCCTCACCCAGTCATTGTTATACTCAAGTGCACTTATTCTTTGTTTTCTGTTGTTATATGTCCCAATATTTTGGGGGCTACCCCAATTTAAAAAAAAAAAAAATGTTGGCTACCTCCTCCTCCTCCTCTAGCTCCGCTTCCACCTAAACCGCCGCGGTCACGGCCTCCCCAACCTATGGGTCACTTATTATAAAGAGAATACCCTGCACTCCATCCCTCTCTCAAATGGATAATTATGTTAATCCTCCTGGCAGCCATGCTTTAGATTTAGATTTATGTTCTTCCAAAGCTAAAATCAAAGATTCCATGTAGTGCTATTTTATGGCTCAGCTGTATTTGTAATTTGTATGTATTTTATGTTATTTTAAGTTATTTCCCTATACACATTTGCTTGCAGGGCACTTGTCCTACTCTTACCCACATTTTACTTCATTTTGCAGCCCTCTAGCCCTTTCCATGACTTTTTAGACGCATTTTAGTGGCCAAAAGTTTGTTTCCCCATTGACTTCAATGGGGTTCAGGGTCAAGTTCGGGGTCAAGTTCGAGCACGGACCTGGACATTTTTTAGAATTTTGGCCGAACCTGCCGAACCCGAACATCCAGGTGTCCGCTCAACTCTACTTGCAGGTTCTCCAACTACTAGATACATGGTGTGTTTTACACCCCAATTATAAAAATTATACTTTTTTTCTACATACACATGAACCATATATTCAATTTGATGGACCATATATTCAATGTGATACCCTTTTCATGAAACATTCTCGAATTCACAAGCTTTATTAGGCAGACATAGGTCACATCCATGAATCTGATCATTATGCTGAACCTTTTGTCCATGGCAGCTAAATGAATTTATTGTCTTTTGACAATATTAAAATTAAGATTAATGACACAGTTGTAAATTATGTAAATGAAAACTTAACCCCTGATATTTCCCTGTGTGTATTATGGGAAGCCCAAAAATGTGTTTTGAGAGGTTCATTTATACAGGCACAGTCCCACTATAAATGGGACAGAGAAATATTTAACAGATAGCTTCCCTGGATAATAGTCATATGACTACATTAAATAAAGATACTTTGCAACCCTTAAATATCTTGCTGAACACATTAAATAGTCTCATTACTAAAGAGGTCAATACATTTATTTTATGGCATAAACACAAATATTTTGAAGCAGGGAACTTTGGGTAAATGTTTGGTGCGTATTGTGAGCTTGAAAAGGAAGAAATTATTTGTACCCTCTATTAAAACTAACTCTAACTAATTAGTGCATAAATCAAAAGACATTGCTGAAGAGTTTAAAACAGTTTATGCTAAACTAAATCATTTAAAATATTGATCTGATGTGACTGTGATGGACAGGATCCAAGATAATATTGAACCCTGAGTGCACGTATTTAGCAGCTCACTGACAGGAGCGGAGATACAGGGGGACCCCTTTAGTAATGTAGAAGCTCAATATACTTTATTCTCTAAAGATTTTTTTTACACGGACTAATAATTAATCCATCCAGATTTGGGATTTTTTTGAGGACGAAATGTAAAGGGGTTTCCAATGATATCTGGAAATATTTGAGACATAAGCATTTCCATGAAACAAAACCCCGTTAACTGCTAGAACATGATATCAATCTGAAATTGAGTACATTTTGATTTCTACAAGACATTCAAAAAAGAATCAACAGGAAAAAAATACACAATTATATTCAGGCCTGGGAATCGGAGTTCAATATAACATTAGACAATAATCAATGGGAATTAATTTGGAAAAATATTAAGAAGACTTCCATTTCTGCTCATTAATTAGAAGTGGAATATAACATTCTAACAAGATGGTATCACACTCTTTCTCGACTTTTTACAATGTATGCTACAACCTCCAAGATGTGCTTGAGGTGCAGTTCTGAAGAAGGCGCACTAAGTAACATTTGGTATTCCTGTTCATGTTTCTTGTGTTATATTGGACCTACATCATATTATTAATGAACTCTTTAATTTTAAGATCAATGATTGCCCATCCACTTTACTGCTATATCATAATTTATTTAAATTTGAGAAACGTTGTCTATTTGCAATGTTAAATGCAGCAAAGGTGACCATACCCAGATACTGGAAGTCCACAAGGGTCCCAACTAAAAAAGGATGGTGAGATAAAACTTTGTTATTGTTTACTTTTGTCAAAATGTCTCTGATCAATAAAGGATCAGATCCATAATTTATATCTGACATTATGGAAAAATGGTTACACCTGAGGTGTAATTTTACCATGTCCCCTATATATCTATTTGTTCTCTATGGAGATCATACCCTACTGGACCTCTCCTTTTCACCATTAGTCTTCTACATTTGTAAGACAATGATTAACAGGATTTTTATAGCTCTTACTTATCTAATACACAATCTTGACCAGCATATCTACATCACAGATATTATATTTGTATTACTATTATGTTCCTTCTCTTCTCTATTCTTTTTTAATTGCTCTTTTTTTCTGATTCACTTTTTCTGTTTTTTCTCTCTTTTCTTTTAAATTGTTTATGTTAAAAAAAAAAAAACAATAACGGAGTTAAAAGAAATCTAAGTACAAAATGTGCACTATACATTTTGTATACAGTGGATATAAAAAGTCTACACGCCCCTGTTAAAATGTCAGGTTTCTGTGCTGTAAAAAAATGAGACAAAGATAAATCATTTCAGAACTTTTTCCACCTTTAATGTGACCTATAAACTGTACAACTCAATTGAAAAACAAACTGAAATCTTTTAGGTAGAGGGAAGAAAAAATATAAAAATAAAATAATGTGGTTGCATACGTGTGCACAGGCTTAAACTAATACTTTGTTGAAGCACCTTTTGATTGTATTACAACACTCAGTCTTTCTGGGTATGAGTCTATCAGCATGGCACATTTTGACTTGGCAATATTTGCCGACTCTTCTTTGCAAAAACACTCCAAATCTGTCAGATTGCGAGGGCATCTCCTGTGCACAGCCCTCTTCAGATCACCCCACAGATTTTAAATCGGATTCAGGTCTGGGCTCTGGCTGGGCCATTCCAAAACTTTAATCTTCTTCTGGTGAAGCCATTCCTTTGTTGATTTGGATGTATGCTTTGGGTCGTTGTCATGCTGAAAGATGAAGTTCCTCTTCATGTTCAGCTTTCTAGCAGAAGCCTGAAGGTTTTGTGCCAATATTGACTGGTATTTGGAACTGTTCATAATTCCCTCTATCTTTAACTAAGGCCCCAGTTCCAGCTGAAGAATATCTTTTGGAATTATGGCCAAAAAGTTCAACCTTGGTTTCATCAGACCATAACACCTTTTCCCACATGCTTTTGGGAGACTTCAGATGTGTTTTTGCAAAATGTAGCCTGGCTTGGATGTTTTTCTTCGCAAGAAAAGGCTTTCGTCTTGCCACTCTACCCTATAGCCCAGACATATGAAGAATACGGGAGATTGTTGTCACATGTACCACACAGCCAGTACTTACCAGATATTCCTGCAGCTCCTTTAATGTTGCTGTAGGCCTCTTGGTAGCCTCCCAGACCAGTTTTATTCTTGTCTTTTCATCAATTTTGGAGGGAGCTCCAGTTCTTGGTAATGTCACTGTTGTGCCATATTTTCTCCACTTGATGATGACTGTCTTCACTGTGTTCCATGCTATATCTAATGCCTTGGAAATTCTTTTGTACCCTTCTCCTGACTGATACCTTTTAACAGTGAGATCCCTCTGATGCTTTGGAAGCTCTGTGTGGACCATGGGTTTTGCTGTGGGATGCGACTAAGAAAATTTCAGGAAAGACCAACTAGAACAGCTGAACTTTATTTTGGGTTAATTTAAAGGCACTTTAAATGATGGCAGGTGTATGCTGACTCCTATTTAACATAATTTGGAATGTGATTGCTTAATTCTGAACACAGCTACATCCCCAGTTATAAGAGGGTGTTCACACTTATGCAACCACATTATTTTATTTTTATAGTTTTTCTTCCCTCTATCTAAAAGATTTTAGTTTGTTTTTCAATTGAGTTGTACAGTTTATGGGTCACATTAAAGGTGGAAAAAGTTCTGAAATGATTTATCTTTGTCTCATTTATTTACAGCACAGAAACCTGACATTTTAACAGGGGTTTGTAGACTTTTTATATCCACTGTAGAAATATGCTCTAATGTATAATGTACTTTCCTATGCATTCTATTGTACATGCTGTTACTTTATTGTGACCTCAATAAAAAAAAAATTTTTTTTAAAGTAATAATAAATTAATAAAACAAATATTCATTTAACCCCTTAAGGACAGAACCTTTGAAACATTTGTGTCCATTCTGGACAATGGCTATTTTAACATTTCTGTGTTTAGCTGTAATTTTCTTCTTTGTCATTTGCTGTTGAAGATTAGTAAATGCTCTATCTAAATTAATACCAGATATGGAATCAATTGGTGTCTGTTTAACACTTTATAGTTTGGTTCCCACGGTTATACATAACAATAGAAGCCAAATGAGCATAACCTCAACAACAAATTTCTAAATGGAAATAATATAACAATACAACGATTATATTATTCCATAAGGTATTATTAGAGAGTTATATTCAATAACTAAATAACAGAATATCCACACACTTGAATAGGTTAAAGCATAACAAAGTTTAATGATAACGCTACAACAATATCTACTATAGGTTATACAAATAAACAATGCTAAAATACTCAATCTATTAACCCCTTGGCGACACAGGACGGACTAGGTCCGTCCTGTGTGCCGAGGCGTTAGTGACACAGGACGGACCTAGTCCGTCCTGTGTCAAAACGAGCACTGAAAGCGGAGTTTTTCCGCTTTCAGTGCTCAAGCCGCATTGTAACGATGCTTCCGTGTGGAAGCATCGTACAATGCTAAAAAAAATGCCCGTCGGCATTTCGATCGCTCCGGAGAGCGATCGAAATGCCGGTTTTAAAGGCACAGTGCCTTTAAAACGCGGGCATTTAAAAAATGAGCATAGGAAGCGAATCTTTCGCTTCCTATGCTCAGAAAGTGTTTCTGATTGCCTCGCAAGTCGAGGCAATCAGAAACACAAAAAAAAAATGCACGATCTTGGTCACTGAGTGACCAAGATGGCGCTGCCCTTCTAAGGGCAAGAGCACAGGAGGCAGGAAGTACCTGCTTCCTGTGCTCTCTGGCTGTCACACTATTGCCTCTTCACAGAGGCAATCAGTGACTGCCAGGCACACTGACAGGCAGTGGGGATGCTCTCCTGAACATCCCCACTGACTGGTCAGATCAATATTAACTCTATATTGATCTGACCAGTTATGATCTGCCTCCCTCTCCTCACATTTTTTTTAGTGAGGGAGAGAGACAGATCAAAGTTATAAAAGTAATTAAAAGTTAAAAAAAACAATAAATACACAACACACAAATAATAAAACAATAAAAAAAAATTTATTAAAGCAATTCCCTGTGTTTAACCCCTTCCCTGCCACTGATCTTGCATAAGCAGTGATCGTGCACATCAGCGCATTTATTTTTGCTGTTTGTGCATTTTTTAGGGGTTAATTTTTTTTGTACTGTAATTTATTACAGTACTAAAAAGGCTCTTCTAAGAGTTATTAACCCCTTATTTGCCGTCGATCACTGCTTACGCAATGATATTGACGCCAAAGCAATTTTTATCTGTCTGCATATTTTTTTTTTATTTTTTTTTTACACATACCCGCTAGGGGATTACATGTAAAGTAAAAATATTTGAGGTTTTTTTTTTAAGCTGCCTGAGCGCATAGCGATCAGTAACAGCGAATTAGTGGCAAAGGCGGTTTGGTGATTTCTCAATTAAGCTCACCATTCGCCCTGGTCAGATCAAAATGAATCGGATCAATATTCACAAATATTGATCTGCCTCCCTCTCCTCACTTACATTTTTGTGACGGAAAGAGACAGATCAGTATTAGTGATATAAAATAAAATTTTATAAAATTGGCAGGTTTTATGAAAGTCTTTCACTGTGTATTAACCCCTTCCCTGCCATTCATCACTGTGTAAGCAGTAATCTTGCACAGCAACAGTATGTTTTGCTGTCTGCACTGTTTTATGGATTAATTTCTTTGTACTGTAATGTATTACAGTACTAGATAGGCTCTTCTAAGAGCTATTAACCCCTTCTTTGCTCGAGATCACTGCTTACGCACTGATTCTGAGGCCGCGGACTCAGGGTTCGATTTTGACTCTATTCAGCTTTCTGATACATCATCTAGCGATGTATCGGTGGCTGCTGAGCCCTTGCCACAAGTAGTGATGGGGGTCTACAGATAAAAAAATATATGGTTTGGTGGGGGTAAATTTCATTGGCTGGCTTCAAAGATATATCCCATAAAGGACACGGACGCAGGTTGACTACATGTCAAAATTCCAAGTTGGAATTTTGTGATGCGCATCTCACAAATGTTGCCTTCTAGCCAAAAACAAACCAACAAACCTATGCATGGGTGCTATCCCTGTACTCGGGAGATGTTGCTGAAAACATATTGGGTTGTTGTTTGGCAGTGACATATACCAGAATCTGTGAATTCATGCCTGAAGTACAATGCATGTGGAAAAAAAACTCCCAAAAAAGTACTACCACAAACTTTTACAAAGGCTGGTGGTAGAATTAGTACCTATACAGTATTAAAATACCACCATTTGAAATACCTTAGGATGTCTATTTTCCAAAAATATATGGTTTGATGGGGTAAAATTCATTGGACGGCTTCAAAAATGTTCCAAATGGAACATGGGCGCAGGCTGACTACATGTCAAAATTCCAGGTTGGAATTGCGCACCCCCTAAATGTGGAATTTTAGACCCAATACAAACCAACAAACCTATGCATGGGGGGTATCCCTGTACTCAGGAGATGTTGCTGAACACATATTGAGGTGTTGGTTGGCAGTGGCAAATACCAGAATCTGAAAATTCCTGCCTGAACTACAATGTGTGTGGGGAAAAAATGACATCCCATCCCTTTGACATAGGTTGGTGGTAGAATTAGCACTTGGAAAGTGTTAAAATACCACAATTTTAAATACCCTAGGATGTCTAGTTTTCCAAAATATATGGTTTTATGGGGTAAAATACTTTGACAGGCTTCAAAAGTGTCCCAAATGGAACATGGGCGCAGGCTGACTACATGTCAAAATTCCAAGTTGGAAATGCACCCCCCCCTAAACGTGGCCTTTTAGCCCCCAAATAATCTAACTAACCTACACATGGGTGGTATCCCTGTACTCAGGAGATGTTTCTGAACACATATTAAGGTGTTGTTTGGCACTGACACATAATAGGATCTGTGAATTCATGCCCGATGTACAATGAATGTGAAAAACAAATTACTATCCATAACATTGACATAGGCTGGTGGTAGAATTAGTGCATGAAAAGTGTTAAAATACTACCATTTGAAATACCCTAGGGTGTCTAGTTTTCAAAAATATATGGTTTTGTGGGGTAGAATACACTTTTTGGCTTCAAAAATGTCCCAAATGGGACATCGGCGCAGGTTTTCTGCACGTCAGAATTCCAAGTTGGAAAACCAAAAAGCGCACCTCTCAAATGTGGCCTTTTAACCCCCAAATAACCTAACCAACCTATACATGGGTGGTATCCCTGTACTCAGGAGATGTTGCTGAACACATATTGAGGTGTTGTTTGGCACTGACATATAACAGGATCTGTGAATTCATGCCCAAAGTACTATGTATGTGAAAAAAAATTACTATCCATAACATTGACATAGGCTGGTAGTATAATTAGTGCATGGAAAGTGTTAAAATACTACCATTTGAAATACCCTAGGGTGTCTAGTTTTCAAAAATATATGGTTTTGTGGGATAGAATACACTTTTTGGCTTCAAAAATGTCCCAAATGGGACATGGGCGCAGGTTTTCTGCACGTCAGAATTCCAAGTTGGAAAACCAAAAAGAGCACCTCTCAAATGTGGCCTTTTAACCCCCAAATAACCTAACCAACCTATACATGGGTGGTATCCCTGTACTCAGGAGATGTTGCTGAACACATATTGAGGTGTTGTTTGGCACTGACATATAACAGGATCTGTGAATTCATGCCCAAAGTACAATGTATGTGAAAAAAAATTACAACCCAAAACATTGACATAGGCTGGTAGTATAATTAGTGCATGGAAAGTGTTAAAATACTACCATTTGAAATACCCTAGGATGTCTAGTTTAAAAAAATATATGGTTTTGTGGGGTAGAATACACTTTCTGGCTTCAAAAATGTCCCAAATGGGACATGGGCACAAGTTTTCTGCATGTCAGAATTCCAAGTTGGAAAACCAAAATGCGCACCCCCTAAATGTGGCCTTTTAGCCCCAAAACAAACCAACAAACCTATGCATGGGTGGTATCCCTGTACTCAGGAGATGTTGCTGAACACATATTGAGGTGTTATTTGGAAATACCCCTTCACATTTTAAGGTAATGTTTACCTAAATTGCAATATATGTGAAAAATTAAAAAAAAAGATTTTTTGCTGCAAACTTTGGCATAGATTGGTGGTAAAATGGCTACGTGAAATGTGTCAAAATACCCCAAGTTAAATGCCCTGAGTTGTCTAGTTTTCAAAAATATGTACATGTTGGGGGTCATTCATGGATTTAGTACAGAAATCAGTGTATCAATGTCACTATCGCTAATTTTGAAAGAAGGGATTTTAAAATAGCTTTGCACCACTTATAGTTCTGGCCCTGTAACATGAATAAAAAAGCACAAAAACATAAAAACATGGGCTATTTCTGAACTCAGGACATATATTAGAAACTTTTTAGCAGTGTTTTTTTGTTGTCTCTTGTACATGAGTATACGATTTTTCAAATAAAAGTCATAAAAAAATAATTTTTTCAATTTTTTTGCCATATTTTATTATTTTTTTTACATCAAATTATATGCTATTATCAAAATAATGGTATCAAAAGAAAGCCCTTCTTATGACGATAAAAACGATATATAGTTTGTGCGGGTACACTAAATGAGACAGAAATAAATTACAGCAAAACACAAACTGCTCAGAAATGTTAAAACAGCCCATGTCACCAAGCGTCGGACAAGCCAAAAAAGTCATGTCACTAAGGGGTTAATATAAACAAGAATAGTTAACTCTATTCAAGTAAAATAAAGTTAAGTAAAACATAATAAAATATGATACTTAGTCTTAACAGTTACGTTGACAATGTGCAAAGCCAGGAGAACTCTATACAGATGGAAGGACTGGCTTAGCAACTTCTCCTTAGGTGGTGACCCTTCAGGCTCCTCCGAGTTCTGCAAAATCTTTCCTGTGTATGTCTTTACATGCAGGCCCTTGTTGGTACAGTTTTTCCATAGTAACCCTGGTCAGGTGACCAGACTGTCAAACTGTCAGACTCCATGTTGTTTACAGTCCAGCCTTGAACAATAGCCAGCATGTTTACCTGGAAACACTGTTGCTTAGACCACCTGCACGTACCACTATATATATATATATATATATATATATATATATATATATATATATATATATACACACATACATATTGCTATTTAAATAATATCTGTGTATAAGACCACCAAACTAGCATAAATATTAGGCATGTCTATAACACTGTACCCACACATATTATATATTGTTTTTATCGGGACAAGAAACAAAAATCTCTCCTTTTTTGTGTTTCTCTCTTGAAGGGCTGAACAACAACAGGCTGCCTGAGAACCAGAGTGCAGAGAGCTGCCAAGGCACTAGGTCACTTATCTCTTGGATAGCTGTGTCAATAGACTTTTCGTTGCTACTGTGGGTGTATATAATCACCATAGCAACGATACTGGGCGGACTCCATATAAAGAGAACTCCTTCACATAGAACGTCACTGTTTTGAAGAAGCCCGATAGGGCGAAAGGCGTCACAGTCTAGTGACGTTCATCCAAGCGACCAGTGGAAACGCGGAAATAAACTGCACACGTGTACCTATCCTCCATCACGGCCAGCCGACTGATGAAAAAGCGCACATCGTCTTGCCTGCAATCTCGAACGCCGAAACGGAAGGACTGGTGATATTCTCGTTATACATGCTGATTGGTCTTGTTTTTACCTTAGCCTCTTATTGTTTGGAGGCAAATACATTTATTTTCTGTACATACAATACATGTTACTCTACCCAACTGCTTGTGTCTCCATCCTGACAAGTAAGCTGGAAATTCAAGAGCCACATTTGGCAATAATGGGACTTTAAGTTCAAATGCTCTACACACTCAGAGCCAGTGCACAGGGCTCTATACTGTGTGAGTTCATTTCTTGTGGGGGAATTATATATTTCCATTCCCTTTTTGCACATATACCACACATTGTATATATTTTGTCTTTGCACACTGCTTCTACATAGAGGAATTGTAGCAACACTGAAAGAGTAAAGAAAACGAACGTTGGTTCACCTGTCGGAAAGTCCTCGGTTTGCCCTGACGTGCCTGGCACGTCATCTGTCATTAAGGGGTTAAATAATAATTATTGTTGTCTGTCCTGTCTTTCAGGTTTATCCACACCTCTCACACTTACACAGGTAATGGTACCCTTTTATTTCCAGAGTGTAGTAAGTTGTACTGAACAACAATGTTGGCATATACAATTTGGAAGAGAAATGGTTTATCAATGCACATTATTTGTGTGTGTGGGGGAGGTTCATAAATTTATAGCAGCACACAGCACTGCTTTTTGAGGTGGGGACGGACCTTCACCTCGCACCTGGTTTGTTCCACCTCCCTCCTCCCAACACCACTGCTGTTTTCAGACTGACCTCTCTCTTCTCCACAAAAACCCTTGTAAAAATGTGCCCTAGGCCGGTGACTGCTTCACCTATTGGTGGCGCCATCCCTGTCCCTGTCATCATTGTAAGTCTGAAAAGTGAAAAGGACTGAGTTCAAATGCTTGTGGGCCAGTACTACGTAATGAGAGCATCCTTCTTTTAAGTGATAAGTTCAAGGGCATTGCAGTGGGGAGAAAGCAGATCAAGAACAAGAGGAAAGTTGTTGACCACAGTGTGGAAAGCATAATAAAGGTAACATAATGGCATCAAGAAACACAGAGTCAATTGCAAGATTTAAGAGGCTATCCAAGAAATATATCGTTAAAGAGAGTATACATGCAATAGGTTCTGATGGCAGTCCTTAAGCCAAGATCATGTACAACCAGCACACTTACTGACACATTTGACAGATACAAAGGGTAGACATATCTTATACATAACAAAGAGCTGATCTCAAATTACTGGTACTGATTTTGATCATCTGCTGTTATGTAATTGCAATCAAACATGCAGGTGTCCATGGGTGAAGAGGTATATTTGTAGCTTTAGTTATATGAGTAGGAGGAGTGGAAATGTTTCAGTTAGTGGTAATTAAACATTGTTAATAGTAATAGTGAAGACACAAAGTGAATCCAGCTTTCCCAAGATCATCAGCAGGGGTAGAATGATGTGCTAACAAGATCATTATGTGAAGATATTATTTCCATGGTAAGTGTGTATGCTAGGTACATTGTAGATTTTCAATAGGTAGTTGTCAGGTATGTGTACACTTGTGAGGATTGGAAATAGGAGGTCAATATGCAGGCTACTGAGATATAAACTGAAGGACATTACTCACAGGGGAGAATGGGAGAGGAGCATTCTGCAGAATACACGTAGATAGATATAGCGTAGAGCAGTTCAGTTTGATGGAACTTGCAGGAGAAACCCATAGAACCATCAGGCTTGATAATTGAAATCCAAAGGAACATGCAGCATAAGCCAGCAAACATGATAGTGATAATCCCGAGAAAAAATGCAGCATACACCAGTAAGCGTGACAGTTATAATCCACAGGGAAATGCAGCATAAGCCAGTAAGCATGTAATTACCACACGGGAGAGTTCCAGGAAAGTCCGGGTCAGGGGCACAGGCAGACACAGGGAGGTCAAGATAACAATCCAAGGTCGGGTAACAGAAGGCAGGTGAACAGACAATCCAGGTCAGGGGCACAGTGAGGCACAGGGAGGTCAAGATAACAATCCAAGGTTGGGTAACAGAAGGCAGGCAAACGAGAATGCAGTCAAGGTCAAAAAATGGAAGGTAAGTATAAACGTTGGGTATAGAAAACACGAGAACCACCAAGCATAGTAGAAAGCTTGGTGATTCCTTTTAAACTTCACGCCAGGCAAGGGGCGCGATGTCACAACGAGCATGCCGGCTTGTTGAGCTACGCTGCAGAGGGGAGATGTGCACGCACCTGGCTGGGGTTTTGCGCGCATGATGGAACTCTGCCTGGCCTGGAAAGCTGGTCCCCCCCTGCTCCGTGACACCAAGCTCTGGTGTATCACCCGATTAGGAGCATTGACCACACAATCGAGGACTGGGTATTCCGGAGATGCGCTGCGCAGTGGGACTTGACAACACTACATGGTTAGTTTCAGGGCCACTTTAATCAATGGGTAAAGTGGGCACTTGCCCAGGCCCCACTAGTTAAAGGGGCCTAAAGCAGCTGCCCCGTGGTCCTCACATAGACAGTGACACTAGGTCAGCAGCCGTCCTTCCACATCCAACGGATGTTATCTGGGTTATTGTCACTGCCACCGGATATGACAGCAAGTATTTACCTCCTCCACGCACCCAGTGGGAAGACTATGTGGAGGAGATGGCCGAAAGAGCATCAGCAAAGTGAGTACTGGGGAAGGGGGGAGATAATGCTTTGGGGCAAACTGGAGGTGGCATAATAATGGGTAAATTAACAGTGGCATATTAATGGGCAGATTTGCTGTGACATATTAATGGGCAAACTAACAGTGGCATATTAATGGGCAAATTGGCTGTGGCATATTAATTGGCAAACTGGCTGTGGCATATAAATGTGCAAACTAAAATATTATTTTTAATGATTTTAATTTCAAATTAAATAAATTATTATTTGAATGTATCAGTTTAACCTCACACATTTCATGGTACCATTTTAATTCCACAATGTTTAATCATTCTATATAGGTAGGGGACATGGCTTCGCCAGTGATGGAGATGGATGCCTTCTAAGGGATGTCCTGTGACACTAAGCAATTAAATGTGCTAATTAACCTTAATACATAATGTTTACAAGAAAAAAATATACTAAATAAACTATTGATCCAGTGATGAGATAGAAAGAGAGAAAAGATTTTGAAAAAAAAGAAAAGGACATGATGCAGAAAGCTAAAGGGAGGAATCCAGGGGCGACTCATAGTAAGTCTATGACCCCTGCAAAAAGTTGACAGGACGAAGCATATTAAAATCACCAGTGACTAACACAATATTAACTGAAGAAAAGCTTACATCATCTTTAATGAAAAAAGCTATTAATCCCCCTAAAAAAAAAAGGAAACATATGATGTCTCTATTAATAAACCATTCTTCCACAGAGATTTGACAGTTGGTGATGAGCTTGCAGGATTCAAACACACTAACATAATGGAAATTAACACAGAAACTAGTTCACAAATGAAATCCTATAATGAACATAGGGGAATAATCAATCAAACGAATGAAGCTTATTTGGGAAACAAATATAAAAACAATGCAAACGAACATGAAGCTACTACTTCACATTACTAACAGTTCGATTGCTCATATTAATGATCTATTTTCTTCCATTAGTCTTCTGCCATTTGAACAACTGAAAGATGATGCCCCAACACATGAAAGACTTGTGACAATAGTTAGAGAACATTTTACTCTTTCCAATCAAGATCCAAATGTGTTGAAATTGGATATGTAAAAATTAGAAAAAAATCTATTTATTAGATCCTGGTTGGAAACAAAGCATCTCCTTGTGTTACAATATTTTTGCAGGTGACATGTGTGATAAAATGAATTACATGTAGAGGTGGGAGAGTGAATTGGGAGGGATATACAGAGTAGAGGAGTGGAATTAATGTGTATTATCGTTAAAAGGTATCACTCACATGTACAAACCATTTGGAATCCCATTACAAATTAATTTATAGATGGTACCTAACTCCTTCCAAACTTTTAAACATGCACCTTAACAAAAATAATAAATGTTGGAGAGAAAGCGGTCAAACTGGTACATTACTCCATGTCTTCTATTCATGTCCCAAAATGAAAACTTATTGGCTGAACATTCTCAAATTAATTAATCACATATTCGAATTTGAATTACATATTTAATGTAATATTATCCCTGTGTCTTTGTCTATTTAAGAAAATTCCATCTAACCTGCCTAGATACAAAAAAATTATACTAGGCCATCTTCTCATATCAGCCAATTCCATCATCTCTTGTCATTGGAAGTCACCCACTGTACTAACTGTGGGTAAGGTCTTATTTCTTATTTTTGAAAATAAAACGTGTGAATTGGCTTTTCGTGAACCATCTATTTTCACATCTATATTGCAGCATAAATGATCAATGTGGAAAGATGATGTAAAAGATAAATTCAGACTTTCACCATGTTCCCACCTGACTGATTGCATACTCTGCTTCCTGATTTTTTTGGTTATTATGTTGTTATTATTTACTTGACACATTATTTTATTTTTGTGCTTAGTTTACTTATTTCAAATACAAATATTTATAATATTTATGTTTATTTTATGTGATTGCTTGTTTAGTTTTGACAATTGTTCATAAGTCATTATATTTATATGCCAATGTATGTTATATTATATTATTTTAAAACTTTAATACAAATATTAGAATATTCTACATGAGGACATGGGTCCCTTTCATTGTGGTTACTCCTTGGTGTCTGTACTGAACACGTAGTTTGCTGCATGACTCTTTTTTTCTGTTTATTGTGACATGGCCATGGTTCCATATTTGTGCAAATATCATCATTTTTTTACAAATATCACCATCGCATATTTGTAGGCACAAATCTTTGTAAATCAGTAGGGCTTGCCTGTTGAATTCTCCCTCTGAGACAGGAGAATTTAAATTGGCAAATTCCGCTTATCTTACTCGAATTTGTGTTTTTTTTACGGATGTGATAAGTGCATGTTCGATAACTAAAAATGTATGGTTTTCATGGCGAGAATATATATTTTAAACTGTGACATTTGTCACTGGAAATGCATAAGAAGACATGCATGTGCAATGTTCCTATCCTTTTAGCATACGACTCCAGTAGAGTTGATTAAAAGGCCCTGAAAGTATACATTGTTGGTGCATGATAATTTAATATTGTATTTTTAATGTTCTTAACATTCTTAAAGTTTATTAAATGACAATTGTCCAAAGGTGGGTGAGATATATTTTTACTATGTGCTATTTTATTTTATGAAGTATATAGAATCACAAATCTACTGTTATTTTTTAACACTGAGCAGGAATATAGAATAAAGCTGAATGTGAGATATATATATACACATATTTTACACAGTTTCTGTGCCACCCATACAGGTGCTCCTGCTTCCACATCAGTTGGTCAATATATAATCATTGCTTCATATATTTTCCTCTTCTGTCCCATGCAGATAACCCAGAAATGCTATACAGATCCCCAATGTTTATAAACATTGTTTACATTCAATTGAGGCTGTTATATCTTTTTTTTTTTTTTTTTAAACACTCTATGCATGCAAAAATAAATTTCTTATGGATAAGTGTTATTAGATATTGAAAAGTGGCTGTGTTTTTTAATTTGCTTCTTCAAAGAGAATCCGCTATAAATATTGTATGGATGTCATTCACTTGCTTAAGCAAATCCTCTGATTTCTGAATTGTGTTATGCTCTAAGAGGACCAGGTAATATTGTCCTACTCAGAATCCTTGTTAAAGGATCAGTCCAGTCTGGAAAAAAATGGACAAGCAAATGTATAAAGTAGACACTTTAACCCCTTAGCGACAATGGACATGTCAGGCACATCCTGCCGGGAACTCCGTTCCCGACAATGGGCGTGCCTGGCAAGTCCTACGGTGAAACGAGCGATTTTCATGATCAACAATCGTGAAAACCGCTCTTACAGTGCTGGTCTTTTGCCTCAATGTTGAGGCAATAGCCAGCACCGAAATTTCCTCTCTAGGGCACCCACGATCGACCCACGGAGCAATCGTGGGCACCATATTGACGGAGCAGTTCCTGATACAGAGTTTCTCCTCACTGTTGCTGGCTAGCTGTAGATAGTTGTCTATGTAGTCCTTCTTGCATAATGGTGAAGGCTGACTGCACATCAAGACTTCTGTAGATGTAGAGACAATATCCTTAAGAATATACAAATAAAAACTGTAAGACATTTCCATACCTGCCCACACAATATATTTATATACTTAACTCACAAAGGGATGGCTTTCATTTGTCATATGATCCTAAATATTAAGCTTAAAATGTATTTTCTGACAGATGTAGAGACATGTATACTATCACATAATGTTGCAAGATTAGGGCAAATTATGTTTTAAGGACAACCTGTTTTACTATGAACATTGATGCTAAACTGTCTGTTATACATTGGATTTTAGGGGTGTCAAGGAGTCACAGATGACCTAGACAATGATTGTGGAGTTGTAAGATATATATAAGATATGTCTGACCTTTTGTATCTGTCAAATGTGTCAGTAAGTGTACTCATTGTACATGATCTTGGCTTAAGGACCACCATCAGAAGAAGTAAAAAAAAAAAAAGACTTTTTCAAAGAATCTTACTCCTAAAGTATGTCAAAAGAAATACACGGCTATTCACTAAAAGGTGAGTTGCAGGTGAGCTGAAAATTTAATCTCATCAGTTTAACTATACATTGTGCAGGAACAATCCTGGTGAGTTTGCTTAGCACGGGAAACTCATCTGGTTTGTCCCTGAAAAATGTGTAGTTAAACTGGTGAGATAACATTTTAATCTCACCGTAACTCACCTGCTACTCACCGTTTAGTGAATAGCCCCATAAGCTTCATTTCAGTAAACTGATGCATTGAATGACATACCTGTACTTATTGTGATGAATCAATTTGAAAACCCATCTCTAATTGTGCCTGTGAATAAAAAAGTATATCTATCCACAATGTTATTGTCAGAATCATGGCTTGGGCTGCAGCTTCTCCCTTCCTCCTGACGGTTCGTGTGAGGCGTCGCTGCATTGTTATCTCGGCAAACTCTCCTCTAAAGTGCGCTCGCATGAAAAACAGAATAAATTATAATGTTAGACGTTACCATGGTAATGTGTACTTCATAGCCACGCCCCCTCTTGTACTATATAAGCCTGGAAGGCTCCCTGGTGCATTGCTCAGAGTTACTGTGCTATCCTAGTGTTCAGTTCAGTCTCCAAGTGCTCCCAAGTATTGTCTTACCTGGTTATTGACTCCTGCTTCCCTTTTTGACTCTGCTTGATTATTCTGGTATCCTGGCCTTGGCTTCCCAACATTACTGATATTGTCTTCTGGTATCCTGACCTCGGCTCCTCACTTGACTATGTTACCTTCTGGCATCCTGATTTCGGCTCCCCAAATTTGATTAAGGTTGTCTTCTGGTATCCTGACCTTGGACCTAATTTTGTATTAATACTTCAAGTTGTAGTCTCCCCAAGTCATCTTCAGATCACCCGTGCTCGCAGTCACCCCTGTGGGAACCTCTATCTTCACCTGCATTCCTCCCCCTTGTGTGCTGCCCTAGTAATCAGTGATCCTCCTACATCTAATGTGAGTACAAACCCAACAGAAACTTTGAGCCATACAATGGAACCCACTGGAATCACGGATGCCATCACTGCTTTAACAAGACAGATTGCTGCCCTCACACAGTCTGTGCAAGATCTACAGGTTGGTAAAAACCCATTTACAGAACCAGTTGCATGACTTGCAAACTGCACCACCTTTGTTTCAAACCATCAACCTCCAACACCTCCTACACCCTTTGAAGGGGCCACAGCTCCTGAACACAAACTACCCCTTCCAGAACAGTTTACAGGTGATCATTCTAAATTTAGAACCTTTATAACCTCATGTCAATTAATGTTTTCCTGCAACCATGCCCACACCCCTGATCAGAAGGCCAGTTGTTTCTTCAGGCTCTTTTTCACCTCCTACACCAGTAACATTCAGTGATGAACCAATACAAATAGGACTTGCATGTGGTCCTCTTTCTGATTCCAAAAAAGCCAATAGAAGAGCCAATAACCTCTGCCTCTATTGGGAAAATTGGGTCACCTTGTCATGGCATCTTCTGTACTCTCAAAGACATCTCGAGGTAAGAAACATACTACTGAGATATGTTTACGCTCTGCTCCTGCAGTTGGTTCTCCTCACTTATTGGTGTTTTTATCTCTACAGTGGAATGATAAAACCCACTCAGATTCGACAATAACAGATTCAGGAGCCAGTTGCTGTTTTTTGTATCAGAACCTTGCCAAGCACTTACTAATCCCTTCTCGCAATAAAGAAAACCCCATGATCATTCAAGTCATTGATGGGACTTCTCTATCTTCTGGTCCAATCCTTAAAGAAACACAACCTCTTTGTGTTTCCCTTTGTCCCAATCATGGTATTTAATCTAGTCTTATCCCCTTTGTTTACTGTAATTTTGGGATTACCTTGGTTGAGAAAACAGAATCTAACAATAGATTGGTCATTAGGTACTCTATCATTTGGATCTGAATATTGTACAAATACTTGTGCACTTCTAACCAAGGAGGATAATAATTTACTACCTTTCATTCCAGACTCTTCAGTGTACAACGATGTAAAAGGCTGTTGAACAATTACCACCAAGACGCAGTTTCAATTGTCCTATTGATCTTCTCCCGTGGCTCCCATACCATTTGGTCGTCTATACTCTCTCTCGGATCTGTAATTAAACATCTCAAAACCTACATAGATGAAAATCTTAAAAAAAGGATTTATTCAACCGTCCACCTCACCAGCTGGGCCTCCTATTTTTTTTGTAAACAAAAAGGATGGCAGTCTATGTCCATGTATCGACTACAGAGACCTAAACACAATCAAAATAAAGTGATTTAATAAATAAATACCTGAATTACTTGACAGAATAAAAAAGGCTCAAATCTTTATGCAAAATTGGAAAAGTGTTTATTTGAAGTGTACACTTTCTAGGTTTCATCCTAAATCCTGGTGAAACACTGATGGACCCCAAAAAGGTATCTGCTGTCCTTGATTGGCCCACTCCTAATGACAAAAGATCCATACAAAGATTCATTGAATTTTCAAACTACTATAGAAAATTCAAAGTTCTTTCTCACAGCGCATTGCTCCCATAATCAAATTAACCTAACAAGACCAAAAAATTCGTATGGGCTCCAGAAGCTCAAGATGCTTTCATACAACTAAAACAAAAGTTTAATTCAGCTCCTGTCTTAATCTAACCAGAATCAACTCAACCTTTTCATTTAGAAGTAGACGCATCTGATATTGCCATAGGAGCTGTGTTATCTCAACGCAATCCTACTACAAGACGATTACATCCAGTGGCTTATCACTAAAAACGTCTTGCACCTTCTGAAGTAAATTATGGAATAGGAGACAAAAATGTTAGCCAGAATAAATAGGTTAAACCTTATGAAAAAAAACAAATAAAGGAGGATTTGGCCTACCTAACATAATAAAGCTCTATGAAACCAGTAGAATATTTCATATTAATAAATGGCAAATTTCTTCCGCAAAAGGGGAATCTTGGTACAAACTGGAAAATAAATTAATAGGGATAAAATATTTATATTATGGATGAATAGCAGGGCTTACCAAATCTTATAATCAAAACAACTCCCCAAATATATTATTGACCTCATAAATGACTGGATTATATTAAAAAAAAGAATAAAAATAGAAAACTAAATTCCCACAACAACTTCACTAAGGATAGTGGAACTTAACGTAGATAATCTCTCAATAAAAAACTGGTGCCATAATACTGATATTTTACTTAAAGACATAATGGACGGAAATGTTATTAAATCATTCCTGCTCCTTCAAAATCAGCTCAAAATAAACCCAAGTGAATTGTTCAACTTCCTTAAAAACTATATAGATTCTCTGTACAAGAGGGGGAAAGAAAACCAAACAGATAAAGAGCTAGACAATTTATTTTCTAAGGAAGAAAGAAACGAATTAATGCCTAAATTTTATGACTGGACGACTGATAAAGAGAGGGAAATAAAACCCAAATCGTGGTCCACATGGGAAAAAGAGATAGGAAAGGTGTTTCAGGAAAATGTTTGAACCAAAACCCTAATTGAGGTTAGGAAAAGCGCGAAATATCTGAACTTACTAGAACTACAATACAAAGTAGTATAAAGATGGTATCTGGTCCCAGAAACTCTACACAAGATGAATAAATCAAACTCAGAACTGTGTTGGTTGGTGCAATGAGGAAAGAGGCTCACATTCACACATATGGTGGTCATGTAGAATTATAAAACAACTTTGGAATAGAGTTTTACATGAAATCTCGACACTATTAGAGGTAGAGCATGAATATAGGATTGAAAACGTATCACTCCATCTATCCATTCCTCTTAAAACCTTTAATGAAAAATACCTGGTAATCCATATTTTCTTGGCTACCAAAGCTGTTATCGCTCGGAATTGGAAACAATAGACATGTCCATCTTGGGAACAAGTACTTGGGCAAATTGAGTACCAATTTCATATGGAAAAGGGTATTGCATATAATGCAGGCATACGCGAAATTCAAATATTTAATATAAGGTGAATCCCCTGGACAAATAAAAATCAAGGAGGCAGATTAGAAATGTGGCGTTGGATGGCTCGCGATGTTGGCATTCCCCCGTACTGGAACAAGGTTGTTTTATATTGTGATATTGTCATGTATTTTCTTTGTTTTTGTTGTGTGTTTTTTTTTATATACATATATACAATGCTTATCTGACATGTTATGTTTTCTTTTAACATGCCTTAGAACGGCTGACTAGCACCCTTGCTTGATGCAGGTTTTTGTCTAAAACTTAGAACACTTATCTAGAATTACACCAACCCTGATTAAGGAGGAAAAAACGGTGTCAAAATTATTTGTTGGCTCTATAAGAACCGGATAGGCCAATTGATATTTGACTGCTTCGAACCGTGTTATTAATCGGTGAAGAAGAAGGGAAAAGGCAAAAAGTAGGAAAAAAATTTGATCGGGATACCCCCACCCGGCTTCAGGTGTGGGGCCAACTAAAGTATCAAAAGATTTTGAAACGGGGCACAGCAACCCCTCAAAGTACTAAGGCTATTTCTGAAAACTAATGGTCCACATGGATAGGGGCAAGAAATGATCCCTCTATGAATATTCTAACAGGAAAACTAGTCCATTATGAATTAAGGGTAAGACTAGTTTCTCCTTATTTTACCCCGGTCCTTGTCGGCCTAAGTGTTACTTTTTTTTTTTTCTCTTTCCTCTTTTTTCTTGTTGCTTTTTTCTTTTTTTATTGTTGTCTTTGTTAAACTATGAACTTATGATTTGATGATGGTATTAATTATACTTTCTGTGTATAATGTATGTCTTTTGTATATTATAAAAATTGTAATAAAGAGTATAAATATAAAAAAAAATAAAAAAAATTGTTAGCCATTAAACAATCACTTGAGGAGTGGCATCATCTTCTGGAGCGTTTCCCCATCCAATTATCGTCTATAGAAACCATAGGGATCTTCAATATTTAAAGAGAATGCACAGGTTATGTCCCCGACAAGTCCGTTGGTCATTGTTTTTCATGAGCTTTAATCTTCATATTACTTACAAACCAAGATCACAAAACACTAAAGCAGACATGCTCTCTTGTCCTCCTTTGTCAGTCCCTACAGAACAAAAAATTCCAGATAACATTACCTTCCACTGTTTTTCTTGCTTCTTAATCGATGATTTACGGAAGACATCAAAGATACTTGATGTTTCGTCAACAAATCCTCCTCTCCATATCCATAATGGACTCTACTATTACAAAGACAATTGTAATAAAAGAAAATCGTCTACAAGTACTTTAGGAATGCCACGACTCCCAATTAGCAGGACATGGAAGAATTAAAAAAACTCTTGAGTTACTAAAAATACATTTTTGGTGGCCTTCTCTACGATGTGATATCATCCAATTTTATGAGATCCTGTAATACATATGCAAGAAACAACACACCCCGTACTATACCTGTAGGACTCCTACATCCTCTTCCTATCCCCTCAATACTGTGGTCTGCTATCTCCATGGAGTTTATTGTGGATTTACCCATGTCTCAAGGTTATAACCCCATTCTTGTCATAGTTGATCGTCTTACAAAGATGGCTCATTTTGTACCCACAATAGGTCTACCTACAGCTGCTACTGCTGCCTCTTTATTCATACTTATATTTATACTACTGCCAATTACATTGTTTTCCTCAAAACATCACAACAGACCGAGGCGTACAATTCACATGGAAATCTTTTTGCCAAACATTAAAAATCCAACCCTCTCTATCAACAGCTTTCCATCCCCAAACAAATGGAAAAACTGAACAAATTAATCAAATATTAGAACAATATCTCCATTGTTACACAACCCACCTCCAAAACAATTGGTAACAATATATACCTACAGCTGAGTTTACTTATAGCAACCAAGTGCAATGATCGATAAAGATGTCTCCTTTCTTTGCCAATTATGGATACCATCCTAGTATGTTCCCACTACTACTTCTATAGTTCCTGAAGTCTCACTAATGACTCACTAATGACTCACTAATCTACGATCTCAGTTCTAAACCCTATGTCACACACATGTTAAGACCCATGAGACCTACAAAAGATATGCAGACCGCCATCAGATTTCACTTTCTAAGTACAAACAAGGAGACAAGGTGCTGCTTTCCACTAAAAACATATGCTGATCCTGTCCATCCAAAAAACTTGGTCCTAAATATATTGGGCCTTTTACTATTTCCAAGATTATCAATCCTGTCACAATACGTCTCCAATTACCCTCTACTTATCGTTTACATCCAGTTATTCACGTATCGTTATTGAAGCCCTGGGTCCAAAATACTTTTGACAGAAGAAACCCCATCACACCAAGCCCAATTACCATCAATGGAGAAGAAGAGTTCGTAGTCTGCTCTCTTCATAGGCCCACTCCTAAAAATGCCCAGAAGGCATATGTGAGAAGGGGGTACTGTCATAATTGCAGCTCACCTAAACTCTGTTGCATGTCTCGGACCTGGGTAGTGGGGAAGCATTCTTGGGCTGCGGCTTCTTCCATCCTCCTGGCGGTTTGTGGGAGGTGTCGCTCGGCAAACTCTCCATTACATTATAATGTAAGGAGTTACCACGGTAACACCTAAGGCACAGCCACGCCCCCTCTTGTACTAGATAAGCCCAGAAGGCTCCCTGGTTCATTGTTCAGAGTTATTGTGCTATCCTAGTTTTCAGTTCAGTCTCCAAGTTCTCCCAAGTATTGTCTTCCCAGGTTATTGACTCCTGCTTCCCTTTTTGACTCTGCCTGATGATTCTGGTATCCTGACCCCTGCTCCTCACTTGACTATTCTACCTTCTTACCTCGGCTCAGCATATTTGATTAAGGTTGTCTTCTGGTATCCTGACCTTAGCCCTCATCCTTGACTTTGTAATCCTCTGGAATCCTGACCTTTGGCTGTGTACCTCAACCCTGAATTTTGTATTGATACTTCATGTCCTGATCTCCCTAAGTCATTTTCACCTGCAGTCCTCCCCCTTGTGTGCTGCCCCAGCAAGTTTGGTTCCTCAGAATCTGGGTTTCTCCTATATCTAACATGAGTACAAGCCCAACAGTCATTCTAGAGTGACCACAAAACATGGCGCAGGGTTGTAGACTGTCATATGTAGTTTCCACTATATCTAATAGTTAAAGCAGTGTACCATGTAAGCAGTGGAAACACAGGAAACAAGTAGGGTTCAAATTACACCATTTACTGGCTCACTGAGAATCACCAAACTCTGTAAGACACTTTATTTAATGCAACCCTTATGTATATTAATGTTTTTCCCCTGAATGGAACAGATATGTGGTCAGTCATGTAATTTTCAAATTAAGCTATGATAATTGTATCTATTAATCCAAAGAACAATCAGTATCATTACACAGAAGATGTAACTGTGTCTCTGTGTGTTTAGAAAGGCTAGTGTTGCTTATGGCATATGGAAGAAAGAGTGATGGAATCTGTTATGTTCTAACACTCTGCTTGCTGTTAAATTATCTTCCTAACATTTCTCTATCTGTGTTTGCACTTCCTAGCTCCATTTTAAAACGGACTATTCTTTTACTAAGTAATTTACACTGCACTGCAGTGTCTGGTGTAGTTTAACACCAGATTAAACATAAAATATATAAATGAGTCCTTCTACTTTAATAGATATTTAATAAGAGACACAAACACAGTAACATACAATAATTAGTGATAGTCCAACACACAATACCACACTCTCCCAAGACTAACCTTAATCCTAGTTTTCAACCAAAATACCCATCGTAACTAGAGTTGAGCGGACACCTGGATGTTCGGGTTCGGTAGGTTTGACCGAACTTCGAAAAAAATGTCCGGGTCCGTGCTCGAACTTGACCCCGAACCCAAACCCCATTGAAGTCAATGAGGACATGAACTTTTGGCCACTAAAATGCCTCTAAAAAAGTCATGGAAAGGGCTAGAGGGCTGAAAAAGGAAGTAAAATGTGGGTAAGAATAGGACAAGTGCCCTGCAAGCAAATATGGATAGGGAAATAACTTAAAATAACATAAAATACATAAAAATTACAAATACAGCTGAGCCATAAAATAGCACTAGATGGAATCTTTGATTTTAGCTTTGGAAGAACATAAATCTAAAACTAAAGCATGGCTGCCAGCAGGATCAACATAATTATCCATTTTAGAGAGGGTTGGAGCGCAGGGTATTCTCTTTCAGTTTATACTAAGTGACCCATAGATTGAGGAGGAGGTGACCATGTAGGTGGAAGCGGCGCTGAAGGAGGAGGAGAAGGAGGAGGAGGTAGCCAACACTGTTTATTGGACTGCAAAAAATGCACAGCAAGACGTAAATGTACTATTTAGTAGACATGTGCATTCGTTTTCGGACGAATGCATTTTCGGACGAAAATAGCATTTTCGTCCATTCGTCCGAAAAACGAATAACGAAAATTTTAACTAACAAAATCCGAATGAACGAATGGTTAATAAACGAAAAACATTCGTTCATTCGTCCATTCGTCCATTCGTGCTATTGGCATTCTAAACCGAAATAGAGTCGGTTTACAATACCAATAGCATTGTACTACATTCCATAAACCGACATGAATGACTTTCGGTTTATGGAATGCATGTAATGCTATTAGCTTCCTATAAACCGAAATTGAGTTCCCATTCATACGAATAGGTCAATTGACCTATTCGTATGAATGGGGACTCTTTCGGTTTATAGAAAGCCAATAGCAGCATGTATTCTATAAGCCGAAAGTCTTTAAAACAAACGACGTTCGGTTTATAGAATACATGTAATGCTATTGCTGTTCTATAAGCCGAAAGACATTCGGCTTATAGAACAGCAATAGCATTACATGCATTCTATAAACCGAACGTCGTTCGTTTTAAAGACTTTCGGCTTATAGAATACTATTGGCATTCTATAAACCTAACTAGAGTCCCTCCTCATTCATAAGAATTTCTTATGAATGGGGACTCGACTCTAGTTCGGTTTATAGAAAGCCAATAGTATTCTATAAGCCGAAAGTCTTTAAAACGAACGACGTTCGGTTTATAGAATACATGTAATGCTATTGCTAAACTATAAACCGAACGACTTTCGGTTTATAGAATAGCCATAGGATTACATGTAGTACATAAGCCGAAAGTCTATAAACCGAAAGTCGTTCGGTTTATAGGCTGTCGGCATTTAACTATACAGAGACAGAGTCTCCATTCATAAAATTATGAATGGAGACTTTGTCTCCGTGTAGTAAAATGCCGAAAGTCTATAAACCGAACGATCGGTTTATAGACTTTCGGCTTATGTAATACATGTAATCCTATGGCTATTCTATAAACCGAAAGTTCGGTTTATAGAATAGCAATAGGAATACATGTATTCCATAAGCCGACAGCCTATAAACCGAACGTTCGGTTTATAGGCTGTGGGCATTTTACTACACGGAGACAAAGTCTCCATTCATAATTTTATGAATGGAGACTCTGTCTCTGTATAGTTAAATGCCGGCTTTTAACTATACGGAGACAAAGTCTCCATTTATAATTTTATGAATGGAGACTCTGTCTCCGTATAGTTAAATGCCCACAGCCTATAAACCGAACGTTCGGTTTATAGGCTGTGGGCATTTAACTATACGGAGACAAAGTCTCCATTCATAATTTTATGAATGGAGACTCTGTCTCTGTATAGTTAAATGCCGGCTTTTAACTATACGGAGACAAAGTCTCCATTTATAATTTTATGAATGGAGACTCTGTCTCCGTATAGTTAAATGCCCACAGCCTATAAACCGAACGTTCGGTTTATAGGCTGTGGGCATTTAACTATACGGAGACAAAGTCTCCATTCATAATTTTATGAATGGAGACTCTGTCTCCGTATAGTTAAATGCTATTGTATTCTATAAACCGACTCTATTTCGGCTTATAGAATGCAATAGTACTACGAATGGACGAATGAACGAATGATTTTCCTTTATTAACCATTCGTTCATCCGGCTTTAGTTAGCTTAGCATTTTCGTTCTTCGTTTTTCGGGCGAATGGACGAAAATGCAATTTTCGGACGAAAATGCATTCGTCCGAAAACGAATGCACATGTCTAGTATATATTCACATGTAAATTGCTTTTTAAATAAAAAATTATGATATAAAAAAATCTTGTTTTTATTTCCTTTTATGTGACAATGCTGCCTCTCTCTTTCCCTTGCCCCCAGATTTGTCGCTCTCCCCCCCTTAGTGTTGTCTCTCTCTCACCCTCCCTTTGGCTCCCCCCTCGCTCCCCTTGTGTCTGTCTCTTCCCCCCTTCCCTCCCCTTGTTTCTCTCTGCCCCCCCCCCCTTGTTATTCTGTCCCCCCCTCACCTGTTTCTTGCTCCCTGGTGGCTAGTGGGGGCAGCCGGGGGATGTATGCACTATACATAATAGACGGAAGTGTCGGGCAGCATGGAGGTTGTCTGCACGATTCGTGCAGACATCCCCCAGCTGCCCGATTCTCCCTGGTGGCTAGCGAGGGAGCGGAGGATGTCTGCGCGATGAGCGAGACCTCTCCTGCTGCCGCCCGGCATGACCGCCGGGACTTCTATGATGAAGCTGGGTACTTCCGGCTTCCTCATAAAAGTCCTGGCTGTCGTTCCGGGCGGCAGCAGGGGAGGTCTCGCTCATCGCGCAGACATCCACCGCTGCCTCGCTAGCCACCAGGGAGAATCGGGCAGCTGGGGGATGTCTGCACGAATCGTGCAGACAACCTCCATGCTGCCCGACACTTCCGTCTATTATGTATAGTGCATACATCCCCCGGCTGCCCCCACTAGCCACCAGGGAGCAAGAAACAGGTGAGGGGGGGACAGAATAACAAGGGGGGGGGCAGAGAGAAACAAGGGGAGGGAAGGGGGGAAGAGACAGACACAAGGGGAGCGAGGGGGGAGCCAAAGGGAGGGTGAGAGAGAGACAACACTAAGGGGGGGAGAGCGACAAATCTGGGGGCAAGGGAAAGAGAGAGGCAGCATTGTCACATAAAAGGAAATAAAAACAAGATTTTATTTATATCATAATTTTTTATTAAAAAAGCAATTTACATGTGAATATATACTAGACATGTGCATTCGTTTTCGGACGAATGCATTTTCGTCCGAAAATTGCATTTTCGTCCATTCGCCCGAAAAACGAAGAACGAAAATGCTAAGCTAACTAAATCGAATGAACGAATAGTTAATAAAGGAAAATCATTCGTTCATTCGTCCATTCGTAGTACTATTGCATTCTATAAGCCGAAATAGAGTCGGTTTATAGAATACAATAGCATTTAACTATACGGAGACAGAGTCTCCATTCATAAATTTATGAATGGAGACAAACGTATAGTTAAAAGCCGACAGCCTATAAACCGAACGTTCGGTTTATAGGCTGTGGGCATTTAACTATACGGAGACAGAGTCTCCATTCATAAAATTATAAATGGAGACTTTGTCTCCGTATAGTTAAAAGCCGGTGTTCTGACAAATTTCTGGAGCAAATTCTCCTGCGCAATCGCAGGAGAATTTGCTCACTGCGCATGCGCATAAAGTTACAGCTGATAACTCAGCTGTAACTTTGTGACCACCGTGCATGAGACAGCTGCGCAACCCACCTCCCGCCCCCTCACACCCGCCGCACACCCCTTCTTACCAGATCATCGACCACAGCGATACACAGCGCATGCGCACGCCTATCCAGCCGTTTGGGAATGCGCGCGTCCGTTGTTGTGTTCTTAAGGTGGTAAGTAACACGGGGCGTCGGGACATAAGGGGGCAAGCATCCTGGTGAGGGCTGCCTCATCTTGATGGGATTTGTGATCCTCCTGCTGTATTATTGATGCAGCAGGAGGATCACAAATCCCATCAAGATGAGGCAGCCCTCACCAGGATGCTTGCCCCCTTATGTCCCGACGCCCCATGTTACTTACCACCTTAAGAACACAACAACGGACGCGCACATTCCCAAACGGCTGGATAGGCGTGCGCATGCGCTGTGTATCGCTGTGGTCGATGATCTGGTAAGAAGGGGTGTGCAGGGGGTGTGAGGGGGCGGGAGGTGGGTTGCGCAGCTGGCGCATGCGCGGTGGTCACAAAGTTACAGCTGAGTTATCAGCTGTAACTTTATGCGCATGCGCAGTGAGCAAATTCTCCTGCGATTGCGCAGGAGAATTTGCTCCAGAAATTTGTCAGAACACCGGCATTTAACTATACGGAGACAGAGTCTCCATTCATAAAATTATAAATGGAGACTTTGTCTCCGTATAGTTAAAAGCCGGCATTTAACTATACGGAGACAGAGTCTCCATTCATAAAATTATGAATGGAGACTTTGTCTCCGTGTAGTAAAATGCCCACAGCCTATAAACCGAACGTTCGGTTTATAGGCTGTCGGCATTTTACTACACGGAGACAAAGTCTCCATTCATAATTTTATGAATGGAGACTCTGTCTCCGTGTAGTAAAATGCCGACAGCCTATAAACCGAACGTTCGGTTTATAGGCTGTCGGCTTATGGAATACATGTATTCCTATTGCTATTCTATAAACCGAACGACTTTCGGTTTATAGAATAGCAATAGGAATACATGTATTCCATAAGCCGACAGCCTATAAACCGAACGTTCGGTTTATAGGCTGTCGGCATTTTACTACACGGAGACAGAGTCTCCATTCATAAAATTATGAATGGAGACTTTGTCTCCGTGTAGTAAAATGCCCACAGCCTATAAACCGAACGTTCGGTTTATAGGCTGTCGGCATTTTACTACACGGAGACAAAGTCTCCATTCATAATTTTATGAATGGAGACTCTGTCTCTGTATAGTTAAATGCCGACAGCCTATAAACCGAACGACTTTCGGTTTATAGACTTTCGGCTTATGTAATACATGTAAACCTATGGCTATTCTATAAACCGAAAGTCGTTCGGTTTATAGAATAGCAATAGGATTACATGTATTCCATAAGCCGAAAGTCTATAAACCGAAAGTCGTTCGGTTTATAGACTTTCGGCTTATAGAATACAAGTAATACTATTGCCTTTCTATGAACCGAACGAGAGCCCCATTCATAAGAATTTCTTATGAATGGGGCTCTCGTTCGGTTTATAGAAAGCCAATAGTATTACATTGTATTCTATAAAACGAACGAAAAAAATTAACGAAACGAAAATAATGAACGAATTTCGTCTGAAACGAATGCACTAATGAACGAAATTCGTTTTAGACGAAATAAATAACATTTTCGTCCGAATGGACGAAAACGAAACGAAAATTTTAGTTTTGCACATGTCTACTATTTAGAACAACAATTATAATTTTTCAAAGTGCACTGTAAGCAAAGTATTTGAAGCCCTGGGTCCAAAATACTTTTGACAGAAGAAACCCCACAACACCAAGCCCAATTAGTAGTTGCAGCATACTCTCCCTACACTAAGAAGAGCTCATGTGATGTGCATGTACGTGACTTCAGCTTATACCGTATTTGCTCGATTATAAGACGACCCTCATTATAAGACGACCCCCCAAACTTTGTATATTCCTTTAGGAAAAAAACTAAAAGCCTGAATATAAGACTACCCTATAGGAAAAAAAAGTTTAACTTGTCTATATGTAAATTGCTTTTTAATATTTAATAAAAAAATTGATATTATACAAATGCATTTCTTGTTTTTATTTCCTTTTATGTGCCAATGCAGCCTCTCTCCCCCTCCCCCAGCTGTCTCTCTCCCCGCCAACGTTGTCTCTCTCTCCCTCCCCCCAAACTTCTCTCTCTCTCTCCACCTCCCTCGTCTCTTCCCCCTCCCCTTGTCTGTCTTCCCCCCTCCCCTTGTCTCTCTCTATCCCCCCCTGTCTCTCTCTATCCCCCCCTCCCCATTTCTCTCTTCCCCCTCCCTCCCCTTGTCTGTGTCTCCCCCCTCCCTCCCCTTGTCTATGTGTGTCTGTGAAGTCGGAAGGACCCTGCTTCATCATCGAAGGCCCGGCGGTCGTGCCGGATGGCAGCACCGGAGGTCTGTGCTCATCGCACAGACATTCCCCTGCTGTTAGAGAGGGGGATCCAGGTCCCCTGCAGCTCTGTGGGGGACCTGGATCCCAGTCTTATAGTCTGACCTCGATTTGAGGTCAGATTATAAGACGACCTCGAATGTAAGACGAGGGGTATCTTTCAGAGCATTTTCTCTGAAAAAAACCTTGTCTTATGCTGCACTGGCCAATCACAGCAATGCCATTAAATCGCCGAACCCCAAACTCCAAGCCAAACATACAGTGAAATGTTCGGGTCCGGGGGACAAAAACCGTAATGTTCGGTACGAACCCGAACAGTGCGGTTAGGGTTCGCTCAACACTAATCATAACCCATCAGAGATCACAGATTGCCTCATGCATCCAGGAGGCAGGCAAGACAGGGAGGGACGGAATACAGATTGTTCATTCAACAGGTATATTGAATGGCTTGTGTGGTCATTGGAGGTGTGCCCTCATTAACATAGCAAAAGACAAATGTTGTACAGGAGAAGTTCAACTAAAAGCATTGACAGCAGATTGTTATACCACCACATCTGGAAGATACAAACCCAAGATATTGCACTCATTTCATGAAGAGAATTCTTAAATTTGAACTTTCAAATCAGTTGTATGTGCATAATTATGTTTCTTTGCAAAACACACGACAGTATATAAAAGTTCAAAAATAATTTGGAGGCAATCATACAGTAGATTTGCTTGTGCAGACCATAAATCATACTCTAATACCCTCTAATGGAAAAGTATTGCAGGGACCCCACTGCTGCAATAATCCAAATTTATTGTATTATAAACACACACGAGATTACCAAAAACATTCCAGAGAGATTTAAAGAAAGAAATAACTTTGAGGCTGGACCCGAACAAACGTTCAACTTTTCCCTTATTGCCAATGCAGTAACAAAAGCATATTCAAAATTAATTTGAAAATGATGCATCCCATATCATCATTAAGCACACATGCTTGAAGCTGACATGGCATAGATCATCTTCAAATTTGTTGCAAGGTTTTTATAATACATAACACTTACTTATTCACGCCTTAAACTAGTATTTGGATTATTTCTTGAACATGTGGTTCTGAATAGCAATTAATATTATGTTTCACAAACTTAACTACAATTTCTTTTTTATGAAAACACCAAAACACAATTACCGGTATACATTTTCTTATTTTCTTGTTTTATTTACTTAATCCATTAATTAATTTTATTCTATTTAGAAAAAACAATTATAATTAAAAACCATTTAGGTGGCGTCAAGGTTTTTTGTATAGACCTATGTTCAGAGAGTAACAAAAATAGTGGCACCACTAATCAGTCTTTTTATGTATAGTTTCTGTCTAGTTTATGAAGAAGTTTGGGTTATCCATCAGTATTTATTTATTTTTTACTTATTTTTTTGGGATCTTTGATCTTTTGGAATTTACCCTACCCTTCCCTTTAGTATGTAAAGGCAGCCCTCCCTATCTTATTATCCAAATTTGAGTACTTGTATATGTCTTGGCTTTTGGGTAAAACTGCTGCCTATTCTATTACAAACTCATATAATTATTTTCTGAAGGTGTCTAACTTTAATTTTATGGCAAGACAGGAGGCTTCGTATTTGCATTACCTTCTTTACTGTTTAACCTCCAGCAGCAAAACAGTTAACAGTTATAGAGAGAAAAACAACCAATCAGAACACAGAACAGTGGTATATAAGGCAGTAACCATCCTCTTCACTTCCTCTTTCTTTGCTGCTTAACCTCCAGGTGAGCTCAATCTATATTTATTCTCCTATATTGTATCACAATATATATTGTTTATTACTATTTTGGTCTTATATATTGTAGATTAGATTACTTTATTTATTCTTTTCCTTAGTATGTCTACATTGCCAGACTTGTACTATATTTACATGATGTAGTTTTCTTACTAACTGTCCCTTAAACTGAAACTGTTTTTTCTTTCTACTTTTAACCTTAAAAGGTTTTCCTTCGTTGTATTTATTCATTCCCTAGCGCTAAACCTTTCTTCAACTATCAAACCTAACACCGCTTAGTTTTTTCTATATATCTACCAACCACTCACCTCCGTTTCTGGGAGCTTCGCGCTCCAGAATAGTGTGCTCCCCGCGATAATCGAAAAGGGGCCTTTCACCGCAGAGGGTGAGGCCTCAGGCTGCCTCCACGCAGCCGCGCCGGCTGGATTAGCAGCTTAGGCTGCTCTCTATCGTGCAACCACGTGCGCGCTCGGTTTTCTTAACCTCGCGCTAGGCCGCACATCAAATGGCGGCGTTTGGCCACGCGATAACGGGATTTTCCTCCCGTCGCGTCTGGCCCTCTCTCTCTCCCTCTTCGGCCTAACTAAAGGCCATCGGCAGCGATAGGGACCTGGTGCTTCCCAGGCAGGCCGGGATCCTAGCCTACAATACCTCAGGTGCAAACATTTTTCTCTCTCCTTTTTTTCCTCCTGAAAACTTTACTTTCAAAAATTAAACAGGTGTACTTCTGCATTTATAATACAACAGTACTATATAATACAAATCAGGACATATCATAGGGGTGACCCCCCTAAACAGACATGTTGAAATATGTATGACTTGGGGTGACCCCCCCCTCTCTTCAGATTGGCCCTGGTGGCCCATATAGAGCTTACAACCCAAACTGTTGGGAAACCGACTACTGAGGGTGACCCCCTCCACTTATTTGGCACTATTAGTGGTCACTTAACATGACCCAGATGGGTGACCCCCACCAAAAAATTTAAACGGGTGACCCCCGCTTCTGCGTTTTTTCCTTAAAACTACAGCATAAAACATGCGCAATTAAATGTCTTGCCAACATCTATTCTATATGCCACAACAAGTCTATTTACTCATCTGTTTCAGAAAGAATCGAGTAAAATCACAATCATGAGTGATCTTCAGCCTACCAATATGCCTGCAGGCTTCCAAGAATGGCTCCGCTCGGCTCTGGCGGATTCTCTGCCTTCAGCATTAGCCGCACTGCGTGAGACACAACAGCCTCTCCACACAGAAATGAGGGAAGCCTCTTCGGACTCGGACGTTTCCCACCACTCCGCTGAGGGCGACTGTTCACGCAAGAGACCGTGGTCGGACGCTCCCACCCCAAAAGTCGACAAAGGCAAGGCTCCACTTAAAAAATCTAAGTGCGGCTCCCTACCCCTACTACCCTCCGCGGAACCTCTGGACACATCGCGCGAAGATTTTCGGATCCTGGATGAATACCGTGCGGGTAATTCAAAGCCAGGCACATCTAGATCACGATCACCTGACTACCTGATCTCACAGCTTCCCAAGGATCCTGAGGTCAACCCTGATCTCCCAGTGGAAATAATGGACTCCTCGGGTTTCCCATTGTTCGACCCACGTACACTGAGGCATCCCCGTTCGGCTGAATGGTCCCCACCCCAACACGTGGCCGACTTTCTCCGCTACTGGTTGAGACGACCTCTCGACAAAGAAGTCCGTCAAAAGCTACGGGCTGAATGCCCTCGCCCTTCCCTGCCTGATAAAGTCTCCTCGACCCCCGAATTCGACCCTACCTTCGTCACTTTCATGATGAAGAATGGGAAGGATCCTCGCAAGGGCCTGGAGCAAGGGCTCCGCACCACACAAGACAAATTACTGGACGTATCCGGCCCTCTGACTCAACTTTTTATCATGGCCGATGAAGCCCTCACGAATGGTTCCCAGATGGATTCCCACCTGGCACGAGAATGGGCCCAGAGGGCACTGTGTCTACTGGGCAACGCTAATACTGCCATCTCAACCGAACGCCGCAAAGCGGCCCTGTTCAAGCTCGATAGCAAATTGGCCGAATTAGCTTCCAAAGAACTCGGTCCAGACGCTAAGGGCCTCCTCTTCGGCACCAAGTTTTTGAAGAACCTAAGCCAGCATGTAAATATTTTTACATCCCTCAACAAGGCGCAATCTTCCTTGAAACGGGTCTTTCAATCAAGAGACCGTTTTTCCTACAGAGCTGGTCGGCAGAGGGGCCGTGCCACCAGCAGAGCCGCCTTCTCGGCATCAAGGCCCCGTCTTCAGGAGTCATCCTCCTACCGTTTCCAAGCTCGCCCCAGCTACCGCACACCCTACTACCGGGGACCCAGCCGATCGAGAGGATCAGCTTCATATCGGTCAAGATATCCCGCAGGTAAGGTTACACCCTTTATTACCTCACATTCAAATTGCAGGCAGGCTCATGCATTTCTATCATCACTGGGCCACTATCACCCAAGACCCCTGGGTCCTCCAAACTGTCAAGGGTTTCCTTATAGATTTCTCTTCCCCTCCACTTCAACTAACCCCACCTCACCCTATCCATATGTCACAGAGCGACCTCTCTTTAGTTCACGAAGAACTTTCCGCACTACGGGACAAGGGAGCTATAGAACGCGCGTGTGGGGACCCTTGCTTCGTCAGCAACATGTTCCTTGTTCGCAAAAAATCAGGCGAGTTCCGCCCAGTGATCAATCTCCGATCCCTCAACCAGCATGTCACCTACAGGCACTTCAAGATTGAGGGTATCCATCTTCTCCGCGATCTCTTACGAGAGCGGGACTGGTTCTCTCGCTTGGATCTAAAAGACGCTTATCTCACGGTTCCGGTCCACCGAGATCACAGACGGTTTCTCCAGTTTTTCTGGCAAAAAAGGCTGTGGCAGTTCACATGCCTGCCTTTCGGACTCAGCTCGGCTCCGTGGTGTTTCACAAAACTCCTGAAGCCCGTTATGGAATTCCTGCGTCCGGCATCCGATCCATCGTCTACCTGGACGACATCCTCATCATGTCCCGGGACAAAAACTCCCTCTACGAGGCCACGTATCTCACCGTTCAACTACTACAAGATCTCGGGTTCATCATCAACAAGGACAAGTCGGAGTTGCGTCCTACTCAGTCGATTCAATTCCTGGGTTTTACGGTGGATTCGGTGGCGGCGATTCTCAAGCTACCTCAATCCAAAATCTCGTCAATAAGGAAAGTCATCCGACGTTTTTTACGTCTTCCCCGGGTCTCTCTTCGAGATCTTGCTCGCGTAATCGGGCTCCTCTCAGCGTCCATTCAGGCGATATTCCCAGGTCCTCTGTACTATCGGGCCATGCAACGCTTGAAGGCTCAACATCTTCGGGCCACAGGTTCCTACGACCATGTCTTCCCCCTTTCAGACGAGGTTCGACTCGAACTGCAATGGTGGCTAACACACATGTCGGCATGGAACGGTCGCGCCATCTTTGGCTCACTTCCAGACTTTATTCTGGAATCAGACGCCAGTCTTCTTGGTTGGGGCGCAACCTGCGGGTCCACAACAACGGACACAACTGGACACCAGAAGAACAGGGGCTCCACATAAATTGTTTGGAACTGATTGCGGGCTCCTTCGCCGTGCGCAGCTTTACAAAAGACACGACTCACTGCTCTCTGGTTCTCCGGATGGACAACGTGTCGGCAGTAAGGTATATCAACCGTTTGGGAGGGTCTCGTTCCAAACTCTTGACAGAACTGACCAAGGACCTGTATCAGTACTGCATGGCACATCACCTGTCCATACAGGCGGAGTATCTCCCCGGGAAGGACAACACGGTGGCGGATTGGTTCTCCAGGCACTGGAGGGACACCAGCGACTGGCAACTCCACCCTCAGATTTTTCACACCCTGGATCTCCTCAGGGGTCCCTTTCACCTAGACCTGTTTGCGTCCAGAACGAATCGACAAACGCCATCCTTCTCCAGTTGGATGCCGGATCCCCTCTCTCTGGCAGTCGACGCTTTCCTTCAGACATGGCCCCCCAAGGGAGCATATGCTTTTCCCCCGTTTGCCATGATCCTCCGCTCGCTACATCTCGTGATGCGTCAGCAAATTACACTACTTCTTATCTCCCCACTGTGGCGGATGCAACCTTGGTTTCCCCTTCTGCTAGAACTATCTTGTGCAGATCCCCTTCTGCTACCCTATTCTTCAACCCTCTTGTCCGATCCCCAGGGGAATCCCCACCCCTTACTTCTTCAGGATCACCTCCAATTGGTGGCCTGGATGATTTCAGGGGTGCCTGGGATGTGTCTGGACTATCGACGGCAGCTCGAGATCTCCTCCGAGACTCTTGGGCACCGGGTACTAGAAGATCGTACCTTCAGGCTTGGGGCACCTGGAATAGCTGGTGTCTGGGACAACACCTTAATCCCTTTACGGCCCCTGTAGTGGCTATCTTGAACTTTTTGGCATCTCTCTTCGCCCAGGGTAAGTCCTACCGTTCCATTAACATCGTTCGGTCAGCCATTTCGGCAGCTCACGTTCCCATATCAGGAGTAAACGTTGGCAAGGACCCTACGGTCTGCCGCCTCTTACGGGGTATCCGGTCATCTAGACCGCCATCCTCTAAATACTCAACCTTTTGGGACATTTCCGTGGTCTTACATTTTCTGGAAGGATGGCCAGATAATGACTCTCTCTCGATCCGTCAACTATCCGCTAAGGTAGCACTACTACTCTGTCTGGTATCCTTCAGAAGGGTCGCAGATATTAGGGCTTTCGACGCAAATTCCTTCACTTTCTCCCCGGAGGGCGTTGTGGTTGCTATCTCACGACGAACCAAGTCATCTTCTACGTCGGTCTTCTACCCTTACTTTCCGGACCGTCCGAAACTCTGTGTCGCTCGCTGTGTTCGTCGTTATCTCTCTTCCACGGCAGCTTCTCGGCCTTCCAACCAGGGTCAGTTGTTACTCTCTTACGTACGCCCTTTCCGGCCGGTATCTTCCCCGACTATCGCACGTTGGATCAAATGGATTCTGCATCAAGCGGGCATCGAAGGGTCTTTCGGCGCACACTCCGTTCGTGGCGCGGCAGCCTCTGCGGCTTTTGACCTAGGGGGCTCCTTGTCCGACATCATGTCAGCAGCAGATTGGTCGAGGGAGTCGACCTTTCGTACTTTCTACTTTCGCCCACGGGCACACGCGGCTTCTTCATTATTGTCTCAGCGTTAAAATAGCAAATACGAAGCCTCCTGTCTTGCCATAAAATTAGGGATTATTCTAGCCTTGGTGTAGTAATAATCTAAATTTTATTAAAGACAGGAGGCGAGTATTTCCCTCCCTGTTTGATTACTCCTTTTTATTCAAACTAACCCACCCAAAATTCACTACCTGTCCTGCTTCATAATTATCTCTGCATCTGTCTGTCTTGGTGGGATATTCTCCAGTAGGGGTATCGTAACAGGGAATTTTATATAAGTTATTTACATTTAATGATTGTTTATCCGCTGTTGAGACATTTATGAAGAATAGTTTACTTTCACGATGTCTTTGTTTCTCTCCTAGCGTGATCCGTTTCTACGTTTACCATCACCCACTATCAACCTCGTGTTCGCATGGTCCTGTTCGTTGGATGGTTCTAGACTGTTATGTTCGCCATCCTGATCGGCGCATCAAAGAAAGAGGAAGTGAAGAGGATGGTTACTGCCTTATATACCACTGTTCTGTGTTCTGATTGGTTGTTTTTCTCTCTATAACTGTTAACTGTTTTGCTGCTGGAGGTTAAACAGTAAAGAAGGTAATGCAAATACTCGCCTCCTGTCTTTAATAAAATTTAGATTATTACTACACCAAGGCTAGAATAATCCCTAATTATCATGCATAAGTCTGGTTGGTCAGAGTTAGCTGTTCCTTTGTTTTTTTTAACGTTGTATGTGTTGTACACCACCATCTATACTGACCATTTGGTCTGCTACTTATATTTTGAAACATATGGTGCAACACTCCTTGTGTTCTCAATATTTGTTGTATGGTTATGCATGATCTAGCAGCTGGTGGAGATATGTGGCAGACCACCTGCATTTATGTTACTGTGCTTTTTAATCTAATTACTTATTAAAGATGTTTTAGCAACTTTATTGCTATTCTTCTTTATAAGCTTTATTGCTTTTGTTTAGTTTTGTTCTCTTTGCTATTATAGTTTATGTATCTGCAATAATCAATGTAGTCTGGTTCAATCCCCATTAGACAGTCTGAAAAATACATGTCTTCAAAAAAAGACAGTGAAACAAATACATTCATGTTTACTTTTACAGTTTCAACTTCGATATGCATTTATTTTCCAGTTCTTTCTTTCATGCTTGAGTTATCCGTCAAGCCAGCCATGCACTATGTTCTCTACAGCACCGGCACCTGAGCATTGTAACTATAAAATACTCAGGTATATGTACATCATTTTACACTCTCAACTATTTATCATTTTTATTCCAAATGATAATGTATTAATTTTAAGGCATTGCAATGGAAATGAAGGTCAAATATCTAATTACATTCTGTCAAAGGATAATTTCACAAAACTCATATTCACTTACATATATTAGCTTAGGACTGTTCATTCTGTACAATCTCATTTATAAAGCTTTTATGACATTCTACTTATTTATCCTTAGAAAAGCATTGTTTGCATACAATTAATTGAAAATATTTGTGTGCCTAGGATGTCAGAGTTAAGGTTACCACCCAGCTGGTAGTTTACCAGTAGGCCTTTAAAAAATGACCTGGATATTAATGTTAAAGGTACACTTCCACTTACATAAGATTTAACTAGATTACCTGTTCATTTAAAACAAACACATATATAAGACATAGGCTACTGTTTTTTCTGTTTTTAAATAATTTGTATATAACAGTAAAAATAGGATTAGGTGTCTATCTCTTGCATTCATTTTGTGAATTTTACCCACAATGCAACATTCTCCAAAATCTTCCAGCAAGTCTAACTTTGCAGTTGCAGTCTGCATGATTATGTCATAAACTATACTTCTGCACTCTTACTGGCTCCTGTGTATCAGTAGTGGGCAGGACTAGGTGGCAGTGTACACCTTTTTTTTTTACCTACCTTCCAACACAAAATCTTTCTGGAAGAGAATGTAACAGTTACATTAGCCTCACATTCAATGAAGATCTACTGTCAGACTTCTGACTTATAGACTGTATTCTGTATCCCCAGCCCTATAGTGAGATACTAGTGTTGTAAAGGCACTGTGAGGTGGCACCAAAAAATACTATATTTCACAAAATGGACGTGCCAAGTCATACTTGTTTAGTGAAATGTTTTCTTAAATAAACTCACATAACAAAAACAAAATACATATCTGAAATCAGCAACGCAAAATAAAAAACCCTTTTCATTTTGTGGTGGGAGTGTTCCTTTAAGTCTATGGAGGCAATAGCAAATCATGTTTGTTTTTTTTGAAGAAGAAAGGGATACAACCCTAGTCACAGGATTGAATACTATACATATACTATGCTTAAAATTGGGTATGTGGTAACAGCGCTAGAATAGGGTGAACAGCTGCAACCTCAACAGTGACAACACTAAAAGTAACAAATAGAAAGACTACAAAAAAATACACATATCCTGCCTGAGAAAGCCCCTTATTCTCAGGGGTAAAACCTTTTGCATTTATGGAGATTTCTTCTCTATCCCATCCTGCTTTAACCACCGTGGACTGCTTTCTGATGGGCTCATGACTTCAAACTGTAATGTATGGATTTGATTTACATGAAACTATATTGCTGTACTATTTCATTATCATTTCAGTATTGAGAATTATACTCAATATTGGTTAATAATTATTAATTTTTACAGCACTTCAACACCTTTATGTGTCTTATTTAAAAAATTTTAATAGAGAGCCACTCCTCCAGTGTTAGCACAGTTTACATCTTTAGAGATACACGTCAACTTTACACTCAGGTCTGCTTCTCAGCTGAAGCAGAGATGATGTGATTGAAGGTTTTTGCTGACTCTATCAACTCACACGTAGCGAATTAGAGCGGATGATCAGCTCCTGCAGAGAGATTGAACCTTGATTTAAAAGATGTATGATCAGTAGTAGACACTATTTAGGGCCACTTCTAGTGATTGTATTGAAGCCCAAGTGCTTTAGTGGCTTTTTAATCACAACTATCATTGTGCATGTAACACACTGGGCTTTTTTTGTCACCACTTTTAAAGTGGTAATCACTTTATACATACATGCAGACATAAATTATAGCACAATTGCACTACTTTTATCACACCCAAATGTAACCCCAATATTTTAAAGATTGCAGGCTATAGGTCTGTATAAATACATTTTAATTTCAAGCAATATTATTAAAGCTATAAGGCTCTCAACACGTGAACGAAGGCTCGAAGAGCATCATAGCAGTTGTTGTTACATTAAAGTGGCAATGCTTCCTCTCATCTAAGTCTTGTTGTGGAAAATAATTTAAAATCTGGTCACCTCCGTGGAGTCTATAATTCCTTCAGCATGGGGAATAGAGAGATAAGATGAATGAACATCAACTGTGACCAATGCAATTTCATTACCTATGCTGTCAAATTCCCCTAAGTCCTGCATGAGCTATAGCATCAAGAAGAGTTTATAAGTTAATTCTACATAATATAATTCCAGCTTAAAGAGAAAAATATCTCCAAATTCTGACCAGTGAAATATAATAGTCTAATATGTCTGCACTCATTTATAAATGTTGCAAAACCATGATGTCACTTGGCAACCACAAAACTTGTAATGTATATCATCATATCGAGCATATATAGAATATGGATTTGCTTACTTGGTACCATACCACTGCACAAATATAACATATACATTATAAAACAATTCAGCTTTATTTAGTTTAATTACTTTATAATGGGGCATCAGGTATACATCTTGCAGGATCATTTCTACTATTTCTCCATTTTGTGTATTCATTTAAGTAAGTGCATGAATAAATATTAGGAGTTATTCACTAAAGGTATGCTGACCAGTGATCTGCAAAAATGAGGCACTGATGCCTGATTTGGAACGATATGCAAGTAAGAGATTTTTTCAGCTCGCTATTAATTCTTGATTTTATAGTTTATTTGCAGTTCATGTGTCCATTCAGTTTCAGTGAATAGACCCCATAATTGCTAAAACAAATTGATATGCTTTAGGATGACCATACATCTATTGGCATTAATGTTAATAATTCCAGGAAGGAATATCTGGTCTCTCTACTTTAGAAAGTTTAAAACAAAAGTCCATCTCTTGGGCATTCTATGTCTTTTATATTTTCTTCTTGCTTTAACTTATTTCTTATGCAGCCACGCCTCACCAAATTTGACTAAAGACTGCTATAATGAAAGGCCGGCTGACTAAATGAACAATGTGCCACAAACGGTTCTTCCAGTTTAGTAGTAGTATTGACTACATCACGCAGAAATTGGTTAACTCTACTAAATTTGCTATGAGGCACCAATAACCACTGAAAGCACCAACAACAAGTAAATGAATGATCAACTAAATTGAGTAAGGGTGTTGGCAACAGCTGTATGAGCAAATTGCATTTGAGAACAGTAAGATAAACAGCAAACAATTAACCATACCAGCCAGCTGCAGGATGCAACTATATCCCTTTTATCAAAGAACTTGTGACCTGCCCAGTCTTTAGATGTTTCTCAGGATACTTCACACCCCATCCATCAACAGCATTATAAAGAAAAGAAAAAAAGAACACAGACAAAACACAAGCATAGACAAGGTTTGGCGGAGAACAGTGCTGCTTTGCAGCCGTTTGTTCTGCTAACTGGTAAAATTCAAATTATAACAATAATAATGATCCACCATCTCTTGACAGTGTTTTAATGCAGTTAACCCTTTGAAACACTGCTGGATCAGGCTTGTGGTCATGAGCTGATGCCCTATAGGTCCTTGTGACTTACGGTTTCTAGAGTAGCACTTCTTTATTTTACATCTACGACTTTGACTCTCTAGTTTTAGACAAAAATCTCTTATCCTAATATATCTCCGACTTTGAAAATAATGCTTCCTTTATCCACTTTCCTCAAACCTTTCATGTTTGTAAACATTTATATACTATTTTCCCTCATCCAATCAATATATGTGGAGGTCCTTGGTCTATCCTGATAATATGTATTTCTCACTGGTTTAATTAGGTCTTGTTTTGAGTTTCTCTAATCTACCAAACTTTTTTTTAACATGCAGTCTTCAACACAATGCTCAAATTAGGTCTGACTGATGATCTATACCAGTGATGGCAAACCTATAGCACGGGTCCTACTTCAGGCACTCTGGAGCCTCTGAGGTGGCACTTTGCATCTGACTGTTTATGATGATTGTTACTATCATCATAAATGGAGAAATGTAAAACATCTGGAGACACTGAGATGGAACAACTGAAGGAAAAAAAAACAAAAATAGGGAGATGGGTCATATTATGTGGAGAAATGGTACTTTGAGATTGTTAACTTGATTTATTGAACACAAATGGGTGCTTGGGGCCAATAGCCTTTGCCATCACTGATCTATACTGTGATAAGACCTTTATATTTTACTTCTACTTTCTCCCAATCTCCTCTAGACACTGGCTATATTCAACTTTTGCTCCAGCCCCATTGTCTCTCTAATTAGTAACCACTTAATTATTTACCAGTAGCTATGGTTCCTAGACAACAACCCCCAACCCTTCAGATAATGATAATACATAAAAAAGATAATTATAAGGGAAGTCAAAGATAAATTAAATGGTGACCTTTTCTTACTTGCTGAATATATTACTATACTGGAGATTTAGAGTGATGTTTTAATTTAATAGCACATTCTTTTTGATGGAACCTTGATCTTATAAAATTATTATTATAGCATTAAACAGAATTGAATAACCTAATGAAAACTATTATTAGATGTACTGCACGTGACATGTAGAAATTAAATGTTCATTGGAATTTCTTTATGCTTGTTCTTTTAATGATTTATTCCTTGTCAAATTATAAAAAAGGTTATTTCACCATTATACTCTATGATAGCATTATCATTGTCTCTACTGGATGTAACTGTACCTTTTTTAATACTGTAATTTTTTTAATGTAAAAATCATTTTTGAAGTGTTGAAGAATGGAATAAACTGTATTTATAAAGTGAAGTAGCATGTACTAGTTCTGTACAATACAATGTAACAAAGTTTTTCATTTTAAATAAAATATAAAGAGAACATGATTACATAATATAAATGTGCTCACATTTAAGCACACATCTTTAGTCACTTGCTGAAAGCAGCATTTATATAAAGTATCCTGTATCACATAGCATCACTAAATCCATCTTTGATGTTGTCCCTATTGATGAATTTAGCTTGCATCATGCTGTGGGGTCTAATCTGACAGTGAGGTAAAATAGTTGGCTTCTCCTTGCTGATAATTTGCTTAAGAAAATGAAACACATAGGCCTTTACTCATTAAAGACAGAATAGCAGGGAATTTTAAACTTAGGGCCATTCCGCAGAATGGGACAATCCCTGCATAACTCTCTTACATGACTGAAGCTCAGAGAACAGTCTTCATTATAACTATCAATTGCAGACAATGTTTACTACATGGTCAAATTAGTGCAATATGTTGCTTGCAAAAAAATGCATTAAAGTATATAATTTAATAGCTAAGAAGTAAACTTATGTGAATGTTTGTACTATAAAAAACTATGAACGTTAGTTAAATATCAGTGTATTATGTTTTTGGCAATTAGATAGATTTTTTGAAGGGTGACTGTTAAAAACAACACACGCTACAACACACGCTAGCACGCTAGTTATAATTCAGCTGCAATGAAGTATTTTCATACTATAGTATACCGTCAGTCACCCTCAACTTTAATATTGGATTTAAACTTCTATATAAATAAAGATTGTGGCTATATTACATTAATTGTTTTAAATTAAGTTCTATTAAGTATAAAATTATATTTAAAAATAAATACATTTTTTTGTTGTGCATGTCCTTAATATTTTACATTTTATTTTTTAAGAGAGACTTAAAAAATTGCATTTATAGACATTAGAAAAAAGGCATCTCAGAGGGGATATGATAACATTATATAAATATGTGCAGGGCCAATATAAAGAGTTCTCCAGTGACCTGTTCATTAACAGAAATGTACAAAGAACAAGTGGTCACTCCCTGAGACTGGAATAGTAAAGATTTCCTAGACAGCAGAGGAAGGGATTCTTTACGGTAAGGGCAATGAAGTTATGGAACTCACTGCCAAGAGAGGTAGTGCTATCAACAACAATAGATGCATTTAAAAATTGTCTGTTTTTTTTTTTAGAAAAGCAGAACATACAGGGCTATTAATAATAAAATAAGCATTAATAATAGAGATTATTGATCCAAGGAGAAATCTGATTGCACTTTGGAGTCAAGAAGGAATTTGTCCACTCAGAAAGCAACATTCAAAATAGCTTCCTTGGGGGTTTTGCCTTCTTTTGGATCAAAAGCTTGAATAATAGGTAGAAGGGTTGAACTTGGTGGACTTGTGTGAGGAATTCTGGGGGCTTGATAGAGACCTCAATGCAGACACGGGAAATAGATATAAAAATAACAAGGATAACACACTGTAGGTACGAACCTGATACAGATTATCGAGAAGTAGAGATGAATAAGTCACTAATAATACAACAGTGAGATGGTTGGATGCAGGTACATACAGTAATGGTAAACCAGCAGCAAGATGATTAAATACAGGAACACACAGTATTTGTAATCCAGCAGCAAGATGGTTAAATGCAGGCACATGCAGTATTTGTACTCCAGCAGCAAAATGGTTAAAGGCAGGCACAAGAAGTAATCTTAATCCAGCAGGGAGGTGGTTAAATGCAGGCACAAGCAGTAATTGTACTCCAGCAGCAAGATGGTTAAATGCAGGATATAGGATGGCCAAGGAACAAGCCAGGGTCTTGGTCACCAGAAAATAAGCAAACGATAATACAGACCGGGTCAAAGGGGCACAGGCAATCAGCATGGTCAGGAGGAAGTCAGAGGTCAGCAACAGCAATAAACAAGGAAGATAGCAATAGACGAGAATGGTGATTTTCCCTTTTAAATGTTCCTGCCTCATGTGTAAACGCGACGGGCGTGACGTCATTGGGGGCGCGTCTCTGTTACAATTGATAGCAGTGGCATGAGCACGCTACCGGAGCGGGTGACAGACAGGTGAGTAGGATAGGATATTGGGGAGATCTACTCCGCGGTAGATCATGACAACTTGTGCCACTTTTTTCAACCTAAATTAATATGTTACTATGTTACTATATATTTAGAACAAGAAGGCTTAAGTTTCATCCTTTTTATTAAATGAAACATTTTCGTGTTTTACTGTTTGTCAATTTTAAAATCATCTGACTGCAAAAGTTCATTTATCAGCCTATGACATTTTCTGACGAATGTGTAAACCATGGTTTGGCTATCTGGAACGGATGCTACAAGGAGGATTTCTCAGCATTGTTGTGCAAATAATGTTAGGGTAAAATTAAAACTATAGTTTGAGGTTCATTAATGAATTGATTAAAATGCAAACTTTCTAATCAAAAAACATACAGGTCCATCATTTATTAGCAATTTACTGTTGTTTTATGTGTGTATTTTGATATCCATTCTTCCCACTCCAGAACTGTTTTTTTTTTTTAGTATTTTAAGGAAGAAATAGTGTTGATTTATAGCATTAAACAGCAATTAACAACATTACTTTATAGGAAATCAATGTTAATTAAGCTGAAATAATTAAGCATTATTTAAGATATTAGCTTATTGATCCAGAAAGGAATAACGTTGCCATTTTGGAGTCAATATTAAATGTTGTGTCTGGAATTTCTAACACTAACATCTTCTTTTCATCTTTGAAAGTTACTCCCAAATCAGTATGTTCAATTGAAACTGTAATATATGACTATGTGACACTTACATATTGTCTTTAGGTTTCCACTAATGTTTATTTTAAAACCATTATGCCACTCTGTCTAGCCTCCATTTGTAGCCCCTATTTCAACTCTGCTCTACTCCTATAGTACTTGTGTGTCACAGTTGTCCTAGTCAAATGTGCTATAATTTGTAAAGGAGTTATCCAAGTCTCGACATTATAAGGTCACTAAACCGTATCTTCAATCCCCTTAAGCAAATCTCCACTTTTGTTAGATATGAAGGCTGCATTTGCAGTTTTTTAAGCTATTTTTCATGTTAAATATTTGTCAGTAGACAAATAGAGTTTAGAAAAAAAAATCTGTCCAGCCTAATCATCCAATCTTTTCCTTCATTATCTCTATTTTCAACCTAGAACATAAAGCACACAATACATACCAGAAAATAAATAAATTCTGAAGAAAATGTTAAAGTATTCATATATTTATTAGAAAACTTTAAAACAAAACAGAAATGGAGAGATAGTAAGTTTGCAAAGGTTATTCCCAACTCAATATGATCAATGGAGATTTTCTTACTCAACCAAAGACTAAATAGCAACATTTTCCTAATAAAATGTATGAAATCAGAACATTTTTTTTCTTTTTAGGTAAAAAAAACAAATTAATTCCAAAGGATAGTTTGGTTTTCAAAAACGATATCTAAACGTTAAAATGTAAACATTTTTCATAAACCTGTAACATTGTCATTCTGAATTTTGCATTAACATATAGAGCAGATCATTGATGCATTTTCAATTAATGTAATCTATAGTGGCTTAGAAATGTACACATTTAAAAAAAAAAAAAAATTATTGAAAATATCTACACTTTTATATTATGGAAAAAGCAGTTAATTTAAGACCAATAGACCACTGGAAAACCATGTACAAGTAAACATACATTTAGTTAAAAACAAGCAATTTATTAAGCTTGAAGTAAAGTCAGTAAGTGTTTTGTTTTGTCCTAAACACATTTCCACATCAAATAATATAATATAAAATAAAATGATTTTTGAATTTTCTTTCTACCAATTCATGAGATATGAAAAATAATAACATTTTAGTTAAATAATCATCTACCATTTAAAAAATATTGTTTTGCGCCATAGAATTTTCTGACCTCTACAGTGGCTCTCTAAAAAGGTTGAATATGTACAACTTCAGCTCATGGATTATTTTCATCTCAAAGACTGGAGCTTTCCCTCCAGATTTACTATGAGTTTTTTCATATATTTAGTTCAGTTCCCTGAAAAAATAGCATTGTTGTGTCGATAGTCTTTGTACAGAGCTTTTATGTCAAGAAAATCTTCCCCAATTTTAGAAATGTCTATAAAAGTAATACAAACATAGCAATTAGAGTTGAGCGAACACCTGGATGTTTGGGTTCGGCGGGTTCGGCCGAACTTCGGGAAAAAGTCCTGGTTTGGGCTCGAACTTGACCCCGAACCCCATTGAAGTCAATGGGGACATGAACTTGTGGGCACTAAAATACCTCTAAAAAAGTCCTGGAAAGGGCTAGAGGGCAGCACAAGGAAGTAAAATGTGGGTAAGAGTAGGACAAGTGCCCTGCAAACAAATATGGATGGGGAAATAACTTCAAATAACATAAAATTCATACAAATTAAAAATACAGCTGAGCCATAAAATAGCACTAGGAGGAATCTTTGATTTTAGCTTTGGAAGAACATAAATCTAAATCTAAAGCATGGCTGCCAGGAGTATCAACAGAATTATCCAGTTGAGAGAGGGTTGGAGTGCAGGGTATTCTCTTTCAGTTTATACTAAGTGACCCATAGGTTAGGGAGGCGGTGACCGTGGCGGTGTAGGTGAAAGCGGCGCTGGAGGAGGAGGAGGTAACCAGAATTTTTCAAAGTGTGCTGTAAGCACAGTATTTGATGGTTCTATTTGACCCTCAGATATGAAGTGCACCGCAAGATGCAAATGTACTATTTACCACCCCAAACTATTATAATTTTTCAAAGTGCGCTGCAAGGTTCTATTTGACTCTCAGATGTAATACATGTAATGCTATTGCTATTCTATAAACCGAAATAGAGTCCCCATTCATACGAATAGGTCAATTGACCTATTCGTATGAATGGGGACTCTATTTCTGTTTATAGAAAGCCAATAGCATTACATGTATTCCATAAACCGAAAGTCTATAAACCGAAAGACATTCGGTTTATAGACTTTCGGTTTATAGAATAGCAATAGCATTACATGTATTCCTTAAACCGAAAGTCTATAAACCGAATGTCTTTCGGTTTATAGACTTTCGGTTTATGGAATACATGTAATGCTATTGGCTTTTTATAAACAGAAATAGAGTCCCCATTCATAAGAAATGTTTGGTTCCGGGGTCCAAAAAAACGTAATGTTCGGTACGAACCCGAACAGTGCGGTTCGGGTTCGCTCAACACTAATAGCAATCAAACATTTTTTTTTTAATTATAGAAGCAATATATATTCCAAAACACAATCATAACATAGTCAGATTCAATACAGCACCCAGCTACAAATACAATACAACTAAAAAGAAAACACAAGAATAAAGAATGGAAAAAGAAAAAGAGAAAAGAAGAAAACAGACTCTTTAGGTCCAGTCTTAAAATCGATCAATAAGCAGTGTACAGGGACAAAGCTCTTTTTTAATTTACACTCATAACAGAATCTCATTCATATCATTAGATTAGAATAAACTTCAACCAGGGGGACCATCTCAACATATATTTTGTTTGTTTGCATTCTTTTTGAATACATAAGGTCCTCCATTATTTGCGACTGTTCTACCTTGTCTATCCATTATAAGTACACCAATAGCGTGATCTGCTTTCAGCACATGTATTACAGTTAAAACATGGAAACATAGAATGTTTTTGGCCCATCTATCCTGCCCAATTTTCTAAATACATTTATTAGTCCCTGGCCCTATCAGTTTAGGAATTGATGATTCCTTAAAATGTAGTAAAATGTATTGTTGTGTGTATACGCAAGTGAGATTAAACATTTTCAAAAAATCTTATTTTACTCATTATAAATGAAAAGACAAGTTAATAAATCAACAACTATTTTTGGCTTGATAACCAGTTTTATTTTAGGTAGAGGTGTTAAAAAAGATGATTTTCATTAATAACAGTAGCCACTGCTACCCTTCTACATAAAATTACCAGCAAATTGATTGATAGCAAAACTAGTTTTAGGGGATGCACCCACCGAAAGTTTAGAAAACATGAAGAATATATGGAGTGAATGAAATGTAAATAAACTATAAGCTAAAGAATTTGGTGTCTTACATTGATTAACCCCTTAACGACAGGTGACGTGCCAGGCACGTCACGGCAAATCGAGGACTTGCCGACAGGTGACGTGCCTGGCACGTCATGCACTAAATGGAGTAAAGAAAGCGACCAGCGGTCGCTTTCTTTACTCTAACGGTGTTGCTACAATGCCTCTAGGTAGAGGCATTGTGCAACACCCCCCAAATGTGCAGGGGCGCGCTACGATCACTCCACGGAGTGATCGTAGCAGCCATATAAAAATGGCTGCGCCCGCTGCACACATGTGCTTAGAAAGCGAACGATCGTTCGCTTTCTAAGCATCTGCGGTGTTGTTAAAGTGCCTCGCTAGCGAGGCACTTAACAACACCTTCAGCTGCCCCAGAGCCGATGGTGGTCGCTCTCCTGAGCGACCCCATCGGCTCAGTAGAAGGGAACGCTGCCTATACAGGCAGCGCTTCCCTTCTAATGGCAAGAGCATCGGAAGTGAAAGTATTTCACTTCCGATCCTCTAGGGGGAGCCAATCGATGCCGGCACAACAGATCTATGTGATCTGTGTGCAGGCATGTATGGTAAGTGCTCTGATGAGCACTTACCATACTGTCAAAGGCAATATTAGTAAATATTGCCTTTGACAAGTATTGATCTGCCTCCCTCACCTTACTAGTTATAGTAAGGGAGAGAGACAGATCAGATAAAGTAAAAAAATAAAATAATAAAAAAAATATTTAATAAAATTTTAAACACCAAGGGCTTTTATAAAAGCCATTTAACCCCTTCCCTGCCATTGATCGCTGTGTACGCAGTGATCATACACAGCAGCACATTTTTTGCTGTCTGCATTTTTTAGGGGTTCATTTTTTTTTTACTGTAATTCATTACAGTATAAAAAAAAGCTCTTTTAAGAGAGATTAACCCCTTTCTTGCTGTAGATCACTGCCTAAGCAGCGATCTGACGCAAATGCAGCAATCTTGCTGCAGAAGCATTTTTAAATTTTTTTTTACTTTTTTATTACACCCGTCACGTGTTAATTATACCCGCTAGGGGACTACGTTTAACGTAAAAAAATTTTTTTTAGCTGTCTGGCCTCATGTATAGCGATCAGTAACAGCTGATAAGTGACAAAGGCGGGTTGGCGTTTGCTTAGATGAGCATCACCATTCGTCTGGTTAGATCAATATTTGTAAATATTTGATCTGACCCGTGTAGATCTGCCTCCCTCTCACTTGAGTTTTAGTGAGGGAGGGAGACAGAGCTGTATAATGTAAGTTTTTAATTATAATATATTTAATAGAATTGAGACCCAAAGGCTTTTATAAAAGCCGTTTCCAGTATTTAACCCCTTCCCTGCAATTGATCGCTGTGTACGCAGTGATCTTACACAGCAGCACATTTTTTGCTGTCTGTGCATTTTTTTAGGGGTTATTTTTTTTTACTTTGATTTATTACAGTATATCAAAGGCTCTTTTAAGAGCTATTAACCCCTTCCTTGCCGTATATCACTTCCTAAGCAGCACATATGGTCACTGTCTAAGCAGTGCATATGGTCACTGCCTAAGCAGCACATATGGAGCAATCTAGTCGCAGAAGGATTTTTTTTTGCTATCAGCATTTTTTTTGTCAGACTCGCTAGGGGTTAGTTATATCCACTAGGGGATTACGTGTATTCCTTTTGAAGCTGTCTGAACGCGTGTATAGCGATCAGTAACAGCCGATCAGTGGCAAAGGTGGTTTGGTGATTTCTCAGATGAGCATCACCATTCGTCTGGTTCGTAAATATTGTTCTGACCCATATGGATCTGCCTCCCTCTCCTCACTTGAGTTTTAGTGAGGGAAAGAGACAGATCTGTATAACATAATTTTTTAATTGTAATAAATTAAATAAAATGTAAAAAAATTGTGAGTCCCAAGGGCTTTTATAAAAGCCATACCCTTTGTATAGTGTAGTGTATTAACCCCTTCCCTGCCACTGATCACTGCACAGCAGAACCTTTTTTCTTGTCTGTGCATTTTTAGGGGTTTTTGTACAGTACTACAAAGGCTCTTATAAGAGCTATTAACCCCTTCCTTGCTCTACATGTTCAAATTCCAAGTTTGAAAATCAAAAAGCGCACCTCTCAAATGTAGCCTTTCAACACCCAACAAAGCTGACAAAGCTATGCATGGGTGGTATCCCTGTGCTCGGGAGATGTTGCTGAACATATATTGTGGTATTGTTTGTCAGTGACACATACCGAAATATGTGAATTTGTGTCTAAAGTACAATGTATGTGGGAAAAAATACACAATAAAATGACTACCACAAACTTTGACAAAGGCTGGTGGTAGAATTGGTGCATGGAAAGTGTTAAAATAACACCATTTAAAATAGCCTAGGGTGTCTACTTTTACAAAATATATACTTTTTGGGGTAAAATACACTGTCCTACTTTAAAAAAAAGTCCCAAATGAAAGATGGGCTCAGGCTGGCTACACGTCAATATTCCAAGTTGAAAATGCGCACCTTCACAATGTGGCCCTTTTAGCCCCCAAACAACCCAACAAACCTATGCATGGGTGGTATCCCTGTGCTCAGGAGATGTTGTTGAACACATATTGGGTTATTGTTTGGCAGTGACACATACCAAAATCTGTGAATTTATGTCTAAAATACAATATTTGTGGAAAAAAAACACACAAAAATTACTACCACAAACTTTGACAAAGGCTGGTGGTAGAATTAGTGCATGGAAAGTGTTAAAATACCACCATTTGAAATAGCGTAGGGTGTCTACTTTAAAAAAATATATGGGTTGATGGGGTAAAATACACTGGCTGGTTTCAAATATGTCCCAAATGGGACATGGGTGCAGGCGGTCTGCATGTCAAAATTTCAATTTGGAAAACCAAAAACTGCACCTACCAAATTTGGCCTTTTACCCCCCAAACAACCCAACAAACCTATGCATGGGTGGTATCCCTGTACTCAAGAGATGTTGTTGAACACTTATTGGGGTGTTATTTGGCAGTGACACATACCAAAATCTGTAAATTCATGTCTGAAGTACAAGGTTTGTGAAAAAAAAACACAAAAAAATTACTACCACAAACTTTGACAAAGGCTGGTGGTAGAATTAGTGCATGGAAAGTGTAAAAATACCACCATTTGAGATAGCCTAGGGTGTCTACTTTTAAAAAATATATGGGTTGATGTGGTAAAATACACTGGCTGGTTTCAAATATGTCCCAAATGGGACATGGGTGCAGGCTGTCTGCATGTCAAAATTTCAAATTGGAAAACCAAAAACTTCACCTCCCAAATTTGGCCTTTTACCCCCCAAACAATCCAACAAACCTATGCATGGGGGGTATCCCTGTACTCAAGAGATGTTGCTGAACACTTATTGGGGTGTTATTTGGCAGTGACACATACCAAAATCTGTAAATTCATGTCTGAAGTACAAGGTTTGTGAAAAAAAAACACAAAAAAATTACTACCACAAACTTTGACAAAGGCTGGTGGTAGAATTAGTGCATGGAAAGTGTTAAAATACCACCATTTGAGATAGCCTAGGGTGTCTACTTTTAAAAAATATATGGGTTGATGGGGTAAAATACACTGGCTGGTTTCAAATATGTCCCAAATGGGACATGGGTGCAGGCTGTCTGCATGTAAAAATTTCAAGTTGGAAAACAAAAAACTGCACCTCACAAATTTGGCATTTTAGCCCCCAAACAACCCAACAAACCTATGCATGGGTGGTATCCCTGTACTCAGGAGAAATAGTAGAATCTATTTAGCATGTTTTTTCGTTCGCTATTGTCGATGAGGAGAAGTTGTTTCAAATAAAAACAAAGAAATTTGTGTATTTTTTTTTTTTTACCATATTTTATTATTTTTTTTTAATAATATGATAAGATATGATCAAAAATATGGCATCCATAGAAAGCCCTTTTTGTCCCGATAAAAACAATATATAATATGTGTGGGTACAGCAAATGACGAAGAAGAAAATTACTGCTAAACACAAACAGCACAGAAATGTTAAAATAGCCATTGTCCAGAAAGGACAAAAATGTTTCAAAGGCTCTGTCCTTAAGGGGTTAAATGGTATTTCAACACTAATAGTCCATTGGCTGGGCATGCTGCCAAGATTTGAATAATAAAGAGAATGGTGTGTGTTATACATTGAGCATAACACTTTTTTGTTCTATAATTAAAGTTTTTAATAGTTTTTAAAAATAATTATATTTTGAAGATGCAGTTATATAAGAAGAGATAATATTTGCAAGTAAATTAATGCACAAACAGATAAAAACATGTTAAATACACACAACAGAAAAATGTAAACTTCTACTTGTTTGGTAAATTGATTAATGCTATTCTTGCAAGGGGAAAAGAACATACAAATGGTGATTCAAAGTCTATTGTATCTTTTGATCAAAGTGTCATGAGTGGGGTCCAGGTGGCATGTGACCCTGAGCACCCACATTCATGAGTTAAGATGCAGGGTTGGAGGCACATGGCCTGGTGCAGGGTACCCACACTCCCCTGCTTTGCAATAGGCACTTTGTGAAAAAGATACAATCTTTAAGATTGATTACTTATTTAATTCCATTATCTATAAATACAATTTTGACCACATCATCACTAATTAAGTCTTTTAAAGTTCTACTTGAAAAAGAGATGGGTGTAGGTTGTTTTGGTTGTAATACATATTTGAAAATCTTGTTAAAAATAATCCTCATGGAGTTAAAAGTTTGAGGGTGAACATAATGCAACAATACCCATTGTACTATTAGAAAAACAAGAGACATTCAGCAGGCATATAATTATAAACCATATAATTTAGCTTGAGTGCATCTTTCTAAAGTGACAATGCTCACAGCAGTTTTCTAGCACTGTAATGCAATGATAATTGGTGTAGCTAAATTTGGCATGAGCATAATCCAAGATGAAAAATATGTTTCATTGCAGATTATGAAACAAAATAACAGCAAGTGTTAGTGATACATTTTTAAAAATATGATTAAATACTTTAATATAGTTGTTGTTTTTATCTGTATAACTTAAATGTTTGTTTAGACAGTTTGATGTGTTTAAATATAAATCATTGCATTGGAAAAATACATTTTAATAGTGTTGTGTCATTCACTAAACAAGATGTTACCGAGGCATGTATCAAAGTGTTTTTTATTTGGGATTTGTAAAATTATGAATTTGTACAAGAATACATATTGTAAGGTCTGATACATTTTATTGAACGTTGCTTTCGACTGAAACTTTTATTTGCCCCCTTGGTACTATTAAAGGAAAATACTAAACCAGGATGAATTAACACTAGTGGGTCTATTCAGTAAAATTCAACTTTGGAGGTTGACTTTCATTTCATTTTCAAATTCGGCACCAGAGTTTGACTTAAAAAAAATATCAGGTTTGAATCTTCCCCATTGAAAGTAATGGGAGGTGAAATGATCAAAGCTATTTTTACATATAGTCTATACATATTAGTTTAGGTTGAAGAAAGACTTACGTCCATAAAGTTCAACCCTTTTTCCTATCCCATGTTTACCATTGTTGATCCAAAAGAAGGCAAATAAAAAACCTTTTAGCAATTTCAGTGGGGAAAAATATCCCTTCTTGACTGCAAATGCAATCATATTTCTCATTGAATCAACAAGCACTAAATAAATATGAATGCCTATGCTAACATGCATAGCCCTCTATGCTCCGGCTCCTTAAAATGGCATCCAGGCTGCTCTTAAAGGTATCTAATGTATTTGCTAGAACCACTTCTGGCAGTGAATTCCATATCTTAATTTTCATTACTGTAAAAAAATCTCTTCCACTGTCGTAACCTAAATCTCCTTTCTTCAAGTCTTAGCAGGTGACCTCTTGTCCTTTGTACTGTTCTGTTAATGAACCGGTCTTTACAAATACATATTTATATAACATTATCATATCCTGCCACTTCACTAGCGTATAGCAAGCCACAGCTTCACTATCGTGTACAAATTAAACTTTTCCAGCCTTTCTTCATAACTAAAACTTTCCATTCCCCTTATTAGTTTTGTAGACTTCCTCTGCACTTTCTCTGGTTCCATAATGTCTTTTTTTTTTATAAAAAGGAGCCCAGAATTGAACCGCATATTCAAGGTGAGGTCGTACCATGGACCTATAAAAAGGCATTATAATATCTTCCTCCCATGAGTAAATACCCCTTTTAATATACCCCAATGTATTATTGGTCGTTGCAGCTGACACTGGGCACTACTGCTAAGTCTATTGTCTACAAATACTCCCAAATCTTTTTCATTAGTAGATTCCCCCAAGGAAACACCATTTAAACTATATGTTGCATTTTTATTATTGTACCAAAAATGCATAATATTACACTTGTCTACATTGAATCACATTTGCCATTTATCTGATCAATTACCCAATTTGTCCAAATTCTCTTGCAGCAAAGATACATCTAGTTCAGACTGTATTATTCTACTTAATTTTGTGTCATCTGCAAGCACTGAAACATGGCTCCCTATGCCCTCTGGGATATAATTAATAAACAAATTAAAAACAAGAGGACCCATGACAGAACCTTTAGGTACTCCACGTATCACATCAGTCCAATTTGATAACTTCCCATTTACCACCACCCTTTGCATTCTATCTTTCAACCACTTGTCAATCTACAAACAAACATTTGGCCCTAAGACTATTTCAGTCAATATGTACAGTAAAATGTTGTCTCTATTGCCTTAGCAAAGTGTATCATATCCAATGCAGCACCCATATCTATATTTTACTCACCTCTTCATAGAATGTAATTAAGTTAGTTTAACAAGCTATGTCTTTCACAAATCCATGTTGGCTCCTGTTTATAAGATTCCTGTTCAATTTTACATCTTGAATATATTCCCTTAGCAACCCTTCAAACATTTTCAAACCACAGATGTCAAGCTAACAGGTCTGTAATTGTCTGGCTTGGATTTTGATCCATTTTTAAATATGGGCACTTCAGCTTTGCGCCAATCTGTGGGCAACATGCCTGAAATGAAAGAATCACTGACAATAAAAAATAGCAATTTGGTCAGGATCTGGCTTTGCTCTTTAAGTACTCAAGGGTGTATACCATCCGGCCCCGGGGCTTTGTCTACCTTAACACCATTTAATTGTTTTAATGTGTCAACCAATTACAAGCTTGCAGTGACTGTTCTATAAAAGTAGCTGGCAGGTTTTTGTCCATTGGTTCTTCCTGGGTAAACTGACTATCTTGTCCATCTCAAATAACAAGGACCCAACATTTTCAGCCTTTACATTTTTTCACCATTTATATATTTAAATAATTGTTGGGTATTACTCTTGCTCGCCTTAGCAATTATTTTTTCATTCTCCAATTTAGCTAATTTAATTGCCTTTTTACAGGCTTTGTTGGCTTCTTCATATTTTGCAAATCCCTCTGCTGATCCCTCAGTTTTATTATGTTTGAATGATATTTTCTTGTTATTTATTTCCTGATTTACCTTACTGGTTAGCCACATTGGTTTTAGTTTGCTTCTTTTATATTTGTAACCAAACAGTATACATTTATGTGTATATTTTTGTAGTGTTAGTTTGAAGGTATTCCACTTAACTTCTGTGTTTTTTCCCAAAAATAATCCATCCCAGTCAACAAGACCAAGGGATCTATTAAACCTACTAAAGTCGGCCTTTTTAAAATTCAGTGTTTTGGTAGGACCCATACCAATTTGAATTTTTGAATTAATCTCAAAGGATACCATGTTATGGTCACTATTCCCTAAATGCTCCCTTAATTGGATGTTAGAGATAAGCTCATCCATGTTATTTATTGCCAGATTCAGGCACGCTTCACCTATGATTGGTGTAAGTACTAGCTGAGACAAAAAAAAGTTAGTGGTTCCATTTTTCTGGGTATTTAAAATCCCCCATAATGACACTACACCCTATTTTAGAAGCCTTTTCAATTTGCATTAGTTTTTGAGACAAAGTAAAATTTTGCACCCAAAAGCTTCAATCATGCCGCCTCCCATTACTTTCACTGGAAAGATTTGAACCTGGGTTTTTCTTTTAAGTCAAACTTGGGTGCCAAATTGGACTTAGTCTCAAAATGAAAGTCAACCTCCAAAGTAGAATTTTAGTGAATAGACCTAGGAGTGTCTAGGGAAGATGTTATAAGACTGGATGGGGAAAGACCTGTAATACTTTATGGATGTACAACATGGATGGCTATGCCTGGGGAAGGACCTATGAGTCTGTAATTGACAATTAGAGTAGATATGTTAATATGTTAGCACTCTTATAAAATGTAGATGAAAACAAATAATTATAACATATTTCATAAAAACATAGTACACCTGCCTACATATTTGAAATTGCGTCTGCATCAAAAGTTGTCAAATGAAATGAAAAACCTGGCACATTTCTCCTCTTAAACAGTGGCTTCCTCAGAGGTGTACAAAAGAGTCCTGATAATTTAAAAATAATGATGTAAGCAACGTTACAGAAATAGAGAAGAAATAACGAGCAACACCAAGTTGGTCCATTATGTTGAACCAAAACATTAATGCTACATTTTAGAGGAGAACATTTTTTTTTGCCCTTAGCACATATTTCACACCTTAATCATTGATGGGTATTTTTTTATTTATAAACCCACATACATTTTAATACAGTTTTAGACACAATTAGCATCCTCTTTATGTTGCAGGGAGATGTATCTCAGTACATTATAAGACTAACTTTACTGGGGTATCTTTCCAAATAATAAAAATAAAATAGAGTAAGCTTACCAATAATGGAAATTGTTTTCTCTGTGTGCTTTAGTTGGGCACAAATTTAGATGAAGCAGTATATATAAACCCCCTACATAATATCAAAAGATAAAATAAAATAAAGTTACTAAATAGTGAACATGTTTTAAGTGCATTATATGTTTTCATAATGATGGTGTTTAATTACCTCCCAAAGTGAGGTTAGAATGGTTAGTATTAGGGTGGTAAACAGTGATACTTAAATAAAAATTTACTAGGCAGTCCTAAAATTAATCATTTTAGTTAAACATGTTATATGTCTTTGTACTGTTCAGCATACTGATCATTTCATTAAGATGTCAGCACTTATTTTTCATATGTTTATGCTGTGTTATTATGATCTAGGATTGTTTTTCTATCTTTAAATATGTCTGATTTGGCACACTGTTCTTTTTCAAGCAAAAGCTTATCATACCTTTCAATAAAAATGTAAAAGGAGTCATGCAAATACCGAGTTGATGTATGAATTCAAATGACTTTTATTTCTGTATTAATATACAATTATTGCATTTTGCTGTTTTTTAAATGCACATGACTCAATAAAAAACTTTTATTTAAAATAAAAAAATTGGGAGCAGAAAGGTATTATTGTGAATATTACTGGTTACCTTTGGTTGCCCAAAATTTTAGGTTGTTGTTACCTTCTGGTTGAAAATCCGTGGAGACAATGATCTGCTGTATCTCAATATAACAGATGGCAACTGTGGTTTTATGGTCCGTAGTGGTGAACTTGAAAAGCAGCTCTTAAACTGGAGCCCCATCACAACTGCCTGAAAATCATCTAAGCCCATTGCTTCATTAGTAAATATACAGGAAACATTACTTTTAGCAGCTTTTTTTTAATATCCTTTGATGACTGATTTATTTTGGTAATTAAGAGGTGTTTTTTTACTTTTCTCCTTTCCCCTCTTTTTAAAGCTAAAGACAATAATATATTGCTGTCATCTTAAAGTAATATAATGGCATCAAAAATAAAAGTGATATAAATATTATGAAGATAATTAACATGGTAAAGAATATGTCCTTCCTCCGCCTGTCTTCTGTCAGATGTTATTCAACCTTAAACCCAGATAGTTTTCCTCTGATTACATCCGTATCCATACAGTTATCTCGTTACCCACAGGATAACGACAGACATGGGCCCATCACCTCATAAGCACCAACACCCAGTCCTAGATTTCTGGCATATTTTCTCCCTGGACATGGAATCCATGTACGACGATCCCCAGAAAACTATCTCGGCTCAACTTTCTTTGCGCCTTTTAAAACAAGGAAAATGCCCAGCTGAAGAATATGTAACAGAATTCCGTAGATTGGTCCTTGAAACGACCAATGGGGCTGCTCTCATAGACCAGTTCCGTTGGGGCCTTAACGATGTTCTCAAAAATTATCTAGCCCGTACGGGCATGCCTCCCTCTTTAGTAGCCTTTATCCTATGTATCATACAATTGGACAGACACTTCCTAGAATGTCTTCAAGAGAGAACCCTAGAACATGGTTCCTTTAAACCTCGTCCACCTACTCCAGTTCTGCCTTCAATTCCAGTTAGCCTCCCTGCTCCTGTATCCATGGAGGAACCAATGAAATTAGGGGTAGCCAGAGGGCCTCTAACTACAGAAGAGAGGCTACATTGTAGACTCCATAACCTGTGCCTGTATTGCGGGAAGCCTGGCATCTTAAAAGTTGGTCAGTTGGTAAGCCGAACAATTTCTTGTTTTCCCACTCTATACCTCGTGGCTCTGTTCAGCCTCACCTCACCGTATCCTTTCTTTTACAGTGGGATGAACAACACACCATACTGTCCCCTGGCGGAGAAAACACAGTCCAAGCATTGACTGGGAACATGGCATGATCACCTTCAAATCCCCCTGTTGTCTGACGAACTGTACTACCAAGAGAGTCGGTATTCATGCTCCAGTCCCTGCCTATGACAACACCTACCTTCCAGCTCCTACCTTACCCAAAGTTTACGTATCCTACTCTGACGTGTTTGAGAAAAAAGGAGCAGATACTCTACCACCACATTGGTCGTATGACTGTCCTACAGATCTCCTACAAGGTGCACCAATCCCTTTTGGTCGCATCTCTCCACTGTCTGAACCTGAATTAACAACTGAAGGAGTATAGCGACAATAATCTGCGTAAAAGATTTAAAAGACCCTCAACTTCTCCCACAGGAGCGGGCATCTTTTTTGTTGAATACAGGGAGATAAATAGGATTACAATAAAGAACCATTATCCCCTTCCTCTCATACCTGGCCTTCTGGAATGCATGAGTACAGCTACCATTTGTTCCAAGCTTGATCTCAGAAGTGCTTATAATCTTGTCCGTGTTAAAAGAGGAGATAAGTGGAAGACAGCCTTCAGATGCAGATACGGTCATTTTGAATTGTAAGGCCTTTTTGATTGTGCAATGCACCCGCCACCATCCAAGCATTTCTAAATGATATATTTCGAGACTATTTGGATATGTTCATGGTGATATATCTTGATGATATTCTTACCTACTCTCCATCACCCCATGAGCATACTCAACATGTAACCCTGGTTTTGCAAAGATTAAGAGAACTATACGTAAAGCTAGAAAAGTCTACGTTCCATGTACACACCGTCGAATTCCTGGTCTATATAATAACCCCACACGACATTCAGATGGACCCCAAAAACGTAACTTCCATCCTGAAATGGCCTCCACGATCTAACAAGGAAGGGGTAAAGCAATTTATTGGTCTCGCCAATTGCCACTCAAAATAAATCAGAAATTTCTCATCTGTCATTCAGCCTCTAACAGTCTTGACTACAAAGACATCCACCTTCAAATAGAACGTCCAAGCACAACAAGCCTTTGACAAACTCAAGCTTCTCTTCACTACTGCCCCAATACTTACTCATCCCAACTTGGAACTCCAATATGTAGTCTAGGTAGATGCCTCTGACATGGCCACCGGTGCCATTTTTTTCTCAGAGAACAGGTGAGAGATCACAGCTACATTCAATAGCATACTTTTAAAAAAAACTCACACCTCCCGAAAGAAACTACAGCGTTGGAGAAAAGGAACTATTGGCCATAAAAAAGGCCCTAGAGGAGTGGAGACATTTATTAGAAGGAACCAAACATCCTATCCTTGTGTAGACACATTTTTATATCATAAAATTCTGGAGTAGGTACGCTCAGTACGACGTCTTTGTTCTTGTCTAGCTAGATGGTTGCTTTTCTTTTCAAGATTCAACTTCCTCCAGGGTCAAAGAATAGGAAGGCAGACATCCTTTCAAGGATATAGAAAAAAAGCCTAGAGAATGTATTTACACCTTTTTCTGCCCTTCCTCCACAATGCATAGTAGGGGCTTCTTCCTTTTTCTGGAATACATTAAAACAAGACAAAAAAAAGGTAGCTTCTCCCCCTATACACTTGTCATCTCACGACAGTCTCTTGCTGCACCAGAACAAAACATATACGTACCTCCCTCTATCCGTAATAAAGTTCTCCAACATCACCATGATTCTCCCATGGCAGGTCATGGCGGATATAAGAAAACAGTGGACCTGATACAAAGAACCTTTTGGTGGCCTTCGATAACTTTGGATACCATGGACTACATCAGAACCTGTATTATCTGTGCACAATCAAAAATTCCGCATGTTAAGCCCCCTGGTCTCCTGCATCCCATCTCTATCCCACTCCTTCTTTGGTCTGAACTATCGATGGTCTTTATTGTGGATCTACCTCTCTCCAAGACCTATACCACCATAATGGTGGTGGTAGATCGATATACTAAAATGGCCCATTTTATTCCTGTTGAAAAATTGCCTACAGCCGCCAACACTCCTTCTTTATTTATCCAACACATTTTCCTCCTACATGGACTCCCCGACACCGTGATATCCAATAGAGGTACCCAATTTACCTCCAAATTCTGGGAGGTTTTCAGTAAGGCACTCCATATAAAAATGGCGTTATCTACAGCATTTCACCCACAGTCCAAAGGACAAACAGAGCGCACCAATGAAACCTTGGAGCAACATCTCTGCTGTTTTACATCCCAGGTACAGGATGACTGAATTTTGTTAGTCCGCATCACAGAGTTCTCCTACAACAATCAAAAACATCAGTCAATCAAGATGTCCCCTTTATTCGAAAATTATGGACCCCATCCCTTTATGCTCACTGGTTCTTCCATCCTAAGTCCAATACCTGAACTCAAAAAAAGGATACAACTGCTAACACAAACTTCTACCTCTCTATGGAATAGTCAAAAGGAAATGCAACAGACATACACCCATTATGCCAATCTTCGTAGATCTCCCAATCCCTCCTACAAGATCGGGGACAAGGTGTGGCTGTCAACCAAAAATCTGAAGTTATCATGTCCTTCAAAGAAGTTGGGGCCCCAATTCATCGTTCCTTTCCCAATTCTACGTATCGTCTCTCCTGTGGCTATGAAATGGTCTCTCTCTTCGCAATACCGAATCCATACAGGTCTTCGCATTTGAGACCAACAACTTGTAAGTAGAATCCAAGTGGGGCCAAGTGTTGTGTCTATCTGGTCCTGCAAATGTGTGTTCTTTTACTTTTTTTTTACAGATTAAACCAAGTTTTATACCCACCCCTTTTTGACAAGCTCCCCCTATACTTCTGTTTGTGAGTATAATACTTACCTATTCAGATTACTTTGGGTCTATACTGTATGTCTGCTTTTCAGTCTATAGGTGTATTATGTTTGATAATTTGATGGGAAGTCTACCTGAGCTACATATCTGGTCAATCTATATACACTGCATGTTTGAAGGTGGGTTTACCTGCCTAATGTGTTTTGTGATCAGTCTGTATATCTATTCTATAGGTGGTCAGTCTGAATGAGCAGTGTGTTTGATGGTCAGTCTATATTCTTAATGTGTTACATATTTTACTCTCAGCCCAGCACATTGTATGATTAATCTAACATTTGCCTTTAATAATACAGATTTTGCACATTGTATGTTCCTTTTTGTTTAATGTGAAATAAAATCAGTGTATTAAAAGGATTTCAGAACTATCTAAAACTTGGACGCTTTCTGCTTACAACTTATTTCAGAGTTCTGGTAAACATTTTTGTACTAACCACACACCATATGACCACCATTCCAACCATCTGATGTGTTGGAAGTCGAGCTATGTAACAAAACAAAGAGATGTCAGATTGATTGAAGTATGACAGGGAATCTGTCTTTTTACACTGACTCACTTGAATCTATTTTTCTTCCAATATGCTACATCTATTAAAGCCAAATCTTTATTTAGTACAAGTGACATGAAAAAAATAGGCACATATTTTACATTATATTCTCTTTATTTCCTACCAAGAGGAACAAAAAAAAAAAAAAAGACTATAATTTTAGCAGTTTATCTTGTTTTATGTAGACTGTATGTTTGGAAATTTTATTTTTCCTCTTCCAACTAAGTAATATAAGTCAATGTATATATTCACTTATAAGTGAATATATATGTTTAATAAGTAAAATAATTTTAACCCTATAAGTGTCACTGTAACAAATATTGAATGTCGCTACGTCACTTCTTTCCTCTAAATATTATTTTAATCACTATTTGTTCTTTTTATAGGAATTTGTTTTCTTGCATTTAATCAGATGTTCATATGATAAGTCTGGACAGCTGTCCTTTTAGTGTTCTCTCTTGGTGTATAGCCCATGGTTATCATGTGGAATTTGGAGCTGTGTCCTCAACTAAATGGTGGAGATGAAATCTTGGTTGGAGGATGTCAGAGCAGAGTGCTATAAGCAACACAGTAAAGCTAAGTCTCAGTAATATTGGAATATCTTTGACTGGTAGTGGGATGAACAAGATATAATTGTTGTAATATTACTTACTAACAATGAAAAAATATACACTTTTAATAAATTATTTCCATCTGAAATAGTTGTTTTATCACAGTTATGATAATCTGTAGTATGCTATTATACATATAATATGCGTGTCTGTAAAACATAGGTCAGTCTCAAGTTATAGTTGTGTTGTAACTAGATGTGGGCACAACAATGTAGAATATGATGGAACTTTGTGAATAAATAATTATGATTATTGTACATTTTTCAGAAGAATTTCTCTACCTTATGCCTGTCTATGTTAGCGTTACAATGTTTGAATTTTTAAGTCTTGAACCAACAACTGTGTGAAATGAGAGAGAGAGAGCTTAAAGGGATGTTTCTCTATGGGTTTGGGATGTATTTTTGTGATAAATGTGTAATGTTTTCTGGTTTTGTTGTTCTTTCTCTAGATGAAATCTAGTGTTCATGCAGAGTAAGGCAAGGCTCTGTGTCACATCCCCACTCCTGGGTAGCTTTACTCCAACTACAGGGAGTGTGTTGTCCTATCCTCTCCTTTAAAACATGGAGATGCTATGATGTCTCCATAGCAACACAACAACAACAGTCACCAGCATGATCCTCTCCGGGTGAGGTGCATTACTGTGCTGCATTATAAATAACTCCTCCTCTCACTCCTTGTGTGGTTATTAAGCTCAGTGTGACCAGTGCTTCTGAAGTTCTTGTGCTTACCATAATTTGTGTTTTGACCTTTAGCCTGACTCCTCATTCCTGGATCTTTGCTGCTAACCCTGACCTCTGCTTCCAGGTTTTACTATGCTATTGCCTCACTGTACTTGCCTTCAGACTTTGTTTGCCCTCTTGCACCCATTCACTGTCACTGGAGTTGTTTCCATCTCCAAATACTTTGGGACTCTCTCTGTTTGCATGTGTGAGGCTATAACTCCTTCATCTGGACTCCATCACCCGCAGTAGACGAACCTTCCCTAACACGCTATAACGATGAAGCAACAGAAGATTTTGGTGGATCCTTGTTACCTGATTCTTGTTATAAGCTATATCACAGCAGGCATGGGTAAACAGGCAAAATGACAAGAAGACACTGTAACATAGTAACATAGTAACATAGTAATTTAGGTTGAAAAAAGACACAAGTCCATCAAGTTCAACCCTTCTACCTATCATTACAGCTTTTGATCCAAAAGAAGGCAAAAACCCCTAAGGAAGCTATTTCGAGTTTTGCCTCCTGGGGGAAAAAATTCCTTCTTGACTCCAAGAGGCAATCAGATTTCTCCTTGGATCAATAAGCTCTTTTATTAATGCTTATTCTATTATTAATAGCCCTGTATGTTCTGCTTTCCTAAAAAAATATCCAAACCATTTTTAAATGCATCTATTGTGGTTGATAGCACTACCTCTCTTGGCAGTGAGTTCCATAATTTTATTGTCCTAACCGTAAAGAATCCCTTCCTTTGCTGTCTATGAAATCTTTGCTCTTCCAGTCTCAGGGAGTGACCTCTTGTTCTTTGTACATTTCTGTTAATGAACAGGTCACTGGAGAGCTCTTTATATTGGCCCTGCACAAATTTATAAAATTTTATCATATCCCCTCTGAGACGCCTTTTTTCTAACGTATATAAATTACATTTTCTAAGTCTCTCTTCATAACTAAGATCCTCCAAACCCCTTATTAATTTTGTAGCTCTCCTTTGCACTTTTTCTAGTTCCTTAATATCCTTTTTAACCCCTTAGTGACCGAGTGCTATGCTGCATTTGATGTGCTTTCATTTTATACTATTATTTTCATCATATGATATAATTTACTATTCAAAAAATATAAAATATGATGAAAATATGACATAAAAAACACTTCTTCTAACTTTGACCTAATTTTTTTTTATACAATTACAAATGGTAAAAAAGACCCCGTCTATATATTTCTAATATTTGTCCTGCGTTTAGTAATGTTTCCTTGTTTGTCTATGTTTTATTTCAAGTAATAGGGCAATAAACAATATTAGTGTTTTCTAACCATTTTCTTCTACAGTGACTTTTTTACCCCAACCCTAAATTTACCCCAACTCTAAATTTACCCTAACCCTAAATCTACCCCCACCCCTTATCCTAACCTTTGTAATCATCCGAACCCCCTGTAACCCTAATTATGACCCTAATTATGACCCTAACCCTAGATCTATGTTTAGTAGATCTAGGGTTAGCTTTTTCATTTATTTATTTATTTTATTTATTTAATAAGTAATTTTTTCTTTCAGACTGTGATATACTTAACTGCCTCTAGGGGCAGTCAAGTAGCGGTTTCAGAGCGACGGAATAGATTTTTTTTCTCTCTTCCATCGCTCTCCTCTGGGCACGCTGTATTGGAGGAGCATGCTCCTCCATTACAGCCCCCACCCGTGATCACTGGGCGATCGCGGTGCCCAGGGGGGCTCAGAATGTGTTGCATGATGCCTCTATCGAGGCATCATTGCGACACTTTAACACACATAGGCAGTGATCAGCTTTCACTGCCTATGTGTGTAACGCACATACGATCACATTCGCGGTGATCGTATGTGCGCGTTCGGGCGGGGGGGGGGGGCTGAAAGCCCTCTCAGAGCCTGCTTCGGATCCGAAGCAGCCTCTGAGAGTAGCTGTAGGCATGCAGTGTTGCGCTAAGGAGCGTGCTTTTAAAAGGACCATGTTTTTAAGGACGTATATATACGTCCAAATGCGTTAAGGGGTTAAGGACTGGTGCCCAGAACTGTACTGCATATTCAAGGTGAGGTCTTACCATTGATTTGTAAAGAGGCAAGATGATATCCTCCTCCCGTGAATCTATACCTCGTTTTATACATGCCAATATCTTATTGGCCCTTGCAGCTGCTGACTGGCATTGGGCACTGTTGCCAAGTTTGTTGTCTATAAATATTCCTAAATCCTTTTCATTAGTAGTTTTTCCCAGGGAAAAACCATTTAACATATATGTTGCTTTGTTATTATTTTTCCCATAATGCATAACTTTACATTTGTCTATATTGAACCTCATTTGCCACTTTACTGCCCAGTCCCCCACTCTGTCCAAATCGTCCCCCACTCTGTCCAAATCTTCCTGTAAAGATAAAACATCAAGATTAGTCTTTATTGCCTTACCTAATTTAGTGTCATCCGCAAACACTGAGACATGGCTCTCAGCACAATGTGGCAGATCATGAATAAACAAATTAAAAAGAAGAGGGCCCAAAACAGACCCCTGAGGTACTCAGCTCAATACCCAGGTCCAGTTTGAGAATTTTCCATTTACAACAATGCTTTGCATTCTATCTTTTAGCCAATTTTCAATCCAAATACATACATTTGCCCCCAAACCTATTTCTCTCAATTTGTATAGTAACCTTTTGTGTGGAACTGTATCAAATGCTTTAGCAAAGTCCAAATAGATCACATTAACTGCCACACCTAGATTTATAGTTTTACTGACTTCTTCATAGAATGATATTAAGTTTGTTTGACAAGACCTGTCTTTCACAAAACCATGTTGACTTTTACTAATTATATTCTTATTCAAGATGGATTCTTGAGTGTATACCTTTAGCAATCTTTCAAATAATTTCCCCGCTACAGATGTCAAGCTCACTGGCCTATAATTACCCAGCAGAGATTTTGATCCCTTTTTAAATATTGGAATGACATCCACCTTTCACCAGTCTGTTGGCACAATACCTGAATTGAAAGAATCCCTAAAGATCATAAATAGTGGTCTGGCCAGAATTATGCTTAACTCTCTAAGGACCCTTGGGTTTATACCATCTGGCCCTGGGGCCTTGTCTATGTTAACAGAGCACTTTTTCCTGTGTCAGCCAATCCCATGTTTGCAGTGACTGTTCCGTAACTTCCGGTAGCAGGGGCTCGTCCATCTGCTCTTACTTAGTATAAACAGAAGAAAAAAAATTATTTAAAATGTCTGCTTTCTCTCTGTCCTCACTTACCAAATTTCCCATTTGGGTTAACAAAGGCCCAACATTTTCCCTCTTTAGCTTTTTTCCATTTATATATTTATAAAACATTTTGGGGTTAGTTTTACTCTCCTTGGCAACCCTTTTCTCATTTTCCAATTTAGCCATTTTAATTGCCTTTTTGCAGGCTTTGTTGGCCTCTTTGTACTCTATAAATGATAATGCTGATCCCGTGTTTTTATAATGTTTGAATGCCATTTTCTTGTTTTGTATTTCCTGTTTCACGTTACCGGTAAGCCACATTGGTTTTGATTTGTGTCTTTTGCATTTGTTTCCCAAAGGTATATATTGGGATGTGTACTTTTGTAATGTGTGCTTAAAGGCATTCCACTTGTCTTCTGTGTTTAGTCCAGAAAACAATCGTTCCCAGTCTAAATGTTCAATCGATGCCTTTAGTCCATCAAAGTTTTGTGTTTTGGTGGCGTAGTTACCAATTAGCTTTTTTGCATTAATCTCAAATGAGACCATATTATGGTCACTATTCCCCAAGTGTTCTCTTATTTGGATGTTTGAGATAAGCTCATCATTGTTTGTTATTACCAAATCCAGACAGGCATCCATTCTAGTTGGGGTGTCTACTAATTGTGCCATAAATTTGTTATTAAGCAGGTTCAGAAACTTGCTGCCCCTAGCTGAACTAGTTGTGCCACACTTCCAATCTACATCTGGGTAATTAAAATCTCCCATGATTAGAACTTCATTCATATTTGCAGCCTTTTCAATTTGTAATAAAAGCTGATCTTCTCCATCAATGCTAATATTTGGTGGCTTGTAGCATACACCTACAAGTAATGTGCGATTCTTTTTAGCATCTAAGCTAATCTCACCCACAGTGTCTCCACATCAGTTCCAGTTACATCATGTACACCTTCTTTAATACTGGGCTTTAATTTAGAATTTGCTGCAAATAAGGGAAACAGTTAAAAAAAAATCTTAACGTCACAGTATGTACAAGCATATAGATTTATTAACTTAAAAAAGATCTGATGTTAACATTATTTTGGAAATTTTCAAATGCTGTGCATATTCATGGGAAAGGAAGTATCTAGGAGCCGGGCAACTATAGGCCAGTAAGTCTTACTTCAGTAAAGGGGAAACATAATGGAAAGCAGATTAAAGGATAGGATAGTTGTACAACTAAAATCACATGGATTTCAAGCTCAGAGACAACATGGTTTTACTTCAGATCATAGCAAGCAAATGCTATTGTTTTTTTGGGGTGACTAAAGATCAGGGTGGCGTAGAAGCCATTGTTTATCTACATTTCAGTAAGGCTTTTGACACTATCACACATAGAAGGCTTATCCATAAATATTTGAGTTTGGATTCCTGTCAGGGTTGAGGTTTTTGGAGCATAGATCAGGGGATGTTATCTCTTGATAGTAACCCTTACCAGGTGGTCCACAGGTGTATATAGGCAGAGCATCCTAGTAAGGATAGGAGCACGAGAGTGCCACAAAATGAAAAGGTAAATCCAAAAACCGAAGTCAGGAACAGTCCAATAGATCAGGGCATGCAGCGGTCAATAGTAGTAGAATAATCAAAGCAGGTGTCAGGGTTCAGGCAAACAGAGTAATCCAGGAGACAAGCCAAAGGTCAGGTAATGATAAATCCAATATATATACTGCAGCACAGCAAACAGGGAATAACTGGAAACGGAGACCAAGGACAAACAGGAACCAAAGCTCTGGAACACTGGAGCACTGTGGTAACAGTTTGAGAGTTTTTTTTATAATGCTGTGGGTCTCCACTCCTCCCCTCTGTTGGACAAGCCCCACACTGGATTGGATGTCAGATGGGTGTGCTTCTATAGCACGTACCCCTTTGTCTCTTTGCCTGGTGACTATAGGAGTTTTGGTGATAGGGGAGACAGGTTCAAAAAGATCCCCATTGATTTGGGTAAACTCTAGAGGATGTATCTTGGGCTTGCAGAAACTTTAGGCCCTGTTTTCAGCCTGCCGCACTACCGTGATTGAGGATAGAAGATATTACTACAGACCCTGGCTTTGGCCCACTCCGCGCAGGAACTAGAACACTGGATAGAGACATGTAAACACTGGGATTGCAGGTAAGGGCAAGAGGGGCATGACAATTCCAATATTGCTGAATTGTTTAGTCAGTGGCTGAGTAACAGGCAACAGAGGGTTGCAGTCAATGGAGTAAATTCAAAGCAAGTGATTGTTACTAGTGGGGTATCTCAGGAATCTGTATTTAGACCCATTCTCTTTAGTATTTTTATTAGTGATATTGCACAAGGTCTTGTTGGTAAGGTGTGTCTTTCTGCTGATAATACAACGATTTGCAACAGAGTTGATGTTCCTGGAGGGATAAGCCAAATGGCACATTTAGGTAGACTATAAAAATGATCAGAGCTATGGCAACTGACATTTAATGTGGATACGTGCAAGATAATGCATCTTGAGCATAACACTCAAGGGCAGACTATAGCATATTTGATACAGTCCTAACCTCAATATTTAAAGGAAGGGGTTTAGGAGTGTCAGAGGACTTAAATATAGGTAGACAATGTAATAGAGCAGCAGGAAATGCTAACAGAATGCTTGGTTGCATAGGGAGAGGTATAAGTATTAGAACGAGGGAAGTGTTCATGCCATTGTACAGAGCACTGGTGAGACCTCACTTTGAGTATAGGTAAAGTATATTGTTAAAGAAAAGGTTTTACTCTAAGGGGCAATTTTCTCCGTTTATGCCCCTTTCTATTTTGAGGCCCTTTATGGAGGATTTGGCTATTAGAAACTGGTTCAAGGCAGGTATATCATATTTGGGGATCTATTTTGTGAGTTACTTAAGTTTTCCCAGTTTCTTTTTCACAACTTCAGGATAGATTTAAAATTCCTTCTAAAGATGTATTTAAGTATTTGATAATCGCTGGGTTTCTGTCAAAGGTTCAAATTATAGTGGATTGACCAATAGAAAGGGTACTTGAGGGCTCTATAACTAAATCTGCCCCCAAAATAAGATATTTTCCCAAAACTATATTTCCATTCTCCTCTAAGTAGTCTATTTTTATGGCGTTTTTTCAAAATATGTCCTTCTATAAAGTGTATTATTCTGATGTAATTACATTTACTTAGATTGGAGTTTAAATTAATCTATTCAACTGACTTTGTCCCCAGAGATCAGTTGGTACACAGTTAAAATACCTTTCTCCATCCAATGCTTTAAATTAATAATTTCAATGGTTTGTTCTATAATTTCCAAAGGAATATGAATATCAATATTATATGCCAACCTGTATTTCTTCTTGATTCTGACCTATATTTTTCTTAAATCATTATTAATCAGATTGTATAAAGGAAAAGATCTCTATTTATTTTCTTAATAATTGTGTTTTCTTTTTTTTATTTTTGAATAAAGCTCAACGTTTATGCTGACCTCAGAAAAAAAAGAAATAGAATATAGTCTTGAAAAATATATATATATTATTTTATAAATATGTGCACTTGAATGGTTGACTTTTCAAATTCCCTTCTCAATAACCAGCAACTCACTCTTTATTGAATAAAGTGCTTTGAAGCATTTAATGAATAAATATTTTATTTTTTTGCACAAGTACAATATTTTACTTTTACTATCAGATTATGACATGCTCCAAAAGTATATTTTTAATAATCTTTATTTTAGGGAGAATCAGCAATACGATTGTCAAAATGTCAAAATTTTCAATAGAGGTGGTGAAACAATTCATCCAATAAACAGACATTTGTCATATGTATACAGCAGTGGCAGCAGAGAAAAAAAAAACAATGCTGTCTTATTAGGAATATAGCTGAATCTTAAGAATATTCTTGGAGCCAATTGGGACAGATAACATCATTCCTTATGCTTCCGACAAGTATCAATAGCAGCTCTCAAAGGCTATACATCATGTTAGTTACATAGCAATACAATTGTATCTGTTTAGTTAACATTCAGTAATTATGTGCTTTTTTATTTCATTAATTTGGAGAATTTAACTAAAAGACAACCTTTTTTTTTAAATTGTGTTTCCAATATAGAATCACAAGTGAAAAATTAATTGTCCCAAACACAAAGAAAAACTGGCATGAACTTTTGATAGTACATGCTGGTATATCCACTGATTGGCAGCTGCCATTCTTCCCAGGGAAATAGATAGTCTGGTCTGGTCTCTCTTAATATTGCAGAGAGAGACTCTCGATTTTAATGGGGTTCAACAAAGGTGATCTTAGCTAGCAGAAAAAGTCAGCTCCATGCAGACCCTAATCAGAAGAGTTTAATTGTCAATGACAGAGGCTTACATTGATATATATATATATATATATATATTCTATAGTTGGTCCCCTCTTTGCAGCTATAACAGCTTCCACTCTTCTGGGAAGGCTTTTCGCATGATTTTGGAGTGTTTCTGTGGGAATTAGCCTAGCTTGCAATATCTTCACAATTCATACCAAAGTTGTTTGATGGGGTTGAGGTCACTCCCTGTGCAAGCCAGTCAAGTTCTTCCACATGAAACTCATCCAGCCATGTCTTTGTGGGCCTTGATTTGTGCACTGGGACACAGTCATGCTGGAAAATAAAAGGGTCTTTCCCAAACTGCCTTGTTCAAAATGTATTGGTATGCTGAAGAATTAAAATGTCCCTTTACTGGAAGTAAGGGGCCTAGGCCAACCCCTGAAAAATCCCCATTCCATTATCCCTTCTGCTCCAAACTTTATAGTGGGCACAATGCAGTCATGCTGGTGACATTCTCCTGGTATCTGCCAAACCCAGACACACCCATCAGACTGCTAAAATGTGAACACTCCAAGGAACACATTTCTACTATACCAGAGTTGATTGATGGCATGCTTTACACCACTTGATCCAATGCTTGGCATTGTACTTGATGATGTGAGGCTTTCATGCAGCTGCTCTCATTCCTAGAAATTCCTTCCACATTGTTTGGGGATTTTGTGTTGATATAGGTTGAGTATCCCTTATTCAGAAATCTGTTATCTAAAATGATCTGTTATCCAAACATATTTTAGAATCTTACCACAAGTTGAAATTCCACAAACACCTGTCCGTATTCAAGTGCACAACATGTTATTCAGTGTCCAGCCCCCTTAAGCTGTGATATAGCCTTTCCATGGATGCTCATATTTCCCCACACCCACAAAGGCGAATACAGCTGAATGTGTGCAGGCCTGACACACCAACGGCAAGTTCCCAATGAGGCTTCCCATTACAGATACATCACAGTAAAAGTGATTTATTTGCTCTGCACCGTATTTGCATTGATACTACTGTATTCCATAAGTGCTGAGAGACTTCAATATGTCTTATTGGTGAAAATGATTAATTATCCAAAATGCTTCTGGTTCCAAGCAGATTGGGATACTCAACCAGTATTAATGCCAGTAAAGATCTGGAACTCTTCAGCAGAGCATTGGAGACTTTTTTGCACCATGCACCTCAGTACTCTGTGATCCTGCTCTGTTTTTTAAGTTGTCTTCTGCTTCATTGCTGCTGTTCCTAAATTTTTCTACTTTCTCATAATACCACTTACAGTTGACCGTGGACTACCTAGCAGGGATTATGTTTTACAAACTGACTTATTGCAAAGGTGGCATCCTATGTAAATACCATGGACAGGTGCTTGATCTTATACACCCATGGCAATGAGTCTGATTGAAACACCTGGATTCATTTTTAAAGCTATCGCGACAATGGACGTGTCAGGCACGTCCTGCTGGGAACTCCGTTCCTGACAATGGACGTGCCTGGCACGTTCTGTGGTGGAACGAGCAGTTTTCCGATCTAACCATATGAGTTAAATATTACATATGCTTCAAATGCTTATGTTAGAACCTGTTATCCGAAGCCCCAACTATCTTTATTGCAAGGCCTTTTTCTATCCATCACTTTAGCACCTCAGTAAATCATTAAACCTTGTGTGTATAGCGATTAGGGCTCTCCTTTCACAGTCTCGGAATTCCTCCAGTTTAAATACTAGGCATCCCGAATTTGACAAATAAAAGTCCTACTTGGAAAATATCTGCATATTCTGCACATGAATAAAAAAAACCTAGGATATGGTGTATATAATCATTTTACAGCTAGATGATTTTTCTTATTATAATAAGACAAGAGTATTTAAACATAGCATTCAAATAAATAATCAAATAAATAATTATTGATAGAAACATTCATAACAAATAGCTCATGTAATTTTCTACGAATTACTAGAACCTTACACTATGATCTTGAACCTTAATTTGAAAATACAAGATATTTTATCAAGATTTCTTTAGCTGTTTTTGACTGATGAGTATTTCTGGGGTTCTCAGAAATGTATTTTGATCTTGCCATGATGTTTTTCTACAAAATTATACAGTTAAATTCAAACTCACACAGATTGTGTTCTTCTTTAATATTTCAGGTCTCAGTATCTAATGTCAGCAGATTTTGCCCCTGATTCTAATTATTCAATTTAATTAGTAAAAAAGAATCAGCAGTTCACTTACTTTTATAAATAACGTGCACAAATAGTGCTCATTAGTGCAATTTAATAATTTATATTTGCTACAAAAGTTTGTGAATATCAACCCAAATGGATATTTAAATAAGGACAGATTTAGACTAATGAAGGCTATCATGGTAACACTAGGGCATTTTTATTATTGTTGGGGATTCACAACATTTTATTGCTGCTGTAAAATTTAACTTAGGCTCCTTATACTGTAGAGATGCAAAATACCTTGAAGAGGCTAACACTGGTCTCCACCTGCTGGCAAGGTGACTTGAGTAATAATTGCAGATATAGGCGTGGATGCTCCAACCTTGAATGCTTGACAGGCAGAAAAGATCACAAATAATGTGGAAAAAAGCGATGGCACTCCAATCTCCAGCACAAATAAAATCATGATTTAATGAATCAACATTGTAAGTGTGTCCCTTCATGCAACTGTTTTTCTTGTTACAATGTTGATTCAATAAAATATGATTTGTTGCACTGAGAAATATGATTTGTTGCACTGCTTATACTGTATTCAAACAAATAGCAATTCTGGGGCTCATTTAGTTTATTACATAAAAGTAAATACATACAGACTATTATACTACCTTCTTTGAATAAGCTGTGTAATATTTCTAGAATTCAAAGCATATAGACTTTTTGGGGTTTTCTTAAAAATACAAATAACGTACCATAACAACTAAATTATTAGTCATTTTCTTCAATTACACTGAATTGTCAAAATATATTTCATAAAGTGATCATTATGGTGGTAATATTTGTTTTAGAAAAAGTTGAACAAAATAGTATTGTTCTTATTTAAATAAAATAATCTTAAGAGGGTCACTACCATGATTTCAGTGGGCCTTAAATGTTTCACCTTTTGTTCAGCTAAAAGACAAACTTTTTGCAGTAAATACATCATTTAATTATTATATTTGTATTTCTAATAGGAACGGTTAGCTTTTTGTCTATACATGCTCTCTTGAGACCTGTGTTTTCTGCTATTTTGAAGTGTAAGCACCAAGAAAATATTCTTGAGAAATATATTAAACAAAAAATATAGCTACATTTTTCTTTTGGTTTTGATTTAGGGACACTACTGTAATTTTTTTTGATATTATGGCATTTAAATTTAGATATGTCCTAAATTACTGAACAGGAAGTTGCATTTGAAGTATGAAAAGAGACATGAGTTAAGAAATGGTTTAACATAGTTTAAAGTGTTTAAACATAGTTTATAGTTTAAAGTGCCTAAACATTGTTTTTACTGTGAATCTAGAGAATTAAAAAATATTGAAAATGATCTACACATTTTTGTTAGCACACTTGCAAACAATTGCCTAAGTTAGCAGAAAAATGTGTTTTACATGTGTCTGTGAAGTCTTATGTTTATGACATCACCTTTGGCCTAATAAGTAAATTATACATTCCCCACTGAAGAGTTGTTGCATATTGGATCACAGGTTATGTATTAAACAGCAGACTCCATAAACACATTTAAAACACATTTTTCTCCTAACTTTTAGACATTTGCTTTAAAATCTGCTAACACAATTTATAGATCATTTTCAATCATGTTTTATTCGGTACATTCACAGTATAAGCAATGTGTAGATGATATTGTCCCTTTAAATACAATAATTATAACTATTCTAGCCACAAGCTGTGTCTGTTAAAAGTTAACTAATTCTGGTAAATGTGTTCCAAAATTAAATTATTTCAATGTTGTAAGTCATTTCTGCATGTTATGTTTTGTAACGTGTCTTATAGGCATGCTAAAACTGGATGCTAGAGACATTGTTCATCTCCAAAATTGTTACTTTATGTAATGTTCTTAAATGTAGATCAACTATTTGAAACTACAAACATAATTGAATAAAAGTCTGACTGAATCTGGAACATCTAGCAAGATAGTATAAATAATGTTTGCCTGTGTGAATAACAGTTTTTATCAGAGACTCAGTGGGATCATAATGTATTCTTTCAATCTGCACCAAAGGTAATAGCAGGAAGCTATTTTATAGATTTCTTAGTAATCTGAGCTGATGTTATACCTGTTACAGAACATTTCCAATAAAATAGAAACACAGCAGGATAAAAAAGATACAAATAGGGTTTTTACATCAGTCAATAAAAGCATGACTGCAGTAATGGAACATTTGTTCACAGATTGTCATATCACTACCGTAGGTTAGCACAATATAAAATATAATTCATACAATCCTTCCTTTGTAACTTTTTGGATATAAATTGCATCTGATTTAGTTTGTGACGGTTTAGTAAGTAAAAATATATGTACTAAATTCTAAGATAAATGACTCAAACTGCTACTTGAGAATATAGGTTATAAATTAAAATCATGCTTTGAACTTTTAGACTGTATTTCATATTTTATGTCAGATATGCTAAAGTAGTATTTTGTTACTTTTAGTCTATTGCTACTGTGACATACGCATACAGACTAATATCCCAATCACACTTATTTCGATTTCCCCACACTACCAATAAATGCTTTGTTTTTACCTTCTTCAACACAATCAGTACAACAAATAACAGGAGGAAACATATTATACATATTTTATAGTAGGAAAAAATGTTTTTTTTATTTACAGATATATAGATAGATAGATAGATTGATTGATTGTGGCAGCGTAGGTGAACATTGCTATATTATCCCCACAATGGCAATTTCAGTGTTCCATGACTAGAGGGAGTTAAATTTCAGGTTGCTCTTAGAGTTTTAATTAGTGTGCTGCATAAACCCTATGCAGAGGGCAATCAGTCTCTGACCTGTGAAGAGCTGGGGCTGAGACATAAAAGCTGTGAGTCCAAGAAAAAAGACTGTCAAACTGTAAATGGGGCAAAGGTATTTTGCAAGTCTTTATGGTTATAACCTTTTTGGTTATTAAACTACTGGGTATGACCAGTGAACTACAAGGTTAGGCAACCTGGTCAGAGACATGTGGAGCAGGTTTATGTAGGCTTGTGTATTATTTGACACCAACCGTAGAGATCTACACAGTTGTTCCAAAAGTAAAAACCTCTACTGAGCAGGTACATCCTTGCGGTATTATTTGTTGGGATGGTCCTTTTACTCTAGTGACAGACCATGCTCCTTTTCAATGGATGCAGAGGAACAAATGAAAAAAAAATGCAAGGGTCACCATATGGTGCCGTTCCATTCAGTCCTATAAGTTTGTGTTAATTCACAAAGCCGGCCTCTTGATTGCTAATGTGGGTGTATTGTCTAGAGTACATAGTCTCTATGTCACAGCCCCTCCATCCTGTTGTGTTGCGCTGGGGGGGAGGATATGTGTCAGTGTGTGTGAACACCGCTATATTTTACTTTCAGTGTTACCTGACTAGAGTGAGTTACATTTCAGGTTGCTCTTAGAGCATTAATTAGTGTGCTGCATAAACCCTATGCAGAGGACAATCCGTCTCTGACCTGTGACGAGCTATGAGTCTGAGAAGCAAAGAGACTGTAAAACTGTAAAAAAAGGTATTTTGCAAGTCTTTATGTTGGTTATTGAACTACTGGGGCCTGTTTAGATGCCCAGTAGCATAGAGAGGGAACTTGTATGTTAGTCAGATTCCAGAATTGAGTAGGATTTTATGTGCATTTGTTTCCATGTTTTGTTATGCCTGAAATACAGTCAGCATGCTGAATAAAGCCTGGAGGTTAATGGTGTTCTTGTAGAGGAAAAATTCTAAATAGGTATATTCTCATTTCATATTATGGGATGATATATTATATAGAGTGATTAAAGAGGAGGGGAATGAAATAGAACAGCTTGTGATACCATACCCATTTAGGAGAACAGTCTTGAATTTAGCCCACTCTCATTTGTTTAGGGGACATTTGGGGGTAGAAAAAACTCAAGAAATAATATTGAGAAGATTTTTCGGCATAGGGTTTTTTTGCATTCGTTTCCATGTTTGGTTATGCCTGAAATACAGTCTGCATGCTGAATAAAGCCTGACACATATTGGATAAAAATACCTCCTTTTTTGTGATTTATGAACCAAGGCCCGGCTAGCCTACCACAATATACTATGATAGAGTTAGACACGTTTTCTATGAAGGAAGCTAGTTGGAGCGCTCTCTCTTTGCTGTGGTGATTTTGTTTGTAACTGGGAACTGGATTAGCTGGCCAGTTGGATAGTTAGGAAAACTGATGTTTAGTTAGTCTCCAAGATGGAGTAGGTTTGGTTTTATTTATCTCTGTAAGCACAGCACTCTGTATCTTGTAAAAACTATAATAAACCACCTTTTAATTTTACTGTAACAAACAACCAAAAGGTATAAGCCGGCTCCACTTGTTGATAATTGCTTGAGAGGGCGGGTGCTCCACGACGCTGATAAGGCGTGTATAATCAGTGCGGTAAAGAGAAGTATGTGCACTCCACTCTCCGATAATTGCAAATGAAAAGTGCTTTATTTAGTGCAAAAAGAAGACCAAGTATAAACATACAGACTGTGGAACAGGAAGGAAGACCTTTTAATTTTACTTGGATGGTTGTATTGGAGGTTTCTTGTGAAGTATTGGAGGTTTCTTGTGAAGAGCCTGGCCATCTTGTCACTGTATATATATATATATATATATATATATATACCACACTGGGAGTTTGCACTGTACAGGCATGTAAAGGCGGCTTTTAATGCAAGGGCATTAGTGAGCAACTTATGGCCTGCTGCCACACTTAATCTGGTGTTTTCTGGAACCAGAGGCTTCATGTGGAGAGAGGTAATGATACCCTCTCTAAACGTGAAGCCTGGACATTATACTGTTTGACTTGAAGGCATGCCTAAGAGTCAAGCATCAAGACTCAAAAGGAACTGTATGGAACAAACAGTATATGAGATTCAAATTAATTTGCAGAAGACAAGAACAGAAAAACGATGTTAAATAGAAAGATAGACAAAGTATTAGAAGAGGTTGTGAAAGAGACAAACTAGTAACCAACAAAAAGAAGACTGAGACAATGAATTATTATGTAATAAACATTATTATAAACAATTGGGCAATCTTAAACCAGGATGACAGCCAACAATATTTAATTACAGCGAATCCAAACATCATCTTTAGAGGTGGCTTAAACCTGGACAGAAAATTTATAAAAACATTTCACACATTACCAATTGACAAGATTTTATGACTGTAAAATGTGGTTTATTGACCCCCCCCTCCCCCCCAACGAGATGCATTTAGGTCCTGAATAGTATTTCCACTAAAGTAATGTATTTATTAGAGTGCACATGTGGTCTACAATATGTAGAGCTGACACCTTGAAAGCTAAGAATAAGAATAGGTGAGCAGTCCAACAATACAAATAAATAAATAAATAAATATGTAGTATTTCCAAATGTTTTCTAAAATATAAAATTAACCCCAAGGAATTATTTTTCATGGCAGTAACCAAGAGGAAAAAGCACCTGAGAGGTGGACAAGTATTTGAATAACTTTTAAAAAGTAGACATGCATACGATCTTCTATATGAATAACCTGGAACCCAAGGGGTTAAAGGAAGATTATGAGCTGTGTAATTTCTGTAAAGACTGAATAAATGATGCATGCTGTACAGTTTAAACATGACTCGTAAGCACTTCAGCACTATTCACATTGATTTTTAATATTCATATATTTTTATGTATTTTTCAGGATTTAAATCAGCTTAGATATATAGGTTTAAGATCTTAATCTTATGTTTTACATTTGTATCTCCTTGGTGTGTGTGCATTGGCGCATGATAAAATGTTATTTGGACTGTATAAGAACATTTAGCATGTTGCTAGTATGAGCCTCAATGGAGGAACATTGTGTGTGTATGACATCACTACAGTAAAGAATGCGTAAATATCGCAGCAAGTCCCAAAAGATGATGACACAAGCAGGATTTGAACGTGGAAGTGAAAGGAAGTCATATTGGCATTTAAACTGGAGGAGAAGGCAACATTGTTACACCATGAGGAAGCCCTGAACTTGATTATTGGGCACCATACATTGTGTGTTGGGGCACAGCAGCCTAGTGGATCTTTTTACAGTGTGAACATTCAGAGGACAATCTCTTTTTTTACCAGAGCTCTTCTATTGAAACATTAGTTAATAGGACTGGACACTGGTGGTTGTTACTGTTCAATTTTATTTAAGTACTTTAATAAGTATTACAATAAATTATGTATGATGCACTTATACTGCTGCTTTCCTTACTTTGCTCAAGATGTCTACAAAAGATGATGCTTCAGACTGGAAGATTACTATTTGATGATATACAGATACCTGAGAGGTCTAATTAGCTGCAAGTTATAGTGCAATGATCTGCTATAAAATAAGTGACTGACTATTTGTGAAATATATATACACAGGGCTGGCCTTAGGGGTGTGCAAGCGCGCGCCCGCCCGCTTGAAAAAAAAAATGTTTTTTAAAAAAAAAAAGCCGGTAGAGGCACTGGATTGGGGAGATCAAAAGATCCCCCCTCACCAGCCCTCTGCTCGGCAAGCTCTGCAGGATCCGGGAAGGGGGTGGGGCACTTTCTATTTCTGCCCGTGGCTCCCCGTGATGCAGACTCTGCTCTGCTTCACAGGGTGGGGGCAGAGCTACACCTCTCAGCCAGTTAGCTCTGCCCCCTCCCTAGAGCCACTTTTGCAGGCAAAGGGAGGGGGGAAAGAGAGAGACAGAACAGGGGAAGGGGGGAGAGAGACAGAACAGCGGGATGGGGGAGAGACATAGACAGAACAGGGGGAGGGGGAGAGACAAAGACAGAACAGGGGGAGGGGGGAGAGAGACAGAACAGGGGGAGGGGGAGAGAGACAGAAGAGGGGGAGGGGGGAGAGAGACAGAACAGGGGGAGGGGGGAGATAGACAGAACAGGGGAGGGGGAGAGAGACAGAACAGGGGGGGAGAGACAGTACAGGGGGAGGGGGGAGAGAGACAGTACAGGTGAGGAGGGGGAAAGAGACAGTACAGGGGAGGAGGGGGAGAGAGACAGTACAGGGGAGGAGGGGGAGAGAGACAGTACAGGGGAGGAAGGTAGAGAGACAGTACAGGGGAGGAAGGGGAGAGAGACAGTAAAGGGGAGGAAGGGGAGAGAGACAGTACAGGGGAGGAGGGGGAGAGAGACAGTACAAGGGAGGAGGGGGAGAGAGACAGTACAGGGGAGGAGGGGGAGAGAGACAGTACAGGGGAGGGGGGAGAGTGACAGTACAGGGGAGTGGGGGAGAGAGACAGAACAGGGGAGGGAGACGGAATAGAGGGAGAGAGAGAACAGGTATGGGGGAGTTAGAGAGAGACAGACATGGCAAGGAAGAGGAAAGGGACAAACATGGGAAGGGAAAGAGACACATACATAGGGGGTGAAAGAGACGAGGGGCGCCACGGGGGAAGGCAGCACAGGGCACCAGAACACTTAAGGCCAGCCCTGCATATACAAATAAATCTGTCTTATATAACCTATTACACTATATTCTTATTTTATATGTTTTCCTTTTATATATGTTAGAAACATTTTTACCCCCTGTGGATATAGTGAGATAAGTTAATTTTGGTATTTTTGTGTGTTTTTAGATCACTTTCAGTATTCAATCTATTATCTAGTTCTGTTACACTAAAATGTTAAAGATGATCTGTCATTTTATTGGGTGCTATATATATTTCTTACATTTTATTATATTATAAATACACTTTTATCTCTTTGTGCATTTGACCATCTATTTTTTTCTACTACATTGCATTAACCCCCATGAAGGGTGGTGGGCACTGGCTATAGCTGCTTTAGACTTAATCCTAATTACTAGCTTAGTACAGGTGTACTCACCTGTACTTTTTGAGTTTTTTACATATTAAACACTAATGTAGACTAATAAATCTGCAAAAACTGGGGCTAGGAAAAAAGAGGACTATCGTAGAGGCAGGTACAGGGTGTGAAGTATACATTTGGTAAAAACAAACATTTTATTAGTTAATTCCCAGTAAAAACACAGGATTAAAATGAGCCTGATACAAAGGAAACAGTAGAACCAACATAGAAACATATAATGTGTCGGCAAATAAGAACCATTCGGCCCATCTAGTCTGGCCAACTTTCTAAATACTTTTATTAGTCCCCAGTTCCCTACACCAACCAATCATTGTTTGTGAGACTCATGAATCACCATAGAATTGAATTTTTTTTAATTGAAATTCTTGAAGTGCATTTTATATAACTAGATTGTTTAACTAAATATTTGGAAAACACTATGGGGGAATTCAATGAAAGTGAACTGAAGATGGAAAGATGGACACTCAACCATAACAGCCTGATATTTACGGTTTATTATTTGTAGTTTTTTTTTCAGTTCACATTTGTGACTAGCACTAATATGACTATGTCTGGACATAACTTAGCATAACAAACCTTCCATAATAATTGCACTTAAAAAAAAAATCAGCTTTTATTGTATTCTGCATACAAAAATAGCTGATTTGTTCAAAGCAGTTGTAAATATCCACAAGTGGTGTTTTTTTATGTTTAAACATTTTTTTATTTCCCAGATGTCACCAACAGAAGGTTATCAGTACAAAACAAAAAATCAAATAATTGAATATTTCATGCGTGTATTTGATTGTACTTTAATAAATGGAATAGTAAAGCTGAGCTTTAAAAATGTAATAGACATTTTGGAAGGTTGGTAATGCATAACGAATTTTAAAACATTGAAAAAAAACAATATTTAGCATTTTTATCCCTGTTAATAATGCTTTACATATTTTCTTAAAGGGTCTACTCAATATGTGCGGGCATTCAGACCCAAATGGTGCCTTCGAAGTCCGGAAAAAGGGGCAAGTCAAGGACGTATTGGGAACCAAAGTACAAGCTACCCAGTATGCTCCAATGTGCCCCAAAATAGGTCCACAATTCAGACATCATAGTTGATTCCATGCCAAAATCTGTTGCATTTGTTAAATATGCCTGAAACCACAGAACCAAATGGTAGTCTCAAAATCGCCATGATATGCTTTGGGAGTTTTCGGACACACAAAAAATAGCTGAAAAAAAGTTGGAATCTTACAGAAAATAAACCAAAATACCAAAAGGTAATAGGCCCAGGCTCAAAAAAATTAACACAAATGTTAGCTGCAATCAACTCAAACCTAATCATGGCTGATGCATGTTTGAATATAAGGAGAACATGTCCACACCACCACTTCAGAGCAGGAATAGCAATCAGCAGAAAATTAATAATAATAAACAAAATGGCAAGCCAGGGATCAGGACAGTTGGACCGAGGCAGAAGGGACCGAGGCAGTGATAGCTGGAGCGGGGGACAGTCTAGGCCTATAAGGTACCCTCAAAGTTTCTCAGCTAAAGAGAACTCAGCATTGGTACATAAACTGCGTCAACATTGCAACCGGGTGATAGGGTCATTAGCTAATAGGCCAAGCCAGAGGAGGAAGAACAAACTCTGCCAGCAGATTCTGGATGCTGTTAATGCAGTTGATGGAAATAACAGGTAGGAGGAGGTGGTGGGAAAAAGTGCATTTAAAGTACCAGTACACTATGGTAGTTGTGGAGCAGGTGCAGAAGAGATAGATGTACCAAAGGGATTGTGAGGCTAGAGCTAAACACAGCTGCTGTATTTTGCTATACAAGTAGACTAAATTGGATATGCAGCATGCTTACTACTAGCATACCACTGCCACTGTTCCTGCTGCAATTCCCTCAACTAATACCCCTCCATCAGCGTAGCTGGTTGGAAGTCAGTCTGGTGTGGGTGACGATGATATTGACAATGCAATACATAAATTCAGTGTGCAACCATACAACAAACTTGTGAGTCCTATCTCTATCTTTGGTGTCCAACTTTGGAGTACTTTGGCGTAGTGGTGGGCCAAGCAAAATATGGCCATACATTGTGACTAAATCTCCAATATATTTCACCTATGCTAGGTGCTTTTAAAATAATTTAAAAATTGACAAATAATTTTAAGATTTTATGTTGTATGGTTGCACACTGAATTTATGGATTTCATTGTGTGAATATTGGTCACCTCAGTGGTGCTCTCTGACATATTCTGTTTCTGGGTTGCAGTCCAAATTCTAGTTTTTGTATATATATGGTATTGACAAGACTGGATGGTTGCCCAGAATATATCATCCTTCTCCTCATCAGATGCTGATGCATAAATCATACTGTTGCATCTTGTTAGTAGCCATGGAACCCATGGTTACTTACCATGTCTGTCATCTGGTTGTACTCCTCTGAGGACAAACTCTGGAACCCATACCATTACCCCCTCCCTGCCCTTGGCTTGTTTATTTTACATTAGTATTAAAAAAATTATATTATTTTACATTATTTTAAATT